>JAVIWB010004081.1:0-539109 GCA_031893035.1 Dermolepida albohirtum | reverse complement strand
GACAGAATCATATTAAACTGACAATTTGAGAATCTCTTTCATTTGTTTCACATACGCAGATTTCCGCAACCCTGACACGCCTTAGCAAATAACAATAACAATGAAAATTTGGTAATACAAATTTGAATTTTGACAAAACTGCAAAATTGATGAATAGAAAATAAGTGCATTTTTGCCAGATCCTCATTTATAGGGAATTTTGATTTCTAAAGTTTATATACATTTTAGAAACACACAAATTTGTCATTTTTACAAGTGGATGTAGTAGGTTATATATAAAAACTTAAAATTTTCTTCGTTTATTTGAATAAGACATATACCAGGTCGGCTGAAAAGTCCCCGGTCTGACACATAGATGGCGTTACTGTTATTAACTCCATATGTTTTTTAGATAGTACTAACCTTCAAACGAAACGTGTCAAAATTTGACAGCAATCCGACCATTAGTTACTGAGATATTGCGTTAAGAGTGAAGCTACTTTTGTTATTTAAAAAAATGGAAAAAAAAGAATTTCGTGTGCTGATAAAGTTCTGCTTTTTGAAGGGAAAAAATACCGTTGAAGCAAAAGCATGGCTTGATGAGGAGTTTACGGACTCTGCGCCAGGAAAATCAACCATAATTGATTGGTATTCTAAGTTTAAACGTGGTGAAATGAGCACCGAAGACGGCGAACGCAGTGGACGACCAAAAGAGGCTGTCACCGACGAAAACATCAAAAAAGTTCGCAAAATCATTTTAAATGACCGTAAAGTAAAGTTGTTCGAGATAGCTGACATCCTAAAGATATCAAAGGAACGTGTTGGACACATCGTGCATGAATATTTGGGCATGCGGAAGCTCTGTGCAAAATGGGTGTCGCGCGAGCTCACATTCGATCAAAAACAGCAACGAGTTGATGATTCTGAGCTGTGTTTGAAGCTGTTAAATCGTAATAAAACCGAGTTTTTGCAAGTCAGACGAGTGGACTGCACGCGATGAACCGGCTCCAAAGCGTGGAAAGACGCAACAGTCAGCTGGAAAAGTTATGACATCAGTTTTTTGGGACGCGCATGGAATAATTTTCATAGATTATCTTAAAAAGGGCCAGTCCATCAACAGCGACTATTATACAGCGTTATTGGACCGTTTGAAGAACGAAATCGCAAAAAAAACGGCCCCATATGAAGAAGAAGAAAGTGCTGTTTCACCAAGACATTGCACCGTGTCACAAATCAATGAAAACAATGGCCAAATTAAGTGAATTGGGTTTCGAATTACTTCCCCATCCACCGTACTCTCCAGATGTGGCCCCCAGCGACTATTTCCTGTTTGCAGACCTCAAGAGAATGCTCGCCGGGAAGAAATTTAGCAGGGATGAGGAGGTGATCGCCGAAACTGAGGCCTATTTCGAGGCTAAAGACAATTCGTACTACAAAAATGGTGTCGAAAAGTTGGAAGAACGCTATAATCGGTGTATCGCCCTCGAAGGCAACTATGTTGGATAATAAAATCGAATTTTGCCAAAAAAACTGTGTTTTACTATGGTAGACCGGGGACTTTTCAGTTCGACTGTTATGTACCAGGTGTACCAGAAAGTCACTACCGGCTTTTCCAACAGATGTCGCTAGGCTTAAGTATGCAATGTTATGATTTGACACATATGTCATTTTATTCTACTGATATCAAGCTTCAAAACCATACATGTTATATTTTGCGAAAGTAACACTGTCATAGATTTATATCTCTTTGAAAATGTCGAGTTTCGTTCTTAAAAAAGTGCATTTACGGCACACATTACTTTTCCTATTTAATCAAAAGAATAATGCTGCTGAAAGTCATAGTTTGCAGGTAGAATTTACGCCGAGCAGACTCCAACCATAAAAACATGTGAGGCGTGGTTTCGACAATTCAAAAGTGATGATTTCAATGTGCAAGCTAAAGAACGTTCTGGTAGGTCGAAAACGTTTAAAGATCCGAAACTGCAGGATGAAGACCCAACCTAAACTCAAGAACAATTGGTAGAAGCGTTAAATGTGGTCCAAGAAAGGATTAGCGACAGATTACGAGCAATGGAAAAAATCCAAAAGATGGAAAAATGGGTGCCACATCAATTGAATGATAGGCAAATGGAAAATCGAAAAATCGTCTGCGAAATGTTGCTTCAAAGGTGTGATCGGAAGTCACTTCTGCATGGAATAGTAAAGTGTGATGAAAAATGGATTTATTTCGAATACTCTAAGCGCAAAAAAAAATCATGGTTATCCCCTAACTAAACCGACCAATCGACTCCAAGGCCAAATTCTTTTGGTCGCAAGACAATGCTTTGTGCTTGGTGGGACCAGATTGGCGTGGTGTTTTACGAACTGTTGAAATCTGGTGAAACAGAGAATACCGATCGTTGCCGACAACAAGTTACCAATTTGAACCATGCATTGATAGAAAAACGTCCAGAATGGGCCCGAAGACACGGCAAAGTGATTTTACCGTACGATAACGCGCCGTCAAACGCAGCAAAACCCGTGAAGGAGGCATTGAAAGCTCTTGGATGGGTCATAATATCGCACCCGTCCGTACTCTCCAGACCTTGCCCTGTCCTACCATTACTTTTCCGCATCAATGACACACGTGCTTGCAGAGTAGCACTTCGCCGATTTCGAAGAAATTGGAAAACAGCTCGATGAATGATTTTGCTCAAAGGACAAACAGTTTTTTTGGGACAGTATCCATAAATTGTCTGAAAGATAGGCGAGATGTGTAGAATCAAATTGTCAATACTTTGAAAAAATTAAATTTTTTATTTTCTTGGAAATTATATACTTTCTACGAAAAAATCAGTATTGACTTTCCGGTACACGTGATATATATATTCAATATTTCCTAATAATTTTATAAATAGAAAACTTATTTTACCTTAACTTTATTTACAGTTAAAAATATATACCATGAACAATATGATTTGTCTGTATTTGTTAGAACAAAAATTTAAAAATTGGAACATTGCCTTCATACATTGGTAACACCTTTTCCTAGTTATGTGTTAATGAATATTTTAAATAATTAGGCTCTACTATAATTGACAATTTGTGTCAGGATTGTGAAAATCTGCGTATGCTAAACAAACGAAAGGGATTCTCAAATTGTCAGTTTGATATGTTTCTCTGGCAAGTAAGTAGATATATTTACAATATTTTTCTTTTGATGATAATCACCAAAACTAAGCTGAGAGGCCAAGCATATATTGATGCCAATCTAAGGATTTTGCTGCCAACTGCAGATAGATGTTATAACTAATCTTGTATAAATATAGAACCGTTAAAGTAACAAATAACATTGTTAAAGTTTTCCAATGGCACTGTCTAATTCGCATGTTTTGTACAGTAGCATTAACATTAACATCTTGCTTATAATTTTGCATATTTATTTATCGACTAATCCTCGTATAATGTTCATTACATATCTTTATTTAACAGTTCATTGTTTCCTGGACTGGTATATTAACTATTTCTTTGTTTTTATTACGATGCGATAATAAATGGGTGTATGAACACCGATAGATTGGTATGTCGCATAGCTTGTTCTATCGCGAATTCCAGAATATGTTGATAATAAATCATTATATTTCACGTCACAATTACATACATGCATACATAAAGTAATATATACCTACACAAGCTAAAATATACGTATGCAAACTTTCATGAATATGATAAAATTTTTCAATGGCGTGGCAAAAATAACTTGGAGATAATGTGATGATGCCTGTACATACGAGGACAATTAATGAATAACATCTGAATCGTATATGCAGGGCGACGCATTATTTTGTAAAGTAAAACAGATATATCGTGAGAAATGTAAGACCACTTTTAGTTCGGCGTAAAGTGTAGTTACTACCATTACTGATGGAGCACATCATTCAAATGTCCTCCATGGAAGTGCTGAAAGGAATGAATCCTATGAAAACAATTTCTATAACTTTTTCAAATTGGTTCAAATATCAGGAACGAGCGTTCAATATTAGTCTGGAAGTCGTGTAATGTTACTGGCTTATCGGCGTAAACCAACGACTTAACATACACAGTTTGTCTTAGAGAAAACCGAACTTAATAAAAACAAAAGCTTGCTATTTTGGTAAAATTCATCTATTTTATTCAAAATAGTACGTTGATGTTTGCACGATCAATTAACATGTCGAATGAATTTTTAAGTTCATCTTTTGAGATGTCCTTCAAGATTGCTGTCGACGCCATTTCAATGGCTTCGACGTGGGCATAACGCTGTCCTTCCATCGGCAATAAAGTTTGGAGAATAAATAGAAATCACAGGGGGCTAAATTCGGTGAATACGGTAAAATGGTTGATGGTTAAAATGCCATTTTGTAGTTAATAAAATCAGTGACAAGCGTCGAGCGATGAGATGGTGCATGTAACGAACGCCAGCTACAATTTTCACGATATTGAGGGCTTATACGATGAATACGCGAGAAAGGACGCTTCATAACACCAAGATAATATACAGTATTGACTGTTTTGACTAGTTGGTACAAACTCTCTGTTGTGCACTATGCCTTTCGAATCATAAAACAAATCAACATTTTCTTCACTTTTGACTTCTCCAAACGGCTTTTTTTAGTCTTTCTTCGCTTGGATGCTTCCATTCAGAGCTATGATGCTTGGTGAATTATATTGATGACTTGTACTCAGTATTAATACTTTTCCTGAAAATATTTAATTTAATGTTTTTTTTTTATATTAAGATTATAATGGTTCTAAGAAACAATTTTAGGAATTTGTGGTACCGCACAGAATGTTGCAATCTAAGAATCTGTTCGAGTAAATTGTTATACGAGTATTCATGAACAAACATACAAAATGCCAAAAAGAAAGGAAGTGAATGCAGAAATTCGTAGTGCTCTAATAACATTACACAAAGAAAAATTGCCACTGCAGGCAATCACGCAGTGCAAGGTACAGTAAAAAGGTACATAGCAACGAATGCAAGGCAACGAAAAAAACGTGTCGAAAGACCAAGGATGACCACTAGACAGGAATATTTGCGGCTGGAACTGAAGAAAACAGAATAAATGGTTAACAGCTGCACAACTTCGTGCAGAATTAAATAAAAATCATGAAAATACATTGTCGCGGGATTAATTAGGCGATTTGCTGTTCGTAAACCATTGTTACGATCACAAAATCGTAAAAACAATTACAATAGGCCAAAGAACACCAGCATTGGTATGTAGAAATGTGGAAGCGGGTTCTGTAGACGGATGTATCCTAGTTGCAAGTGTTTGAAAGTAATCGGCGCGTTTTTGTTCATAGACGAGTTGGCGAAAAGACGAATGCTATCAAGTTGCTGTGGGATGAGCAACACAGACAAGTGAGGGAACATTGCCCAAACTCGCAGCAACAGCTGTGGGAACACTTTACAAATGCTTGGAACAATATTCCAGTTGAAAATCTACTACTACCCAAAATTTGTAAAGAAATTATTAAGTGTAAGGGTGGATATTTTGAAGAAAGTCGCTTAAAATAAAAAGAGCCAATTTTTCCTCATAGAACTAATGATATTATTTTTTTCATAAAGATATGGTTAGTTCATTTAGTTGCGGGAGTGTTTAAAGATTTTAAGATGACGTAGTATCGTCGAAAACAAGATAAAAAGTCTTAATAAATTCGCAAATCAACCGTTTGTGAGATAACAGTTAAACTTTATAAATTACCCCAAATGCTGAAGTCCAACAAATTTAAATCCAGAGACATTGGTGGCCATGTAATGAGATCCCTCGCCTTATCTATTTTCCAGGAAATTCATTATTCATATTCCCTAATTCCCTAATAGAACGCATAAAATGCGGTGGAGCACTATGTTGCATAAATCAGAGATTCTGCCTCATATTTAATGAAACCTTCCGAAAGATCAGGTAAAGCATTTTCCAAGAACTCGAAGTATGCAGGACCTATTAACCATTGTGGAAAAATAAACGGTCTTAACAACAGATCCCCTATCATGCCTTTGCAGGGAAACGCTGCTGATATCTGGTTTCAACGGTAACTTGAGGACTCTCGTTACACCAAAAGGTGAATGACTTATAGCCGTTGGATAAAGAACATATCCAACGCAAGTCCTTACTGCTACACCTTTTGGTGTAACGAGAATCCTCAAGTTACCGTTGAAACCAGACATCAGCAGCGTTTCTCTGTAAAGGCATGATAGGGGAGAAAATTAAAGCAGGAAGAAGAAGAAGGAAGAAAATTAAAATGTATCAGAACTCTTCATGTGAACTTCTCATGAAGAGTTCTGTTACATTTTAATTTTCGTCGTAAATCTTTGTATGCAAGTAAATGGTGGACACTTTTTACTGTTTTTATGACATCTTTTTTATTTGTATTCATGTTTTAATAACTTATTTTTTTTGTAAATTCTACTGTGAATTATTAAAGTCCGCTTCCTCCACTAGCGTAAAAAATTTGAAATATGCAATTATTTTATTATTATATTAATTATTATTATTGTTATATTAGTTCTTCGCACATGTATTGATATTCATCATCATTTTGATATGAGTTTTTTGTATCATAAAGCTATCTATGTTAACATGTCAAAGTAAAATAGTATAAGCCGTTGTAAATTTATAATAAAAAATTGTAACTTCACGGCCGTCTAGCACCTAAACTGAGTAACTTTAACTACATAAGTGTTAGAAGAAGTATTTTATGTAAAAATACCCTAATAAAAACCACTGCTATTGCAATAAAATCGCTGTTATCTCGTAAACAATTGATTTACGAATATGTTTATTAAGAGTCTTTACCTTGTTTTCGACCGTTCTACGTGCGTTTAAAATCTTTAAATATTCTTTTACAGCTGCATCTACATATAAAAGTGTAATGAACTTGAACAGGAAAGATGTAGAATCGAGAATAAATTTAAAAATTTTTTAGACTATAATTTACATTAATTTTCTACGTAATTTGACGCTACAAACAACCGCGAAACATATTATTTAAATTATGAATGACGAAGTAAATAATTTATTCAAACAAAAGAACAGTTTCCCAAACACTGAAGCATTAAAAGTTACATCACGTAAACAAGCAAGCGTAAAGGTATGCGTTGGTTTTCTTTTGGCGGTTGTCATTTCTCTATATAACAGTACTTAATATTTACACTTTACTTAATTACATTACGCGCATACCGTCAAAAAAATATAGATAAGAATATATTCAAGACCACTTGAGTATTTATTTATATTGCCATTTACAAGGCTATAGTTTTTAACATTTGTACCTAGAAACTTCATATTCACTTCTCTTATTTCAAATAACGTTTTCAGATATAATTAAAAGTTTAAATTTTTTGAACGAATTTTTTCAATGTCTATTTTGTTAGACTTTTTAGTAATAATTTTTTTATTATTGTTTATTATTATTTTGTTAACGTGTTTTAAAATTTTTGTATTTTCCCCATTTTTTAAATTTTTGTTGTTATTATATTTCCTTGTTTATTTATTTTTTAATTGTTCTTTTAAATTTCTTTATTTTTTTTAATATCTATTAATTAAAACAAATAGTTTGCCTTTTCTTAAATCCCCGTTCTTTTAATTTTCATTTCATCGATAAATCTTATTGTTTCATTTGTTTTCCAATTGTTTTTTAATAGTTTATCACATTTTTTTACATTTTCAAATATTTCTTGCACTTCCTTTTCAATTCTCAGTTATCCACTAATATTTTTCATATTAAAATTCTATATTCAGTGCTGATGATTAGAGGTGGATTGTTTAACTAGCGCACAGTGCGCGTCCAGTTTGTGTTTGGTTACCGTCGGTTGGCATGATTTTATTTATACCTAGTCCTGCCATAAATACTGATATAAAGGTTTTTAAGTACAAAAAGAAAACTGCAAGTTGGATTTAAATTATTTTTTGATAGTTTATTTTGGCAATAGTAAGCTACAAAATACAATGCAAATTACTCCAAATGGCCGCCATTTGCCTTAATACAACGCCGAAGTCTGCAGGGCCACTCATCAATCGCTGTACGGACGATATCCATGGGAAAATTATCGACTGCTTCTGTTAACGCTTGCTTCAATGATTCCAGGTTGCGATGGGGTCTTCTACAGACCATGCCCTCTAATATTGACCACAGTTTGTAGTCGAGCGGATTTAGGTCTGGGCTTGCTGACGGCCAATAGTCAGTACTAATAAACTCAGGTACATGATTTTCAAGCCATTGCTGAGTTGCTTTGGCCTTGTGAGCGGGCGCAGTCTTGTTGGAATATCAATGGTTGGTTTTGGAACATTGTGTAGTTCAGGGGCTCCACTACATTGCTTAAAATGTCTCGTTGGTAGTTTTTGGCCGCTGTTTTAACACCTTTTTCACAAAAATGCAAGGAAGTAACACTGAAGCAGGAAGATGACCTCGCTGAATCCTTGGCACCACTTCACTGGCTTCCTTGGAGGACCGTGCATACACCCTATCATTCTGCTTGTTAAATAAAAGTTTCTTCCACGGTAAAAATTTTTTCATCAGAAAACAGAATTTTTTTGTAACGCTCTTTGCCGTACAACGATATCAGGTGGCTGCATTTTTTCTTCCTATTCTTTTTTAATTCAACGTTAAGGCGCTGTCCTGTTTGTCGTTTGAAAGCTCCAAGTCCTAGGTCTTGTTTAATGATACGGCTCATGGTTCTCGGAGCAATACCCATTTCACGCCATGATTTTCTGTTTGTGGACAGGATGTCGATTCATGCGGGACCTCACAGCATTAATGGCCTGTGATGTACGAACTATGCGAGGCCTGCCAGATCTTTTACGGTCGATTACATTTCCAGTATCAATGAATAACTTAACAGTACGATACACAAACACACGTGTAATATTTAACGGTTTCAATAAATCAAAAATACGGGCTCTTTCTATTCCACACTTATGAAGTGCAATAACCGCAATACGACTCTCTTTATCCGACCATTCCATAATGACGACTCACGCTAGAGTGATATTGTTCGGCACTTTTGTAAAGCATATATCAAATGTCAGAACTGCCAACATAAAATTTTTGTGCTTTCAAGTTATCATCTGCAAAAAGGTGCGTTTACACTTGTATCAATACTTATGGCAGGACTAGGTAGCCGTATTGCGCAATTATGTATTACATAGTTTATTCGAGTCGCTCGGAGAGTTGGTATCGATGGTGCGCAAGTAAGCGAAAATATGAAGTAAACGAAAACGTATACTAAAAAATGATATATCGTTTTAAAATAATGTAATGATTAAAAAATGATATTATTTCGTTTTTTAAATTAAAGGGATACATCAAATTGTTAAATGTATACATCGGTATAATGATTTAATATGCTGTGGCAATTCCCTAAAATGTATTCCTTGCAACGTGAACTTAATGGTTTACAAAGAGTAGATTTGCACAGAGAAAATTTAAAATATGATATATCATTTTATAACTTGTCTTTTCATATGTAAAATTTTCGCTCACTTGCATACGGTTGATTGAACAAGCGATAAACATTTTATAAGCGATTCGAATGAACTAATACACACAAAACAATTACGCGATATAGCTATAGAAAATACAACTCCAAACTTGCCTCCTCCATGCTTTATTGTAATGTGTAAACATGGTTCCAATAACGATTCACCAGAGTGTCGTCTGACATACTGACGTCTGTTCGTTCCAAATAATTGATATTTAGATTCGTCAGTCCATAGTACTTGTCGCCACTCATCCCAAGATTCGTGGTCTCTGGCATACTTTAATCGTTTCCCTCTATTACCTCGTCGCAGTAAGGGTTTTCTCACAGCCGCACATCCTCTCAAGCCTGATCTGAGCAAGTATCGCCTTACTGTTGAAGCATGTACCGAAGTACCAGATGTTAGCGCAAGATCTTGAGCTAGCTCTGCGCTAACTTTCTTATGATTTCTTAAGGAACTAACTTTTAAAAACTGTGCATCAGCTTTACTGTGTTTTTTAGACGTCCACTCTTTGGTGTATCACTTACACTGCCGGTTTCAGTCATTCCCTTTATTGTTTGTTGTACGGCACACTGAGAACATTTCACTATCTTTGACATTTTCACTTGACTATAACCCTCTTGGTGTAAAACAATTATTTTATTTCTGTCTAATAATGCTATTCTATGCATTTTCTATCTACTATAACAATTACGCGATATAACTATAAATAACGTCATCTTCTCCTACGCCAGCTGAACTCTCACGGCCGCATTACTATTCGCCGGCAAAACAAAATAATCCATCTTTATACAGTGTGCAAATTTCTTCTTGTAGTTATAAGATTTTATAGATTTTATGTTAGTACCACCTACTCGTAATAATAATATTCTGCATTTTATACTTCTTTTAAACTACACTTTGTTTTTAAGACTTTTCAATTGCTTGATTCTTTGTTTTTGCTTTTGTTTCGGATACATGAACCAATATGCTTTGTTGACGATCAATAATTACTTATTTAATTTTTCCTATATGCAGTAAAGCAACCATAAATGCCAGCCAGTAAAATTTATTATAAATGTCTCTGTCATATAGAGGTAATTATTATTAAGAGAATATCAAGAATAAATGAAAAAAAGTAATGAAAGACGTCCTCCATCTCTTAATTACAAATGAACTTTCTACAGATAGAAATTGAAGCACTTGTATCACTCTGTCTACATTGAACAAAACTTGCAAATAGCGATGTAGACATATAGAGAATTGCCAAATACAAAGTAATTAATAAAAAAAGGCTTCTGTCAAATAATGGTGATGGTGAAAGTGGAAATATAATTGAACCCCAACCGTCAAGATAAAGACAAGAAAGTGAAGAAGCTGTAAATAGTAGCAGTTGCACTAGTAGCAGGGCTTCAATTTTAAGCTCCTTTGTCTTAGAAAAAATCAGAACGACAAGCAAATAGCTAGGGCCATTTTCGTAACAAATTGTTGTTTCAGCTCAGTTGAGCATAAAAAGTTCATAAAACAATTAAAATGCCAAGGTTTAAGTTATTATCAATTCTTTTAAATTAAGTATTTGAAGAGGAGAAATCAAAATATTGTAAAAATTGACAGGAAAATTTATAATGAACCAATAATTGACATAATTTTGACAACAAAAGATGAAAGCTGTTTCTTATTCTCGCCTCAGATATATTAGGGTATTAACATACATATGATTATCTAACAGATATGATCATTGGTAAATAAATGACTGTACACTGAGTATAATTGCAAGACAACTAGCTTTTTTACAAAAAACGTGGTTAATATGAGTAGTATGAAAAAAATAGGTACAAGAATCTGAAACATTCCATTATAACTTACAGGTGCTCTGCCAATATACTAAATTTGCTTTCTAAAGATTTAGACATTAAGCAAGTAAAAAATATTTCTTCAAGTTGTAAAATATTTTCGCAGTACCCATTTGCCTAATATTTACTTGGTACAAAGACAAATGACGCAAGAAAATAATAGTATTTTGAGATATTACATGGAATACATTTTTAACTGTTTTGAAATTATCAGAATGGTCGAAATTATTACTAGTTTATAAAGAACATGAAGATGACATTGATCCACTGTTTTTTAAAAAGGTTTCCAATATTCAAATTAAAAAAGTGACCAAAGACTGGTTGGTAGACTTTGCGATCGTTGTTCTTACTTTCTTTATCTTGGCTTCCGAGATGGAACCGCGAGTATTCTGGTACCGATGTTTCGTCACCACTTGTATAGGACATCTTCAGGGCTTAACTGCTGCTATCTGGTTTCGTTGTTGCACTGAGATTGGTGTTAGTCCATGATGGGTGAGTAGTTTAAAGATATATATAAGATTGCTTGGCGTTGTGTAGAGGATAACCATCATCACTGTTTAGGCTATTAGAATATTTAGATATCTCTATAACCCCCTAATAATCTAAACTGTAATGGTGGTTACCCTCTCCCCACACAACGTCTGACAATCCTATATCTTCAAACTACCCAACTGTAACGTTCCATTGACCTGTGACCAATATCCCTGTATAATAAACTCATCCACCACAGACTTACGCGAGTCACAGGACAACAACGAAAGCAGTAGCAGCAGTTAAGCCTTGAAAATGTCGCATGCAAGTGGTGACGAAACCTCGGTAGCAGAATTATCGAAGACACAGTCCCAGATAGAAAAATAAAGATAGAAAAATGGCCAAACACTTTTTAAGTTATTGAAACCAATCTATGTGATACTCAACTTTAAAAATAATTTCGAAATATAACTCTGGTACCATTAGTTGAAAGGTAAATCATATCTATTCCGCAAAACAATGTTTTCACAAGAAATGCTACAAAATGTAAATGCAGTACAATGGCGGAGATCTCAAACTTTTTCATTATATGGGCTTATCGGTCCAGAATTAAAAAGTAAATTGGATAATAAAAAACATCTAAATTAGTGTTTCTTTTTAAGCAATAAAATATTACAGGATTTAAAAGAGAAACTTTCTTAACTTCTGTTAAATTACTTAATTTTCTAAAGGATTTTTTACATTTTAATTTTGCAAAAGAAAACATATATTTTGTATCAATAGGTCAGATCTACATACATATATCGTTGTCCTATGTTTATTCACTATGTTCTATGTATTTGGAGAATATTTTAAGAAATATGTCATATATTAATAAATAAATGTAAAATGTTGTCTATTTTTGTTTTCCCTTCATAAAACAATAAACAATATTTATATGAGTACACAATAAAAATCAGTTTCATTTAAATTCTGACATCGAATGATTTAAATCATTTTAACTCTGCCTGTATATGTATGTACAGAAAAAGGGAATACTGGATTCTGTGCAGTTGGCAATATTGCAGAGTGTTCGATAAACTAAATTAAACAGCATACAGAAGATAATTTCCGGAAAATCCTATCATAACGGTACCACTAAATTTTTAGGGTGCAGACTTGTTTTTAAGTTGGTTTATCAAAATTCATTTGAAAATTTCCGACTTCGTTTACACTGAAGATTCTCGTATTGTACTCATCTTCTGTAACTAGGGAACCTAAAGAAGAACCATTTACACGATGTCATCATGTTAGGAACTCACGCATTTAGCTTTGATAGTTAATCAATTTTGCCAATGCGCCGATAAGCCGTTGATGTGTCACAACTTAACTTTTACAACTTTTTCAGTTGAAATTCGTTTACAGCAAGCCTGTTTGAAATCTTGGAATTCAATTTCTCAGAGAGATCGAATTCAGCTCATTTAAATTAAGTATGTACAGCGCTTTTTCAGTGTAATTTGTGAAAGTTCATTGTTTGGATACTATTTCCTTAATGTTTTTTATAGCAACCGGAGCCATCGAACCTCTCTGAAATTCATAGAGCATAACGAAAATACAAAATGTTCGCGTAACACGTCCGTGTCCAAGTAAAAATTAAAATGGATTAATTTTGGCTGTTTACAGTTGCGAATAGGCTTCTATAACAACTTGCCACGATCCAATATAATAGTGTAACATTATCTCTGGTCTAATTCTAAACACAAACATATGACATTAAAATATAAAATTCTTACGAAGGCCATAAAATATAGGTTCGTTTTCACTAATTAAAAAGTAATTTTTTTTATATATTTAACAGTACATGTAAAAGTATCATAAACTGCAATGAATCAGCAAATATTTTTTTTATATTAGATATACACATGCACTAGATATTATTAAATTTTTTAATCAATCACAATTCTTAATTGCATATTCAAATTCTTTCTCTTGTAACTTAAATGTTAACACCATATGAACTTATATACAGTACTGTGCAAAAGAAAGAAGCATCTTCTTGAATTTTACAAGAAACTCTTATAAAAGGATAAATAATAATCTTACACAACTTGATATTTTTTTTAATATACAAAAACTAAGACATATCGATATTTAAATATAAACAATTTAAATTTTCAATGTTTTGTATGACCACCTTAATTTTTTTGGTATCCTGCATTCTTCGTGGTAGGCATTCCATTAATGAATTAATGAAATTTTCAGGAATATTGTACTACTCCTCCTGTAGTATGTTCCACAGTTAATTTTTGTTCTTTGGTCCCCTTTCACACTTTTTTCTGTCAAGATAATCCCACACATGCTCAGCCATATCGTAGTCTGCAATACCCCATTTGCTGCCTGCTGTGTTAAATAAGTTTTCACAAGTTTTGAGGTTTGCTTGGGATCATTATCTTGCTGTAGAATGAAATTATTACCAATAAGTCGCTGCCCTGATAGTATGGCATGTTATTCTAATAGTGTTCTGTATTTCTCACCAATTAATTTACCATCTATTTTTACAATTTCACCTACACCTGCTGCCGAAATACTACTCCAAACTTGAATATTGCCTCCTCTATGCTTTGTGGTAATATGTAAACATGGTTCCAATAACGATTCACCAAGGCGTCGTCTAACATACTGACGTCTTTTCGTTTCAAATAATTGATATTTAGATTCGTCAGTCCATAGTACTTGTCGCCACTCATTATATCCCCACGTTACGTGGTCTCTGGCATATTTTAGTCATTTGCCTCTATTACCTCGTCGCAGTAAGGGTTTTCTCATGACCACGCATTCCTTCAAGCCTTATCTGAGCAAGTATCGCCTCACTATTGAAGCAGGTCCCGAAGTACCAGATCTTCGCGCAAGATCTTGAGCTAGTTCTGCGCTAACTTTCTTACTATTTCTTAAGAAACTAACTTTTAAAAACTGTGCATCAGCTTTACTGAGCTTTTTTGGACGTCCACTCTTTGGCCTAGCCTTACAATGCCGGTTTCAGTCATTCTTTTTATTGTTTGTTGCACGGCATACCGGGAACATTTCACCATCTTTGACATTTTCTCTTGACTATAACCCTGTTGGTATAAAACAATAATTTTATTTCTGTCTAGTAATGCTATTCTGTGCATTTTCTATCTACTATAACAATTTACAGCTCACAATTTTTATTTAATGAAAATTTTACTCGTAGGCGCGTTTTTTAAGAACCTAAAAGAATTCTATTGTGGAACCGCTCTGTATCGCTTCCACGTCTCAATTAAAAACAAAATCTTATAGATAAATAATTCTCCCTTGAAATTTTATTGCCGAGCATTGTGGTACAATAAAATTTATTTCTTTAATTCTCTTATCAGGCGATCGATCTCACCCCTACGCGGAAATATGATGTTATAAACTTGGAAATTTCTAGTGATTATATTTCTACCAATAAATGAATCGTTCTTGGAAAGATGTATTAAGTATTATAAATTAAATTAACCCAATAATTATTAGTAAAAACGTTTTAGTAAATAAGTTTTGAAAATTATTGTTAAGTGCTTCTTTCTTTTGCACAGTACTGTATATATATTATGCATAAATGATTACATTGAATATTACTTAACAAGTAATCTTTTGTTTGGACGGTCATTAAATTTAATACATCACAAAGTTGATGTGAAAGTAAGTCTTACAACGATTACGTTCATCTTTTGTTTGTGCTTACAGGTAGATAGCAAACAACAAAGTCGAAGCGACCGAAAGTAAAGTGGTAGACACAAACACGGAAGAAAATGTTCCAACGCTCTCCGCAATATTATTATGAAAGGAGCGAAAATAGCTAGTTTATGCGGCAAACGTTGCTGCTTGAACTTCAGCTGTTGACCAACAAATGAAGACAACGATCGGGGACACAAAAAAGAACTGTCGCGTGAACTTGAAAGTGAAAAAGAATTGGATATAATTTTGTGTAGGTATAAAATGAAAAAATATAGAAAAAATGGTGAAATGAAGGTCATTTAAACTATAATCTTTCCTACAATGTAACTAATATTTTTTGTATATACCCTAACATCGAACGGTTTGTGCATATGGTATTAGACCATATATAATCATAACTTCTTTTTGTTGTTAAAAGCAGAACAATTTATTACTAGTTTTAACAAAAAAAAAGAACATACTAACGTATAAATAAATTTAATTTATTAAAATGTACAAAAACAAGTGCCTGTCTAAAAGGACAATGATGATATTGGACTACTTACAATACCATTTCGTACATACTGCAAAGCATTCTTTGGGACATACATAAGGTGCGCTTAATGCATATAACATTGCACTTTTTTTAAGTTCCACATTGAGTTTTTCTTTCTTCATATTTTTTGAGGTGAACTATTTCATCATATTTGGAGTGATAATATAAATTTGCAGAAAATTTAAATTATTCTAAGCGCAATTGGATCTTTTACAAGCTAAGTGATCTAATTTAACACTATCGGTAGAGTTACCAGGCATTTCATTCAACTATATCAAGACATTGATTTATTAATGGAAACTACAAGTTTCACCTCGTATCGTACTCTTTATAAACTAATATTTCGTCAGCTCTACCAACACCACGCTCCACCTTCTCGTTATACTTTTTTATAATGTTGGACTGTTCCACGTAGATAATTTTATTTGGGAAAGTCTTTTGATAGGGAATGTTGGAAACGATTTATTATAGTTGAAGAATGTATTTACTATCCTGCCATTTTCATAAAATAATTTCATCACCTTCGATACAAGTATAGGCCATATATCCGTGTTCTTTCATATATATTCGCTTAGAATCAATTTCCTTACAACTTTTATCTACTTTATTTTCTCTTATAGTTACTGTTGCTTTAATCTGTCTTCACCTCAGTTTTTTTAAAACATAAAAGGAAGTAAAAAATTGTCGACATGTACACAGTCCGTCGCAGAGAAAACCGAACTTTTTTAAAATAGTAATTCTTAGTGGCGCCATCTATTAAAAAAATATGCGTGGGTAAGGTAGATCTTTCACTAACGTTATGTCAAAATATCATGACATTTGCATCATTAGAAGCAGAGAAATTGGGTATAAAGTAACAGTGTATTTGGCATTGGTCAAAAAATGAATTTTGAACAAAGAGCAAATATAAAGTGGTTCAAACTCGATAAATCGTTTACTGAAACGCTTAATTTGATGAAACAAGTGTATGGTGATACGTGTTTGTCACGTACGAGTATTATAAATGGTATAAACGAGTTAAAGACTGTCGTACGGACATAAACGACGCCGAACATTCTGGTACAAAAAAATCTGTGGTTACGGAAAGTAACATCGAACTTGTGGGTGAATTTATCAAAAATATACCGAAATCCTCATTGCGCCCTCAATATTGTGAAAATGGTAGCTGGCGTTCGTGACATGATAATGCACCATCTCATCGTTTGACGCTTATCACTTATTTTCTAACTACAAATGGCATTTTAACCACCATCCATTCACCGTATTCACCGAATTTAGCCCCGTGTGATTTCTATCTATTCTTCAAACTACATTTGCCGATGAAAAGAAAGCGTTATGCCGATGTTGAAGCCATTGGAAAGGCGTCAACAGCGATCTTGAAGGACATCGCTAAAGATGAACTTAAAAATTCAAATGAATTTTATCAAAATAGTAAGCTTTTGTTTTTATTTTTAAAAAGTTCGGTTTTGTCTGCGACAGACTGTGTATGATAGAAAAAAAACTTGAATCCTTTTTGTTAAGTTCATCTACAAATGTTAGCACAACACTTGCACCCAATTTCAAATTAGCAATAATTTTTTTTTTGCAAGGCTGTACTTGTTCATTAGTAAGGGTCTAACCATTTCATGGTATGTAACCAGATCGATTTGATTCTACTTAAAATTTATGTCTCCACCTAATAGTACTTTTTCTTCTGAGGCCAAATCCATAAGTCTTTCATTTAAAATATTAATTAGTACTTTTAGTTTGCAAAATATATCAGATACATAAGGTTATAAATTTGCAAATTTTGCGTTGCATAGGAAAAAAAATTCCTTAACATCACCTCACAAAGGGATTATTTTTTGAATCGGACGAGTTCTTCCAATACATAAAACATCTTGAAAAGTCAACAGATCCGCTGAGCTATAATATTACTTAAGAAACACCTTATTTAATTGGACTATTTACCAACTACACGATTGTGTAACGCGGCATAGATATTTGTATATCGAGTAGCTATTACTTTTTCATCACAAATTTGAAAGAAAGTTTCCATAGAGGATAAGTAATTTCTAAACTCATAAGGAAAACACCTGGGCAGAATATCTCAACATCTTACATTTCCCATGCCATAATTTATTTTCTCCTTTTTAATTTCGTAATCATTATTTCCTTTTCTAAATGAAGATAGATGTAAATCATTTCCACTGTCAAAATCACTTATATTTTTCTGCTCTTAATTGGCTGCCCAGAAAATTACTAATGACAACATTTTCCTCTTCTCCACTATCTTTATTTGTAATTATCGCCGTTAACATTATAAGGTGGCAAAATGATAATACTTTCTAGTATATTCATATTTGAACCTAATTTTCATCTTCTAATAACTCGTGTAATGTCAGTGATCTTTTCCAATAGCTAAATATAAATTTTGTGGTATAGTAGTATATACTACCTTTATAAAGGACGTTATAATATTATAGCTAATGCATATTTTGCAAAACTTAAAAGATTTACGTAACTTCTACACATTCAGACATACACACACCAACAGCTTAACTATTTTGCTTCAATTTTAAATAAATAAGATCAAATATCTTTTATATCTATTTTCATGTTTTGAAAATTATTAGATTTGAGATTATTGTTAAAAAAATTTTTCTGGAAACTATGGGACTAGTAGGAGTTGCATTAGTTCCATAAATACCTGGTCCCGAAAATAAATTTATGGGATTATAGATCCCGACACCTAAACCATTCCATTTTTCCAGTATTTCTTCATCTAGTTCTATAGTATGATTCTGTTTGTTGCTACCGGTTGCCATTGCATTAATTTCCTTTATAACTCTTTTTTCTTAACTTCGAAGTTGTAGTTCACTGTGTTCTTGACTTTTCCTATCCTCCATGTAACCCAGTTCTAATACTATCTTTCCATTTTTCAAGTTACTGTCATATTGTTTCTTCACTTCTTTTAATGTCCTTTATCTTCTTCTTACTTACAACTTCGTCGAACGATGATGAAAAATTCTAGGGATTTAATATTTTATTTCTTTTTCAGATAACCACAACAAAATGGAAAATATTTATAAAGTAAAAATAAAAAGCAATCCTGATCCAAGAGGCTTATATCCATCAGAAAGAAGATATTCAGCTTCTACTGTCTTGGGTCTAAGCATTTGCCACTTTTTTGTCAGTGGCCTAATGTTAATATTTGGAATTCTAAATTTCGTGAGTGAACCCCATTCCATAGAAGATATAGAAATAAATATAGTACAACAAAATAGTACGGATGCAACAAATTTATTTTTCTTAGACTACAGTGATAACAGGTCAATTATAAAAAATCTTAATTCAATAACCAAATTTTATTTAATTTTAACTACTTTTTTATTGTCGGTCGGATGTTTACTAGCAGGATTATCTGGCTTATTGGCATGGAAACGTTGGTATATGGATAATAACATCAAGTGGTTCTTCGGCACTGCTTTATTCGTATCTCTTCTATCAGTATTTTCAATTACATGTGTAGTCATTATGATAGTGATGTTAGGCCGAAATGTTTCGACATTATACGGCCATCCTCAAGTGAAAATCCACTTACACGTTCATATTTTGATAGCATCCGTAGTAGAACTAATATTTGGTATCATTTCTGTTGTAATATCATACACGGGAATGAAGAGAAATTATCCCGATGATATGATGCCGAAAGGTACAGGAAAAATTGAAATAAATACAATAACGAAAGGGAATAAAAAATGTAAAATTTCTCCACCGGACATAATTAATCATTTCCACGTTACGGAAAAGTTTGCAAAATATTTCCCGAAAAAGGACAATAGCTACCTACCCAAAGCAGAAAGTAATTTAGAATATGAAGAACGTGTTCAAAAATTTTTATCATCCAATGTTACAGATTCTACTTATAAAAGTTAAAATTGAATAGTTGTTGAAAGAGCAGGTTGTTTTATTTTCTGAACAAATTTCCTTAAAAAATAAATTTTGTTTTATTCTGGAAATCAACAAATGCAACCTCAATATTCGAGCTATTTTTTATATATTCTCTTTTAAAGAAGCAAATAAACTCTTAAAGTATATTGTGTAGTCAGAACAGTGATTATAATGTATTATAGTGTGCTCATAATCGGCAACTCTAAAGTAAAAACAATTCTGAAACTAACGAAACTACTAACTTTGGAAAATAATCTAAGAATTCGTATTCGGGTAAATTGCTGTGGATGAAATTGGGAGTGCTTTGCGAAAAAAGTTGCAGTTAAGTTAAATTTTAAATATGTCTGAAGTCTTTATTTTCATTTTTTTTACTTTTGAAATCCTCAAACAATATTTGTGAATACTACCACGGACTAGATTTTTCCAAAATTCAATACTTTTGATACATTTTCAAATACAACTTCTATTAATATTATTAACTTATTTGTAAGGCGATCAATTCTGCTTGAATTACCATAAATCTTTAGTTAAGATTTATTTTTAAAACAGAAATCAGGACTGTGTTATTATTTCTTAGTTTTCACTTCAATATAGACGATATAAATTGCTGGAAGTTTTGAGAATACTACATTCATTTGGTCTGTCTAGGAATGTACAGTTGCCAGCATTTCCAGGCTGATTAATTTGACATTTTATTTTAATTTTCAACTTCTTTTTACTATATCCCAAAAAATAATGTGTCGATGATAAGAACATGACGAATAGGTAACATAATAACAACCAATGTATCAACTTGAAGTTTATACTTTAACTATTTAAAAAGTATAAAAATTGAATTAAAGTACATTGTAGTTTTTGCCAAATTTCCATAAGTAGCTAATTGAATACATATATTTTACTTACAATTGCAGAGTTTGGGAATTTCATATAACAAATATTCATTCTTAGGCGACTGGAAAAATAAGACGTTTTAAATGTGCGGATAAAACATAACCTCAAATTTTGGTTAACACCAGAAATAATTTTAAAATGAATTAATAAGTCATCATTATTTACATCACATGAAAGTACATTTGAAGTTTATAGAGATGAATTTTAATGTATAGAATAGAACAAATTCGTTGGGTCTTCTGAACTAAACTGCATGCATTTTTACCAAAATAGTGGATTCCACAAGGACTTATTTTTCATTTGACTTACAGAACATGTTCCAATAAACCATAATACTAGTGTAATATTTAAAAATTCACTTTAAAATCGTTGTTCAAATTCATGTTTACAGACATTAATCGAATAATTCCATTTTTCAGTGGTCGATTATTCTGATTTTATGATTTTGTAATAAATTAAAAAGTTTTAATTAAAATTATTATAAAATAAAGTTTAAGCATACGTTTATCTGTCCGAATCCATTCAGGGTTGAAGAATTTGATAGCCGCCTCCCTTCAACAAAATATCGTGTTTACTAAGATGTAAAATGAATGCCCGCATGTATCAGTAATTCTATCAGAAAAATTTATTTTTCAGACAAGTTAATTAATTCGATATTAATTGTTTCATCAAGACTTTCATTACTATTTCAATTTAATAGACACTACATGCAAACTAATGATATTAAATTGAAATATTCACATGTTATATTAACGATCTTCTTATTCAATTGACATTCTTGTACATGCAACAAAAACTTCAATAATTTTTGAAGCACATTATTTTTATCTATTTTGCGCTAAAATTATTTAAGATATATTTCAAAGAATTTTTTCTTTTTTGGTCTATAATTCTTTTTTATCTTTTATAAACTTAAATTTGGCAACACTAATATAATGTGTTATTTAAATATGCAACAAAAATGTGAATATATAATAAATAAAAGGAATACATACGATTTATTTTATTGTTTTTTAATGACGAATTTACATAAGACTGTATATTAGAAACTATATAATTTAGATTTATATAAAGTCGTACTTACTTTTTATAATTACTAAATGTATTTAGAGTGATTGTACAAATATTATATTGTGTATATAAAATAAATTATACTAAGAATATATTTTTATGTACTTTTTTGAATTATGTACCGATAAGCCATAAATGTACTGTACAAAATTATTAACATTGAAAAAGAACAATTTTTACGGATTCAAATGACAATTTCAATTAAATGAAAGCGTTTAATTTTAATTTTTGAACATGTAGTCGAAATGATTGGATATAGGTAAAACACGGTCTATACAAAAACACATTTTTAACAAAAAATCGATTTGAAATGCCTATTTGTTTAGTAACAAAAATCTATATAACAAACTTTAGATAAGTTGATACACAGATAATGCAAATATTAATTCATTATTATACTCTGTACCACGAACAATCACGTGAATATTTTTGACGTTATAAAATATCAGCTGTGAAAGTTTGATTTACACATACACAATTATGATGTTATTTAATTTACCTTTAATCAAAAAAATTAACCTCAAAAAAGGTTGTTATAAGAACAATAATAGTAAAAGTTTAACTGGTTTGTTTTATATTAAATGCTGAAAATTAATACAAATTATTTCTAATTAATCTTGTCAACAAAATTTACATTAAATTATTTTTTTTCAATTCCACATATAAAACAAATTAATAAATTCTTTCAAATTTAAAAAAGATTTAAGCTGTCGTAATGAAGAAATTATTCGTGAAAGAATATAGCATATAGATTGGTTTATTTTCAATTAAATTCTAAGCTCTAAAGCTACATGTAATTGTAATATTAGTCAATAAAAATAAATGGAAGGAACTGTAACGAAGCATTTATTTGTGATAGCGCGTGACATGTAATGCTTAGAACAATTGTGATGCCTTTTATTTCAAATTAGATACATGTACATCTATAATTTTCATTTCTAAACTAAATTTACAAATATATTTTAGTTTGATAAGTACTACACAATCACAATGTAAAATATAAATAAATAACAAAAAGTCTATTCGTTAGAATAATCATCGGTGATACTAGAATCTTCTACATTTATAACAAATTCTTCTAAATTGAATCTTATTATTCCGTCCATATCCAATATTTTTGTTTAATATCTTTGAAATGATCAATTACATGTATACAATTTTGGTTAGTAATTTTATGAATGGCAGCACAAAGTGAACTTGGAACATTGTTCAATTTAAATGTGGTATTATTTACAGCTACTTCTTCTTTTACTTGGGCCCAAATTAGCTTTAAAGGATTGAGCTCATAGCAATATGGAAGAATTTTGTTTTTGGATTTAGTAAGCCTATCTACTATGTACTTGTTATATTTTGGTTTGTTATTTTACTAAATCCAACAATTTCAGATTTAACATATTAGATTCAAATCTAATATTATCTTTAGTAAGCCATTCTTGAACATCGCATTTCTTCGTTAATGAATTTGGTATTTTTTCTAATTTTCCAAAATCGTAAGAAGCATTGTCCATAACTTATAGAACTAATTCCAGAGTGAGGTAAAATTTTTTTCAAGCCAATTTTAATCAAATAAGAATTAGCGTAGAAAAATAAGAGTAAGTTATTTTCAAAAAAACTATCCTCACAACCAATATGTAATAATATCAACTGTCTTCCTTTTCCACTAAGATTTTTCAAACCTATTGAGACACCCTCATTCAAATGCTTGCCATGAATGCTTTCATTGATCCCAGCTTTGGTGTTGTACGGCTTTTATTTACACATGTTTCATCGAGAAAATAAATTTTTCTGTTCCTTTCTAAATTGCTTTGGTCTAGACAAATATTGTCCTCTCCATATAATTATTTCATCTTTTTCTTTTAAGTAGCTATTCCTATTTTTCTTTTTATAGCTAAAACTAAAGGTAGGTAAAAATTTTGCACAGAATTGTATTAAATATCTTACTGAAAATTTATCTCTCAATAACCTATATAATGTCTGCCTTGCAAACTTCAATATATCATCATTGCTATTTACATTACTACTGCCAAAATTTTGTTTAATGTAGGAACCTAATTTTTAAAGAAAAATGAATGGACTGTACATCTTATCAATTCTTTCCATGTTGTCGTCTACAAGATCGAGCTATTTTCGATCATTTCTTTTATAAGACTTTTGACTCTTGAAATTCTGGTTTAGTGTGCGCTTGTATAATATTATATATACTAGATCTTCATATTTCTGTAAAAAATATTTTTAAAGCATATATATATATTTATAAGCATTTAATTTAATTCTATAACGATATTACCAGCTGTTTTGGCAGTTGACTGAACCATGTGTTTTGGTACAATTCTGGTACTATAGTTTACATATATATTTTGAACATATTCAATGTTGATTGCTTATCAGTCACGTTAAAATGACTGCTTTCGCTTTCTTAATGGTGACTCCGCCATATCTTTGGGATATTTTACTCAACTTCTCATCAACACTCTTCTATATTTTTCAATATCTTGACACATTTATAGAATATAAACGCTAGTAATAATCAAATACATGATAGAAACTATAATATAATCTCAAACTTGTTCCAAACAAACTCAGCTGCAACACAAGTAACGCTTGTGTGTAAACAAGGTTTCAACTTCGCAATGTTTATATGTTTAACCAATCAGAAAACGAACACGTGCTGATCACGCATATGTATTAGTCTTACTGTTCGTGGTGCAGATTATGAAAATGGTTTTACTGATTCATATATTGGACAATTGTGTATTTCTAAAGGGTGTATCGCTGATTCCACCAACAGTACACAGGTGAGCGAAAATGCTATGTAAACAAAAACACAGGTAAGAAATATATCAAATTATTAAATATATAAACAGATATCCTTATTTAATATGCTCTGATAATCTCAATTTATGAATAATCAGGTTGCATATAAACGATATGTGTCAATTTGAATATCGCGGGGTTGACTACACACGAATACTTTTCTGATAACAATCTATATTTGAACGTCAAGAAACTGTATACATTGAATTTAAACTTATCGGAATGGACCGCATTCCCTCACATTATATTAAAGCTAATTATAACAATGTGGGGCAAATTGAATGAAATAAGTTTTTACGTATAATTATTGACTCTGGATGTGATTTAAGAAACCTCATTGATCAGATTTGTAAAAAGTAAGTAGCATATGTTTTATTTTCATAAGGCTGAAACCACAACTAAGTTTGAAAAATATTTTACCATGCCCACCTGTCACGGAGTGTCTCGATTGATGTACTAAGAATGTTTAAGCTAAAAAACGAGCTATTTAATTAATGTCTGGAAATGCGCTAGAACTAGTTGAAAAGAATTGTTTAGAGAATTAAAAACCAGCAACTGCTTTATGTAGAGAAAAAACTTTAATTCCAGACCATCATAAAGTTATAGTATAAGAAATATAAATATTCCAAAAGTCCCTTTACGCAGATTAACTTTTACTGTCGAAGAATTATAAGCAACCACCTATGCAACGATTTAAATATAAAGTGAAACATGTTGATTATAAAGATATATTCTTTTAGAGAATTTATGAATAACCTCGAAGCTATGGTATTTTGTTGATGTTTTTGATATTTTGAATTTTTTAATGTTTTGCCATTGTTTTTTATTTTAATTAAATTACATTATAACGTATCCTGTACCCACTAGAGCGAGGGAGTATACCACGTAATAGTAGTGCCACTAATTTTCGAACGCAATGGATATATGGTGTGAGATTCGGAATTTAGTTTGCAATTTATCCTGCTACCATTTATATATTACTATCGCCTCTTCCATTGATTTTCATATTTTACTTGTACTTTCATCAATAATAAATAAAATTTATTGTGAAGTTAAATAATATGTACTTTTTCACAACTATTGTATAATAAAAAAATATTTTCTTCATCACAGAAACAGAAGAATGTATATAACCTAATAATAAATATTTTCTAATATAGTAGTTTCTCTTATAGTTGCTTCCCAACAAAGTAAGAAACATTAATTTGAATCAAAGAATTCATAATTTTCAGGAAAAGTTAAATTATAATTTTTCAAATATCTTGTCAATATAGTTTGCAAATGTCGCAATTGCTTTTATTTGTATTTATTTTTTTAAAACAAATTAAAAAGCAAGGAACCAGACTTCCAATTTCTAAAATACACGTCAACACAGCATGGCAAACAATATATCGAATGTATCTTCTACGTATGGTCGAGCAATTTATTCCCAAGTTTCTTAATAGCACAAGCGCTTTATTGTCCCTGAATTTTTTGGTAAATTTGGACTCCGTAAGAACATTAAAAACTTCATTTTGTTTATATTCGTGACAATATTTTTCAAGTTTCGAGCCCAATAAAGTATTACTTTCAGTGTAACGCGTCAATTTTTCGAACGCTAGAGATGTATACTTACATCAACAGTTGCAATTTGGAACGCATCCCAAAGGATCAAATATTATTATTAAACTTCCTAATTTTTATTAAACAAGTATTTTCAAATTAGGAGTTTGCGAAAAAATATAACATTGTTAATGTATATTTCTGGAATGCTTCAATAGAAAAATAAAATTTCAGGTTTATATTTGATTAACTCGTATAATAGTATAAATAATAAATAAGAAATATACATAGCACATGTTTGATTATTTTATAAATTACATTTAGAATCTTCTTTTCTGTTTCTGAGTGAGCTTTATTTTTATACGATCTTCTTTCAGCAATTTTATATACAAGAAATACTGAAAGCGTGCAGAACGCGCATGCACAGCTGCTATTAACTTCTGAAGCGTTGCCCTCAGTGGTTTAGTTAAGTTTCGTGTAAAAACAATTATCCAACGCAGCAAAATGTTATGCTTCAGCACAGCTGAATTTAAGTTTAGTTTAGCTCCGGTTGAACTAACAATCTGCCTTATATAAAAAAGAAATTACTAAATAATAAAATCGAAAAAACTTTCAAAATATAATCTTATTTAGGGTACTTTTTATATTAATTAGGTGAAATATTATTTAACGCAGAAGATAAAACTTGAAGAAATGCGGTCTTTATAAACTTCAATGTGCAGAATGTAATAGTGAGTAGATTGGGCAGTTAGGGAGAACATTCAAAATTAGAATAGAACATCTACGAAGCCTAAAATACCACAGAAATGATTCTAACTTCAGCAAATATCTAATAGAAACTAACTATAATATACATTAAGATTTTAAACTGGTAATCTTTCCATATATAAGAATAGTAAGAAACTAAATTTCCTGGAATGCATAGACATTAGTAAGTGTAATAAACTCAATTCTGTCACTCTTGTTAAAGATCGAATAGATATAACAATTCACTGCTTTTAAATTTATTGTAATTATTAGCACTCACTATTTCTATTTTAATCTCTTACTTTAATTGTACCTTATAATTTTCATTAGTTCTTAATGTTTTCCTATTATTTATATTTATAGATATTTCGAAAGAAAGTCTATTACTGATAAGTCTTGTATGTATATTTTACCTCTACTCCTGTCTTGGAATCCGAGTTAATTGTTGCGTATTGAAATTTAGACAGTGTTTTATTTATTCCTTAGTATAATGGAATTTCACAAAATAAGGACCTCGACAATCAAATATTTGAAATTACTAAATGGTGCAATTCTGTTATTTTAGGACAATAAAGAAAAAACAACTTATTAAAAAATTAGTTTATTTAAATAATAGAAGCAAATAATTTTAAAATAATATAATATTTATAAATATGACTTGGTTTGGCAAATCATTTATATCTGACGAATTATAAACAATTTAACCTATACACATTATTTCTTTTAAAGGTAATCACCGTTATTATTCCTATGATCGTTTCCTTTATTGAATTTCTCATTTTGCACAATATTTAATAAACTAAATTTCATGAACAGTAAACAGATTTTACAAATCCCTAAAAAAATGTGTGCTTGCCACAAATAAAAATAACTTTAATACATACTGAACAAATAAATAAATATTTCTGTAATATCATTTTTTTGCCTTTAAGTTTATATCCATTCTCTTTCCCTCTTCGTTAATTACAAAAATTTTTTTCACTTTTTGTGTACAAATGTATACATATAAAAAAAGTATTATTCATTATTTCGTTTTTAATATTTCATTAATATTAATAATAATTAAAGATTAGTACCATGACAAACAAAACAAATAAAATAATTAAATTAAACAATATGGTCCCGTGCCAATAAAAAATTTGTGCATACGAAATTTTTTCATCGACATAATTTTTTCATTTATTTTTTTTTTCGGAATTGCAAAATAAACTTTAAACTAGATTCACAACACTTTCATAATCACAATTTGTAATTAATATAATTTTTGGACAAAGAAAATTTTTCGGGAAATTCTATAATATGGCAACTGATTGATGCATTATCAAAAAGATTTTTATTTTGAATAATTAACAACGTTGCTTGTGATCTTCAAGGAAATCCAAATAACATATTTTATTTATTTATCATCATAATATATCGAATATAAGAATGTATTTTTAACAATGTTATTATTTGAGAATTAGCAGTTAGATAATAACAATAAGCCGTTTTCATTATATAAAAAGATGAACAATTGCAAAATATCCAAAAGCTGGCGATTCTTTTCAATACTATGCAATTATATATTCTCGTTTTATAATTTAAAATTTTTAAGTAGTACAATACTTGGAACATTCGGATTTCCTATAGAAAAATATGCATAATTTTTTCAAGTTATATCAATGATTAAAGCGTTTTAATTTATTTATTCATTTTATATATTTATTCATATACATATATCTTCTTGTTTCGGTTAAAATTCGTCAGTCAAGACTCAATCTTCTAATAATCTTTCAAATGTTAGTTAGAGGTTAGGTTAGAGACGAAACGGTTCCCTTTCTTTCTCTTTAGTGGTTTTCTTCGTTTGACTCGTTGGAGGCGTATCCGATGCTCCCGAAGTCTTTCTTAATAACCTAGAAGCGGCCGTTTGCGTTCCCGGCGGTACTGGAGTATTTGAACCTGATGGTGTCCTTGTCCTAAAGACGAAAGTAATGTTTAAAAAAAGTTATTATCATGAATACAGAGTTAAAGTTAACAATTCAAAGATTCCTTCTTTATATTCCACTATGTTATTAAAATGCAGTTTGATCTAAGAAAATATTTAGGGGAAATTTTTTTTAATATAATTTTAGCAGATAGGTCTACCAGTTGTACCGGAAAGTCATTGCCGGTTTTTCTAACAGATGTCGATAGGCTTAAGTATGCAATGTTATGATTTGACACATATGTCATTTTATTCTACTGACATCAAGCTTCAAAGCCATACATGTTATATTTTGCGAAAGCAGCAGTGTCATAGATTTATATTTCTTTCAAGATGTCGAGTTTCGTGCCTGAAAAAGTGCATTCGCGGCTCGCATAACTTTTCTTATGTAATCAAAAGAAAAAAGCCGCTGATAACGTGCCCTCTCATAATGCAAAACCAGTCAAGGAAGTGTTGAAAGTACTTTAATGGGACACAATATCGCACCCGCCATATTTTCCAGCCCTTACCTCGTCGGACTATCAAGCAGCACTTCTCCAATTTCGAAGAAGTTAAAAAATAGCTCGATGAATGGTTTTGTTCAAAGGACAAACAGTTTTTTTGGGATAGCATTCATAAATTGACTGAAAGACTGTAGAATCAAACGCCCAATACTTTAAATAAATAAAGTTTTCCATTTTCTTGAAAATTATGTAGTTTTTTTTTTATTAAAAACCCGGTAATAACTTTCCGGTACACCTGGTATGTATGACTGAAAATAATTGTTCTTTCGTTAATGGCTGGAACTGTTTTGATTAGTTCGTATCATCTATAATTGGTAATAATCATCAATAGCGATCGAGAATATTTTACTCCTCGATATATAAATTGCATAGAAACTGATGAAAAAATATATTGCTCGATTATTAAATGTAAATATATCCTCAATCTAATAGTAAGTGCGAGATTTATTATTAATTCATAGTTATTTGTACGTACGGGGTGCGTTAGAAATAATATACGAATAATAAACAATAACGAAGCAACCTTAGAACCTAATCAAAAATTTATTTTACAGTTTTAAAACAATGTTTCATACTTTTTACATATTATATTGTTCCTCGTGGCTTATGTTATTTGGCCTTAACATAACACTTATATCGTAGACAATTTAGACTCTGCTAAAGTTTCTGACAAGAGAATTATTTTGTTATGCGTCACTAATTTGCTCAATTTGAAAAACGAAGATGCCTGACAGGCCTTGTGGTATTTAAACACCAGACAAGAACATCTCAGCATTTCATAGAAAAGAATGGTCGGCGTTTGAAGGAATATTGTCAATTGGAAAATCAAATGTGGCTTTCGACAGAACAGATCTTGTACGGAATTTGTTTTGTGCGGGTTTTTGCCGTAGTTTTCCAGGTGCGACTCTGTTTAAGTATCTGCTGATGATGACAACTTAATTGTCGAAATACGTATACAGAATACGAAAATTAATGTGGAAAGGGGTTATATATCAACCTCAAGTGATTATGGAAAACTAAGTGATGATGTATATATAGTAAATGGCAAGCATTGCTCTTTCAAACGGCGAAATAAATTTTTTAATGGCTTCTAGGGTTGTTTAGTTATTTACGTTTAATATTTGAGAGTCATTTCTGTCGCATTTTGTATGTGGTGTAATTTCAATTTGGACTACTGAGTCATCATACAGCAATGTATCTTAAAGAAAGTCATTGATTATAAACTGAAAACGACATATTCGCAATAATATTATGTTCAAATAAACTCCCTGAAACAACGCAAAAATGTCAAATCGTAATAATGAGAACAAGCACAATTTTTATATTATCAGTACTAATAGATTCACCAGCCCTTGCAATTGTAGATATTATATATAAACTTATTAAAAAAATTGTATTTCTTTGAAAATTTCATTTTTGATTCCCAGTAAAACAAATATGACGTCAGCAGACATATTGTCTGCGGGGGGGTGGCTAGGTTGGCAGTAGTGGAATAGAATGGCGAAAAGGCAGTGTGTGGAGAAGGAGATGTTTGAGCTAATGTAGAGATTGTGTTTTATTTTGAAATTTAATATACTTTCATCCATTTAATCGATTATTTTATTTTTTTTATAACTATCAAAACTCCTTAACAATTTTTTTTGCAATTCGTGTTAATTTTTAGAGTTAGATCTAAATAATGTATTTAAGATTTGGATTTAGGGACTGCTGATAAATCTTTACTATAGTTAGTCTACTAGACGGAGGATATATTAAACGAATATTAGTAATATGGTAATGGTTATTGCATTTCGCCTAAAATATATTGATTTTTAATCATACTTGCTATATTTAGAGTCTGATGATACTTTTCAATGATTATAAAGAAAATCAAAATTATAAGAGCAGGTTAAATGAATTTAGAAAATGCAAGCGAGATATTTGTACATTTATAAAAGCATAATCCTAATTTATACTTCCGTGTCTTTATTTAAATGAAGAATAAACAGTATTTAATATAATTTGGTACGTAGACTTCCGCGGTCGTGGTTCATGCTATCTGCATCTGGGTTTCTGGGCTGGAACCGCGTCACTGCACTGCACTGAAACTGAGTTTCAGTGCAGTAGTTCAGCCCTGAAGATGTCCCATACAAATGGGTACAAAACGTCGGCAGATATACTAGGAGTATTTAATATATTTACATTATGTATGAATAACAGAGTAATATGTACAATTTGTTCTAATCTATCTAAAATTGACTGCATATTGTCAATTATCTATAATGTTACAAATTGTAATTAACTACTAAAGACTCCTAATAAAAGATGAACTTGTACCGTAAAAAATGCAATTGAAATTCTTGGGAATAAAATGTCCCTGAATTTTGTAGGTATAGTAAAGTTTTTAGTTTTTAAGTTTGTGTATAGTGTCAAAATAATATCTGGAATTTGTGAAAATGTTCTTTTAATGTCCTTGCACGACTTTTGTTAATCTATAAATTTGAGTAAATACATGTTGGTGTACAAATTTTGTCAATCAAAGTGACAACTTCTTGTGAGTAAGTGTATTTATAATGACTATTACAGCTGATATAAAAATAAGGACATAAACATATTAAATTAAAAGTCAACTAATATTGGTATTAAAATACCACAGGACCTTTGTCTTTAGTCTTTCATTATGTAATGCAGTGTTATTTAAAGTAGATATGCTACAACATTATCCTTTAAAGTTAAAAGATTCTGCAAAAATACTATTGTACAATGCTGAACATTATTATTAACGTTATATTAATTATTGTGCATATAATTTTTACTTTACTGTTTTAGTTTAATTATAACCTAAAAATAAGAGCTTTTAGATTAATAGATCAGTGTGGAATATTAAGTTTTGATTATGGAGTAAATTGGTAACGTTAGAGTATCCTTCAAATTTAGAATAAAATGTAACAAAAAAGATACTTTGATAATTCATTAATTGACTACTGTATACATATAGATAGGGATTTTTTAGAGTTAGTTACCTAGATGCTGTCCGTAGATTTGGGGCGTTAGGGGTTGTAGTACGAGTTTTTCCAACTGACCTAATCCGGAACACACACATGCAAAATAGTTAGTAATTAGTTAAAAATCAATTTTCGGGACAAAATAATCACAACTACACCGTTAAACTCAATTCTCATGCTTACAGGCTAGTTTCGAATCTAAGAAATAAACCTATCATTAACATCGATTCAAAATATTTTTTTCTTTGTTTAGATCTCGGCACAAAATGCAAAACAAGAAACAGCAAGAGGCTATAAAAACAGCGATGCACTAGCAATATTTTTTAATATTTGTTTCATTCGTCTTTACTACACATCATTACCTGTTTCTCACAGGTATTTTAGATTTTCCATCCGAAGGTAGTGATCGAAAGCTTGTTAGTAAACAGTAATATCATTAGACATTGTATTTAAATAATACAGTCTGATTCTGAAAAGTCTTCCTTGATACAGCAAATTAAAATGAATTAGGCATCTTTTATTTTTTTTTAGTAATATAGAATTTTATCTTTTCGGGAATCAAGCTGTTAGGATTTGTTACAATTCTTGATCCATATAGTATGATACGACAGAGTTAGATAATCTATGTAAGTGATAGCACTTCCTAGATTTATAATTAGCAAGAGCATTGGCATTTCTTTTATCAATGTAAGAACAACAAATTAAAAATAAGTAATATTAACGTTTACTTTAATTTATTGATAGGAACAACTCGATTATTCAAAAGTACCTCTGCAAGGAACTATCAATGGAAACGTGGTTTTTTATTTTTAACTTGACCGTTAAATTTACTGTATTAAAATTGCCCCAATTATTTACATTTTTTTAAAAAAAAATTATTACTCGCATGCAGTTTTACCCAGACTTCCCAAACAAATAAATAAATGTACAGTAACACAGTAAGCATAGTAAGATATAAAATATTAACCACTAAATAGCCAATACATATTGCTTCAACCAACTAGCCCTCACTTTATAATTCTTTCTTGTAAATTTAAAAACTTTTATCATATTTTTATTTTAGATTTGTTAAAAAGAACCATTTTTTTTCCTGATCAAGAATTACAACATTTCCTGGCTGATATTTTTTAACAATAATTAGCGAAACAAAAAGAAAATTGGAAAAAAATGATGGAAACACCAGCACTTCATGCATTAATAATATTTAAATTACCCAGACGAGTAAGTGTAAGAGCAAGAACTTGAAGTTGATGGAGATTCCGGATCTGTGTCGTTTTGAGTTTGACTTTGTCCTTTATACACAGGTATTCTAGACCTGCTCGTATCAATATGTTAAAACATTAGATAAAATACATTAATTTTTTTAAATTTCAGCTGTGAAATGAATTTTCTTTCTTATTGATGGAAATTTTTTGAGCAAAATGAGATGAACATTCTTATCGATTTAGCTTTGTATTTATGAATTGTGATTTAAAATAAGGTTTTGTTGATTCTGATGAAGCGCCTAAGCAAGGAAAGTACATTTTTTATTTGTTATGCGCACTTTTTACAAATTATGATTGTTAATAAAATTTGAAACAAAAGAAAACAATGCACACATAAATCATTTGAATAAGAAATAGATCACCAAACCGGGATTGGTATGTAACAAATTAATTATACAGGGCATTTGCAAGACCTGGTTAGAGGTGACATATTAAAAATTAACTGGGTTGTGTATAAAAATTACTTTAAACAGGTGAATGAGTAATCTACTCGAGCAATATAGTTGTACTTAAAGGCTTCCAAATTAAGGTTATAGTATTAAAGTAGTGTACATTTTAAAATTTAAAGTAGTAATGCGTAGGTTTTGCTCTAAGAAGAATAATGTGAATTTATTTATTTGAAATTTTTTTCTAAATAAAATTTGTTTTATGCAATTATAGTCTAATTGCATTTTAAAATTTTGCAGTTCAATATTTGGTCGATTTTATTCGGCATTTGTCTTCACTCTGTTGATTATGCAAACACCTATAGATACATATATATGTACGAGGCGTGTTTTTTAAGTAAGGGCCGTTTTTTTGTATACACTAATAGAAGGTGCGCGCGCCGCAATGTGTGCTTGCGTCGTGTTCCGGCATTCCTTGGGAAGAACTGTGCTCAATTGCAGCTGTGTAGATAACCTGTTCGGTCTGTTGTGTCTTTAAAATGTTCAAGACTATCGAATCGCCCGCCCCGTGCGAGGTACAGTCAGTGATCCGGTTTTTGTCGGCAAGAAACATGTCTGCTGCAAACATTCACCGGCAGATTTGGGAAGTTTACGCCATGTGTGAAGGCAAAGTGCGTAAGTGGGTCAGAGACATCAAAGCTGACCGCGACAACGTTCATGATGTCTGTGATCCATATGATTACAGACGACATGGTGGCTTCAGTTTAAGCGAAAATGCATCAGAACGAACACTTCGCCGTAAGTACTCTTTCAAACGACTTTCCTGAAGTGTCGAGGTCAGTGCTGTACAATTGTTTCTGCAAAGTTAAATTTTAAGAAACTGTGCTCCTCCGTTGGTTCCTTGAACTCCTAACGGAAGACCACAAAAACAAAAGATTTGAGTGTTCGCTGAATTTTGTAACTCGTTATAATTATTGAGTCGAATCGAATGGGGGACGAAACGTGGATTTCACATGGCACGCCCGAATTGAAACAACAGGATGGAGTGGAGATGCACGCACTCTCCTGCAAGGGTCAAGGCTAAACAGAATCTGTCTCAACAAAAGATTATGGTGTCCGTGTTATGGGATAGGCATGGCGGCCTACGGCCTATCCCCGCGAAAGCTACGCAGAGCGATTCAGAACAAAAGACGCGGCATGCTGACAGCTACTCCATAACAATGCAAGGTCTCATACCGCAGCTCAGATCCGAGTTTTATTGAACTCTTTTGGCTGAGAAGTTTCGGATAATAATAAATTTGGTTTTTGAAAATTTTCTTTTGTTTGGTTTTTATTTTCAAACGGCCTTTACTTAAAAAACACGCCTTGTATATACACACAACGTAAATGGGACATATACAGATGTTGTATTTCAATCTTGAAGTGAAACAGTATTATAGGTATTTACCTGGGCATTGCAAAACTTGTTAATGTCGGTATGCTTGATGCTCTGGGTATGGCAGATGATCTAGTAATGTTAGAAGACATGCTCAATATTAGTAATGCTCATAATGCATATAATAAGAAGCTGTTGGATCTTTGCAGTTACATAATTCCGATTATTTAAAATAACAACATATTTAGGGATAGATATATATTTATTGTCCTTTTAAATTTAAAAACATTCTTTAAATTATCAGTTTAAATTTTCTTTTAGAATTTGACATTTATTTCTCCAAGATCATAAATAACAATATGCTTTATTGCCCAATAGATTAAGGCTTTGTTTCTCAAAGACTACCCAATAAATTTGTTTAAACTTGTACCGCTGACCAAATGTATATTTCTCGATCTAATGAAATTGAACTAATTGTAAAAAAGGGTGCTACTTGCGCCTGTACCAACATTTGTACATATGAAATAATTTCTCATTTTGTTATCCATATTTCGGTGCATTCCAATATTGAGTCGCGACCCAAAGGTTAAAAAACACAGAGTTGGAGTACAATGTCACGACAATTTATGTATGAAAACATTAAATACTGGTAACGGTAAAATTATAAATTTTAAATGACATAATACATGTTGAGAATTAACCAGGGGAACCGGAAAAGATATAATTTTGTTTTTGACGAACTTATTTATTAAATTAATCTTGATTTACTAATATAATGTATATTTTAAATAGATGACAAAACTGTAGTGATCCAACGACTAATTATTATATAATGATACAATGATCATGAGTTATTTGTGTATTATTTACAAATGTAAATGGATAATGTGTCAGAACAATATGCAAACACACATTAATATTGTTAGACTGCAGTCTATATCTCATTCATGAATATTTGAAAGTGATCATGTGAAGAGGTGTTTTTTTTAAGAATGAAAATGCATAAAGTCAAAACTTACCTAGTGGCCGGGCTTGCAGGGGATATCAGGCCCGTTGGAGTTCTAGGTCTGGAACTCGAAGTTCCATTGGCTACTCCTAGTCGTCTCGGTGTCGTTGTACCCGTTCGACTAATTCCAGTTCTTCTAGGTATTCTTGATGGCGTTCCATCATCTGCAAAAATGAATAAATGTAATAGGAATTTATGATTTTATTAATTTAATAGGTATCGTTGAATGAAAAATTTTAATTTTTACCGCTTTCGTATATATGCAGAAAATTTTTGAAAAAATTTCCAGCTCTACGGTGATACGACGTCACAATGTTATGCTTACCGGACATGTGCCTTGCAGACAATCGTGATGTTGGAGTCTACTAACATGACATAAATTATCGAAACAGATATTAAATGAAAACCCACGGTAGGTTTTAAATTTCTGCATTATATATATACGATGGCAACAACGGGAAAAAGTCGAATTTTTCAATTTCATGTCGCAAAAACCCAATTATATGCAATTAATACCTACCGCCGGTTTTCATTTTTATATTTCCATAATGCAATTTATGGCACATTAGTAGACTCGAATATCACCCTTCTCCGTGATCGAAGGGTACGATACATGCCCGGTAAGCATGAGATCGTGAGTTCGATTCTCACCGAAGAGCAAAAAAATGTTTTCAAAAATATCTGCGTTATATATACGATTTTAAAAGGGGTAAAAATTAGAATTTTTCAGTTTCACATTGTAAAAGCGCATAATTGTTCAATAACTTTCAATTTTACAAAAATAAATTGATTATAATAAAAAGTATAACACAAACATTTCTGGAGCTTAAAAACCTCAATTTTCAGAAAATTAACATCTAACGAAATAAGAAAAAAATCGGTGTTTGAAACTATCCTCAAAGAAAAAATATGAAGAAGAGATATGAGAAACCACACAGTACTTCTTAATGATAAGTGTAACGCACATAAAACGATTAAAAGCTGTTTTGCTCTGTAATCACTCGAATTGTGTCGTGAAATGCAGCTATATATAAAAAAAAAAGTTGAAGACATTTGTTAATAAATAGGATATTTGAAAACAAGCACAGTCGATAGCCTACGACACCACAACGTGACACATTATGGAAAATTATATCAAAAAAAAGCAAACGAATTTTGAAGATTTGTGGTAAAAATCCAGATTTAACAAAAAATATTTCCGATTTCGTTAAGAAAGTTTTTTTTTGCTTACTTTGGGATGAGGTTAGGCGATGAAGACCCCCCACACACACACACAGACAAGGTATGTTCAAGTTGTGTTGAAGAATTGAGGCAGTGCAATCAAGGTAAAAAACAATCGTTTCGTTTTGCCGTTCTCATGGTGTGTCCGCGTATACCTAAACTACTTTCCAGTCAATCTTGTGCTGTCAGTGACGAGCAAGGTGATAGATTTTACCAAGATATAAAGGAAATGGAAAGCCGATATCAAGAAAGGTGGAATGTTAACATGATAGCGAATTACTACTGGACGTAGGGGGACGATCTCCAGCGATCCTACAGCAGAAGAGCTTTGATCAGAAGGGAAAACGATACTACAAGGACTATTAAACAAGATCATTCAGTTTTACTAATTTTGTGTTGTTTTTATGAAAAATGTTTGGTTACTTATGATTTTCATAAAATGTAAAATAAAATATACATTCCATAATTTTTTGTATTTGGCTTACTATTTCTAAAATATACAGGGTAGTAGGGAAGTTTTGTAATATGACGCAACAATGAATCGTAGGAAGCTGCTTGTTGCTGCATGTTGAGACATGTTCATACATGCATAGCAGCCACCGCGCCATCTCGACGGGCTCAGTTATTCATTAGTAGTGAGAATGTAAAGTGCTTGCGATAGTATCGTGGTCACGAAATAACATAAGGGCAGTTTGGCGTTATAATTTCGTGCGTGGTCTAAACATAGACCAGTGCTTCGAAGAAATGACTCTTGCACTAGGTGATGTTTGTCCACATCGCACGATATTTAGGTAGTATAGAGAATTCCAAAGGGGAAATTTAACTGTGGAGGATGCTGAGAGGCCGGGAAAGCCGCGAACGTCAGTTACGGAGGAAAACGTTACTACTGCAAGGAAAATGCTTGGCGGGGACAGGCGAGTGACCTACCAACAGATAGAGGGTACTTCAGGCCTAAATGCACCAGCAATTCGTTCGATTCTGCATGATCATTTGCACGTGAAGAAACTTGGCTGTACTATTACGATATGACGACCAAAGCTCAAAACAAAGTTTGGATCTTTGATGATGAGGACACACCCGTAGTTGTCAGAAAATCCCGATCTGTAAAGAGGAAAATGATAGCTGTATTTTTCAAATCGAGTGGAATTGTGGAACAGTTACAGTCAATCGGATCTATGAAGAACCTGCGGTCAAAGTCAAGAATGGACGCCTGGTTCTTCCATCACGACATGCTCCAGTTCACCGCGCCACAGCCTGCACCGAATATTTGACCACGACAGGATTGAAACTTCTCGAGCACCCTCCCTACAGTCCAGATCGTGCTCCCTGCGACTTTGCACTCTTCCCGCATGTGAAAATGAAACTAAAAGGGAGGCGGTTTTCCAGTGATGAGGCCCATCTGCGGGCTTGGGACAACGAGTGTGCTTTACTCCCTAGTGAAACTTGGTAGAACTGGTTTAAAGATTGGTTTCGGAGGATGGAGAGGCGTATTGAGTGTAGAGGAAATTACTTTGAAAAAATTAAATGAAGCTGTATTGCAAAATTTCCTAGTACCCTTTGCATACGCATTGTTGAGTACAGCACTGAAAATCATACAAAAAAGTGACTAAAATTAAAACAATTTTTTAAAAGTATTTTTTTGCAGGCCTGTGTAATAGTTGAAGACAAATATGTTAAAAAAATTATTTTTTGTGTAAAAAAGAAAGTGATCAAGTTACCTGTACTGTCCAATGATAGATTCGACCCATGTCTGGATGGCGCTTTACTTCCTGGCCTGCTGCCTGCCCTTGATGTAGGTTGCGAACTCGGCCTTGAACCACCCGGCGTCAATGTTGATCTATACGTTTTCCGCGGCGTTTTAAATCCTGTGCCTTCCGTATCAGATTGTGAATCCGGCGTACGCGATGTCCTTGAAGTCATCGGAACTGATTTGGTAGAGCGCTCTCTCACCTTTAAAGGAATTGTTAAGAAAGAAATGTTAATTTTCAATATCCCAGTAGACTTTTAAGTTTTTTTTTTGGGTGCAATAGTAGAGGTGATTATAATATAACAAATTTAGATTACAATCAAATTTAACTACTTCTTATATAATTAATTGTTTATTCAAATTTTGCCGAAAAAGCAACTAATTATAATAGTGATAATCGTGTTTTTCAATAAATACTGGTTAAGACTAGTAAATGCAAAAGAAATTTTTTTCGCATATGTTTTACTGGAAATAGGTATTTTATTCATTCTGTGCAATTGTAATAAGCATGCCAACTAATGTTAATGTTCATATTAATCAGATTTACTACATTACATTTATCTTAAATAAATTTTTCTTGCACAGTAACGTATAATTTTAAAACCCTTATTCAGAAATGAATTGGGTTTACGTCGATTTGGATATTATTGATACTCTTTGTAGTTACATCAGTTTATATCTAGACAAATTAAAAAAGCCGATATCCAATGTATAAGTATTGAAAACTTTCCATTTGTAGAATCGTTTCATCAATTAACTATATTTAGATCCACCATTCGACGATTTTGCTCAAATGATTTTGTTGAGACTTACTATTCTTTGAACCGATTTCAGTTTAGGTTTTGGATTTGGTCTATTTTTGTTATACACAGTTAGTCGTAGAGAAAACCGAACTTTTAAAATAGTAATTCTTAGTGGCGCCATCTATTAAAAAAATATGCGTCAATAAGGTAGATCTTCCAACACTGAAAAAAGCCGTTCCAAGAAGTCAAAACTACAGACAATGTTGATTTATTTTTATGATTCGAAAGACATAGTGCACAAAGAATTTGTACCAACTAGTCAAACAGTCAATGCTGTATATTATTTTGGTGTTATGAAGCGTCTTTTGACGGATATTCGTCGTGTGTGCCCTCAATATTGTGAAAAAGGTAGCTGGCGTTTGTTACATGATAATGCATCATCTCATCGCTAGATACTTATCACTGATTTTAACCAATAACCGGATTTGGCTCCCTGTGATTTCTATCTACTCTCCAAACTAAATTTGCTGATGAAAGAACAGCGTTATGCCGTCGTCGAAGCCATTAAGAAGTGTCGACAACGATCTTGAAAGACATCTCTAAAGATGAACTTAAAAATTCATTCGATATGTTAGTTGTCCGTGCAAAACGTTGTATTGAAGCCGGAGGCGACTACTTTGAATAAAACAAATGAATTTTACCAAAATAGTAAGCTTTTGTTTTTATTTTAAAAAAGTTCGGTTTTCTCTGCGACAAACTGTGTACGCATTTAAATCTATATATTTTTTTTACGTTTCCAATTTGATCGTCTTTTTCTATACTTCCAGATCGAGTTTTATAACTCAAGTAATCATTAATTTAACACTTGGAAAAAGGCAAAGTATGGAAATTATCGATAAATAAGTAATAAAGGTTTTCTTAAATTTTCCAGATCTGATTTGAAAAAATTGTAATAACCCAGTAATTTTTAGAAACTGGATATATATCCTAAAAACCAGTGCAAACTTTGGAAGAAATTCTTGGAAGTGGGATAAATTTGATCGAAATTTAAGACACTGTAAATATGTATTACATATTTCGTTTGCTTCACGGTCAAAATAAGAATTACTGAAAGACTGTCAGTGTATCACGCATAGAGACAAATTCTTGAATCCACCAATACTAACCAAAACTTATTATTCTGTGAAATAGGTAATTATTTGTAAATAGTATGGAAACAATCATGTCAAATTTTCCAGAAAATTAGTATATACAACAATATTCGCTAATTATTTCTTAGCTTTACCACAAAGATGACATGTTTTGCATAAATCTTACTAAACGAATATTATTGAACACGATATTTATTGCTTATATCTTTAGACAATTTGATCTATAATAATATTAAAAACAGAAAGGTTACTAGGCAAACGTAACCAATAATCATTTCTACAATATTTTCCTTTCATTGTGTATTTATCCAATTAATAAAGCCCTACTACTGCTGGTGGTAGTGTTAAATCGAAATTTCTTTTACATTTTCTGAATTTTAAATTCTCAGAGCAGAAAAATTTTATGTACTATTCATCAATACAAGGGTTGATTAACATGTTCCACTACTGACGTATTGTGTTTAGAAACGTCTAGCTGATTTAGATACATTAACTAGTGCACCGAGTTGCAAGTTCAAAGCTGCGACGATCTTGTTGTAGCACGTCGTGAATCACCGCAACATGCAATTTAGTGCTGAAGTGACACGCGCTAGAAACATTATTATTAAACTTTTTAAATTAAAAAGTTATTTTCAAATCAAATTCACCAACGGCTGTTGAGTTCTTTGGGCGATTCTATGAGTGATATAGTGGTTTCGACAATTTAAGTGTGGCAGGATATCGTGTGAAAATGAACATAGTGGAATACTTCTTGTGACCGCAGATATCGTCGAAAACGTTCAACCAATTCAGCTGATAGCAAATAGACGAATTGCCATTAAGGAAATTGAAGAAGTGGGTTCCATATTGATGGAAATTTTGAAGATGAAAAACATTAGATAAGACAGATTCCTCGCACGTTAACGCTTTTCCAAAATCAAGGTATTAGTCTCCGTGGCTAGCTACTATTCATGAAGCTGGGTTCGAATTAATTGAACACCTCCCTCCCCACGTTTACTTAATCCAGTCCGTTAGTGATTACTACCGGCTATTCCCTAAACGCAAGGGACATTTATGCGGAAAGAAATTTGCGGACGACAACGAAGCCATGCGCTGGGTAGATAAGTAGCTTCCATGGGACTGATAATAATTTTATTAGGAATTTATCGAAAGCTGAAGTTGGGTAAGGGCATACTTGTCCAGGGGGACTACGCCAAAAACTAAAGTAACAAAATTTTTTTCTCAGCTACTCCGAAGTAGGTTACAGGTGGACTATACATCAATTAATCCTAGCATTATATACCAGGTTGGTGCATATAAAATGTTGGTATAATAAAAATAAGTTCCTCGTAACAGGTCGTGAAGACCCCATAGGATTGTTAAAAGGTCTACTTTGTACGTGGCAAGCTTTATGAATTGACCGTCTATTATTACCCCAGATTCGGCTTTCAGGTAATCATTTTTAACAGTCTGGGTTGAGTTGGGGCAGAAAAATGCATCAGTGTAATTGGTCGTATCAGGAATCGAATCCGGTACGCTGACATTAGTAGATTAGTCACCAACCATCAAACCACTATGATCCTCAATGTCCATTTGGATAAATAAAATATAAAAGTACATGGTTTCTAGGAAACGAAATTTCAAAATCTTTTTAGAAACACTTCTACCAAATATTAACAAGATCATAATTGCCGTTTTTTAAGAAAGTATGAATTTCTGGAAGTAATGAAAAGGCTTTTATGATTGCAACTTATTAAGAACTCTTTTTTCTTTAAGAGGGTGTCAAGTATTTAAACAAGTGATAATATCTGTTGTAGGCAAGATTGGCGATTGTAGTTGGTTGCAAAATTTCATAAGTTAAATCGTTAGGCTTCTAAATTTACCAAACTGTTATTAGAACAGAAATTAGAAACATTTCTTATAAGAAGCTTTTAGTGCATATAGAAACTGAACTAATTAGTTTTACGACTACTATAACTGAATTACTAAATTACAATAAATTCTGCTTAATATATGCTTCTAATAATGATTCAAATTGAATAATCAATATCGTAATTTTTAAGATAAATATTGCACCACTCTCAATCACATGCTTTTTCGATAATCTACTCTCACATTAACATAAATCGACATGCAACTAAATTTTACTTTTAAATTTAAAGCTGAATAATAACTGATATGTATTATAATTGTCTAGGAAAAAACAAAAAATTAAATTCACCTCTACGAAACATGATGAAATACTTGTTCGTTATTAGTTATGAAGCCTCCAACTTTTAACAAGACACAACATATGCTTTATTTATTGATCACACAAAGACTTACATAAAAAAAAACAATAAAAAGGCAAATACAAATAAATTATGAATTAATAAAGTAAATATTCTCTTTGGCTACAAACTACTATCTACTTACCGAATAAGCTTACCTTTAGAAAAGTGAATGTTATTAAGACCTTTGTGGAAAATTACTTTGTTGTATGAAATTGATTTGATAGGTTAAGGAAAAAATAGATATTGTTTCATTACTTTATGAGATAGGTTAGAGAAACTAATGTAATTCTACTGAAAATTCTACTTATCTACTATTGTAACCTTCGGTTAAACAATACTTAAAACAGCAGTAAAGTAACCGAAGATTATATTACTCATATTAAACTGAAGATTAAATTAAAGATTTAATCTGATGCGAGATTGAAAAAATTTTGAAGAATAAATTTAGTAACCAAAGCCAAAATAAAAGTAAATGAAAAAAAAGTAGTAAGTAAATTTTATAAATTTTAGATAAATTATGCTATACATTACCCAGGACTTCATACATACCAACGGTACTTGGGAGAGGTACAACAATTTGTGATGATCTTTTTCTGGTCCGATCATGGCAACTGCACAACCGAAAAGCATTCAATACCACAAGAATTGGTACACGAATATGAATTTTTTTAAGTGTCTAAACGTCAGAAAATGAAGATAGAGATAATAGGTGTTTCCCATGATTGATTGGTTGACCGAATGTCGTTTTCTCCAAATTGCACGGCGTAATTTCGATTGTCCATTCTTTTGTTTATCCGTTTGCGAGTTGTAGGATTTTTATTCCTTTTTATTGAAAATCATCAACACGTTGTACCCGTTGTTTAAGAGTTTTCATTTGCAAATAATAGAAATTATAAAGAACACAAAGGAACACTAAAAACGGCAAGCTTACATAAAAACGACCTAAAGCCAAAATTGAAGCTCACAGATGTGAATAAAACCCAGTAATAAACAAGCCAAAAACACGGCAAAACCAAATCAAACAAAAGTAACTAAAGAAAATAATAAATTCACTAACACCAAAGGCAAAGTGAATAATAACAAACAAACACAAAGTATTCGTTTTAAAATCATTGGCCATAGATTTAAATACAAAAAACTTTAGAATTATTATACCATTACAAATAAATAACCATTGGTTCATTTAAAATCATAATACATTTACTTATGTGGAAATTATTGCATATATTAAACGCGTGTGTAAAGTTAGTACCTCATAAATCTCACAATATGAACAAAGACTAGCGATATATAAATGACAATAGTTTCTCTTATTTCAATACCACATTACTAAACGTTTAGTGATTTTTATTTGAACCATGGCTATTTCTAAACCATTTATTGGCTAAAATGTAAATATTTTGTGAATTATTTAAGAAAATGATATATTTTTTTGTTTAACTTCAACACTTTTAATTATGTCCTATTTTGTGATTAATAGAATATGATAATATATATTCATTAGTACTGCACAATTTATGAAGGAATGCACATCACCAATTATACCAGATGTACCGGAAAGTCATTACCAATTTTTCTAAGAGATGTTGCTGGGTTTAAGTATGCAATGTTATGATTTGACACACATGTCATTTTATTCTACTGACATCAAGCTTCAAAGCCATACATGTTATATTTTGTGAAAGTAACACTGTTATAGATTTATACCTCTTTGAAAATGTCGAGTTTCGTGCCTGAAAAAGTGCATTTCTTATTCAATCAAAATAAAAGAAGCGCTAAAAAACATCGTTTGCTGGTAGAAACTTGCGGTGAGCATGCTCCAGCCATAAAACATGTGAGGCGTGGTTTCGACAATTCAAAAATGGTGATTTCAATGTGCATGACAAAGAACGTTCTGGTAGACAAAAAGTTTGAAGATGTGAAACTGCAGGAGTTATTGGATGAAGACCCAACCCAAACTCAAAAACAATTGACAGAAGCATTAAATGTGGCCCGAGAAACGATTAGTGACCGATTACGAGCAATGGGAAATAATCCAAAAGATGGAAAAATGAGTGCCACGTAAATTGAATGACAAGGAAATGCTGCTTTAAAGGTATGGTCGGAAGTCATTTCTGTATCGAATAGTGACGGGCGATGAAAAATTGATTTATTTCAAAAACACTAAACACAAAAAATCATGCTTATCACCGGGCGAAACCGGCCCATCGACACCGAGGCCAAATCGTTTTGGTCGCAAGACAATGCTCTGTGTTTGGTAGGACCTGAGTAGCGTTGTGTACCAACTGTTGAAAGCTGGTGAAACAGTTAATACTGATCTCTACCGACAATAAATTATCAATTTGAACCGTGCACTGATAGAAAAACGTCCAGAATGGGCCCAATGACACGGTAAAGTGATTTTACAGCACGATAACGTACCATATCATACAGCAAAACCGGTCAAGGAATCGTTGAAAGCACTTGAATGGGACATAATATCACACTCGCCGTACTCTCCAGACCTTGCCTCGTTCGACTATCACCTTTTCGCATCATGGGACACGTGCTTGCAAAGCAGCAATTTTGAAGAAGTTATAAAATGGCTCGATGAATGGTTTTGCTCAAAGAACAAATAGTTTTTTCATCTATCCATAAATACATTATCCATAAATTGCCTGAAAGATGTAAGATGTGTAGAATCAAATGGGCAATACTTTGAATAAATAAATTTTTCCTTTTTCTTGTAGTTTTTTTAGTTTAAAGTAGAACCATGAGTAATTAGTTTCATTAAATAGAAATCAGTTTAGAAGGACGCCTCACAAGCCATGCACCATAAGACAATTCTTGGATAAAATTGCTAGATATACTAGAAACTTTAATTGCGGATCATGCAACAGCGCTCCAGAACTGGTCAATCATATCTTGGAAGATGGTGAAGTATTGATCATAAAAAACAAGCCATTTATGGACAATCTAAAGTAGACTCAACCATATACAGTAGACAATTTATCTTGAATCTATACGGAATAGTGCAGAGGACAAGAATAACCGCCAAGAACGAGGAAAGAAAAAACTATATTACGAAAACGTTTCACTAGTATTTCAAATTTTTCAGTCAATTTAAATGGAGGAACACCGATTTTTTTACTAGTGTTTTCTGTCATTTTAGTCTAGAAAATATAAGAATCGTCTTCTAATTGTAGCAAAAATTGTACAAAGTGGTACATTCTGATTTTAAAACTGATGTAAATAATCTTATAGCGATAGTTTGTACATAATGTGAAAGATTAGCTTTGTCTGCGGAACAATTGCTGGTGGCTACCAATAATTTGTTACAATCAATCAATATGTACTAGTCATAACACTATGAATTCATTGACTGGGGTTTTGTTAACACACAATTGCTGTTTATAAAAAAGACGATGTGCTGTGGATTCGAATTCTAAACTAACTTGAAGTTACTTTTTCGAAATCAGTATTCACTCGAGTCATTTTACCAAGTTGGCAAAAATAACAGAACATAAATTTGGTAAGCTTCAAGCTATTGAGTCGATTAGATTATACGTCATAAAAAATAACTCTATTTTGGGCATCCAAAGAATTTATACATGCGTTTGTGTCAATACTATTTTGTCCATATTATATTTGAAATAATTAGAACTAGCGTAGGTATTCTCCCAACAATCAAAGCAGAACTACGATAGCTATGTTTCAATAGCTCATTGTTTTATTAAAAAAAATCTTTATTGGCGCTCTTTACTAACTGTGTTTTTCGAAGATTTCTTGATCTTTGTTCCTAACTTATTCCTCAGTAATAATCTAATTGTATCAATGTTGAAATTTTAATTCAGTTCTGCGAGAAACAATTTCTTCATTTTTGACTAGTAAATAACGATTTATTTACTAATAGATGTAAATCTGCAAAACATTTTCAATTCTTTCTTCTATTTATTTAACAGGTACAGATCGGAAAAATATGGGATTTCGAAGTTGTATTTCTTTTAATTGAACACTTCTATGAAATATCATTAAATATAATACGGGCACTTTCGGAAAATTATTTCTATTGAGATTTATAGTGTATTGAGCCGGGTAAAACATTTAGTTGACTGAAGAAAGTGTATAATTAATGAGCCATGTTCATTAGCTGCCATTAATAAATTTAACCTAGACCATGAATCTTTAAAGGATCAGCTCCACACAAGACGTTTAAAAACCTTTATTGTATGCAAAACAATAGAGAAAATCGTCAAGTTATTATTCATCCAATTCTAATAACCCTAAGCATTGTTCTTGTATTACAATAAATTCGAAAAAAGCAGTCTTCTACTTAGTTTTTTCCCAAAATGAGACTGTTTGTTATAAAAACCATCATAAGAAAAGAGCCACTCGTTTATTTCTTCGATATCACTATCGATGTTCCAAATATAAGTTTCGATGATGATGACGATACGGTTAATTCTGAGAGGTACAGTACGGTGTGCCTACTCAAAGTTCTTTAAAAGGTTCATTATGATCGGCCCATCGATCATACATATTGAGATAAGGCTTGTTGACATACATCCGCTCAAACGATGGATTATTTTAATGAATAAAATATTGAATTGACAAATCATCACCAACATAATCACGAACTATCACTATTTTTTTTTATTCTCATATAAGTTTCAAGAAATACATTTTACTTCGTACAATGAAGCTGTCGATGCTTGCAAAAGAACAATAAATGGATTATGTTTGCAAAACTGCCTTTACTGAATGTAACTGATTACTGGAAAATATTTTGTGGAAATATTATTCCGAAAATTAATTCTGGGTCGATGATCATTGCAAGGCAACCTGTTTGTTGTAAACCGGTAACAAACAACACCACCATCGAACAGGTGATGTCATTTAGATATATGGGTATAGAAGTAACAAACAACTAAAGTCACAAGAATCCAAAATGCCTGGAAATGTCATATGAAATAACAAGCAGATGAACATTAATGCCAAAATCAAAATCTACAAGACATTTATACGTCCTATAATAACATGTTGCAGAAACTTGAGTGGATATCACAAAAACCGAAATCAATTCTGAGAACATCAGTGACGAAAATATGAAGAAACATCTCCGGCAATACTCTTACGGATCGCATATCGATCGTATACTGGGATAAAATAAAAATACAACACGTAGAAGAAACATAGAGACTAGCCAATATACCAATAACCAGAGATGGCAGTTCGCATACACGAAGGCGTCGTGGGAGAACTAAAAGATGAAAGGGCTCATGGACTTCTTCATCTTAGCAGAACTAACTGACAATACCGTATTGAAATAAATAAGCTATAGGCTTAAAACGAGAAAAAGAAGAAATATGGTTTACCTGTATTGCACTAAACACTAAACGCGTATTCCTTGTAGTTTTAATTCAACAGATGCTATAAAATAATTTATATTTAGCATAACTGCATTTTATTGGGTCTGGGAAAAAGTTCGTGGCGTTTTTCCCGATAGATGGCATTGGTTGCCGATAACTAAAGAACAACAAGTCACAGCGACACCACCGAGGGCTCGTTTTTTAGATGACCTTCCGAACGTTAGTTTGAGCGTAGAAACATTGTAATCGGTGCAGTGGTTGGAAAGTTATTCGCACTTGAAAATGGAGAAGAATAATGAGAAATTTCGCTATATTCTGCAATATTATTATAATAAGGGGAAGAACGCTGCGCAGGCTTGTGATAAAATTTGTGCTGTGTACGGTGAAGGTACTTTATCGAAATGAAATCTGTTGCGCGGAAATGGTTCGCTCGCTTTCGTTCTGGAAATTTCAATGTGAAAGATGAGTCACGCTCCGGTCGTCCAATCACTGAAAAATCTGATGAAATTCTTGAAAAAGTCCAACAAGATAAGCATATCAGCAGTGTCGATATTGGCATGGAGCTAGGCATTGACCACAAAACTGTTTTGAACCATTTACACAAAGCTGGTTACAAAAAAAGCTTGACGTATGAGTTCCTCATGAGTTGAGCGTGAAAAACATGATGGACCGAATTAACATCTGCGATGCGCTGCTGAAACGGAATGAAATCGAGCCGTTTCTGAAACGTCTAATAACCGGAGATGAAAAATGGATTACGTACGATAATCGGAAGCGTAAAAGATCGTGGATAAAGGATGGTGAGCCGTCACAAGCGTTCGCTAAGCCAACATTGACGCCAAAAAAAGTGATGCTGTGTGTATGGTGGGACTGGAGGGGAATCGTCCACTACGAGCTACTTCCAACTGGTCAGACGATTGATTCTCAACTCTACTGTGCACAACTAGAGAGATTACGCCAGGCGATTGAAAGAAAACGGCCCGAATTGATTAATAGGAAAGGTGTTGTCTTCCATCATGACAACGCCCGACCACACACTTCTTTGATGACCCGTCAAAAATTGAGAGAGTTTGGTTGGGAAGTTTTGATGCACCCACCTTACAGTCCGGATATAGCACCCTCTGACTATCATCTGTTTCGATCTCTGCAGAACTCTCTCAATGGAATTAAGTTGGTTTCAAAAGAAGCCTGTGAAAACTACTTGATTCAGTTTTTCGACCAGAAACCACAGAAGTTTTTCACCGATGGGATCATGGATCTACCAAAAAAATGGCGAAACATTGTCGATAATAATGGAGCATATTCGGTTTAAATGAATTCGTCCACGCGCCATGCGGGGACCAGTTGAATTTTACTGAAAAAACGCCACGAACTTTTTCCCAGACCCAATATAATCGCTAGTAAGTACTCTTTCAGCTTCACATTTTTTATTTTCTGGCAATCTAGAGCCAATTTGAGAGGGATGTATTTGTTTTTCAGTAATAAAATTTGTCAGCGTTTTCTTGTTTATAAAAATAAATTTAAGCTATGGTGGACACAATACACTATGTACCAAGTATTGAAAATATAGAATATTAGAATTCCCTGATCCATTTATTTACTTTTAATGACTATGTAACTCAAAGTATTTAGTTTCTTCAGTTAAGTTTATTATTTCTTGTGGACAAGTACTATTTCTTCTATGGTGATGGTGTTTGGACTTTATAATGCTAGTAAGTCATTCTCCAGATTATTAACATTAATTTTGATTATTAACGATTTAGTACTTTTTAATTAATTGCGTTTTAATACATCTTATATATATTTTTTATCGCTTCTTCTTATCACATATCTATCTCTTCAATCGATTTGTTATTTTATTACTGCGCGCCCTCAATGTCGTGAAAATGGTAGCTGGCGTTTGTTACATGATAATGCACCATCTCATCGCTCGATTCTTATCACTAATTTTCCAACTACAAATGGCATTTTAACATCAACCATTCACCGTATTCACTGGATTTGGCCTCCTGTTATTTCTAAAGGACAGCGTTATGCCGCCGTTGAAGCCATTAAAAAGGCGTCGATAGCGATCTTGAAGGACATCTCTAAAGATGAACTTAAAAATTCGTCCGACATGTTATTGACCGTACAAAACGTTGTATTGAAGCTGAAGGCGACTAACACATGGATCAATAAGTCCCGAGACTAACCCATAGATGGCGCTCGTAGTAAACCAGTAACCACGTCTTTCTAGAGTACTAACCTTTGCTTGAAACGTGTCAAAATTTTAAGTCGATCGGACCAGAAACAGCTGAGTTATCGAGATTGGAGTAAAGTCGTTTTGTAGTTTGTTTAAACAATGGAAAAAACCGAGTTTCGTGTTCTGATAAAACATTGTTTTTTAATGGGTAAAAACACCACGCAAGCAAAACAATGGATTGAAAAATGTTACCCGGACTCTTGTCCATCAAAAGCAACGATTTGTCGGTGGTTTGCCGAGTTTAAACGTGGTCGTACCGACACAAATGACGCGGAACGCTCGGGTAGACCTGTGGAAGCCGTTACACCGGAAAATGTGAGTGAAGTGACAAAAATTATAATGAAAGATCGTAAAGTGAAGCTCCGTGAGATTGCTGAGATGACACAGATATCATATGGAAGTGTATTTACTATCCTTCATGAAAAATTGAGCATGAAAAAGGTTTTTTCCAAGTGGGTGCCGCGAATGCTTTCGATGGAACAAAAACAGCAACGAGTCGATGATTCAGAAAGCTGTTTATCGCTATTTACTCGCAACAAAAAAGATTTCTTGCGTCGTTACGTGACCATGGACGAAACATGGATACATCACTACACTCCAGAGTCGAAGCGGCAGTCATCTGAGTGGCGCACAGCTGGCGAAAGCCGTCCGAAACGTCCGAAAACGCAGCAGTCAGCTGGCAAAGTCCTGGCGTCAGTTTTTTGGGATACACATGGCGTGATTTTCATTGACTACCTCGAAAAAGGTAAATCGATCAACAGTGATTATTATATTGGCTTACTGGTGCGTTTGAAGGAGGAAATCGCAAAAAAACGACCGCACATGCAGAGAAAAAAAATCCTTTTTCACCAAGACAATGCACCCTGCCACAAGTCGATGAAAACAACGGCAAAATTAAACGAATTGGGTTTTGATCTGCTTCCCCACCCCCCATATTCGCCAGATTTAGCCCCCAGTGACTACTGGCTCTTTGCTGATCTTAAAAAAATGCTCCAGGGAAAAAGATTTGGCTCAAATGAGGAGGTCATCGCTGAAACTGAAGCTTATTTTGAAGCGAAAGATAAATTTTTTTATAAACATGGTATTGAAAAATTGGAAAAGCGTTGGAACCATTGTATCACCCTAAAAGGTGATTATGTTGATGAATAAAAAAAAATTTTGCAAAAAAAATGTTGTTTTCATTGTTAGTCTCGGGACTTATTGATCCATGTGTTATTTGCTACTCTGCTCGCGTTTTTGTTTTTTAATTATATTCAATGTTCTATAACTACGCCAACATTGGAATATTTAATACAAAAATGATTTATTTGAATAACACAATGCGTCTCAGTTGATTAACTATTACCAATAAAAGGGTTGAAGTTTTTATCGACATAGGCTTCCAAACCATAGTCGTAAAACAGATTTTTTTATATAATTACTATACTGTAAGATTTGTTTTCTGCTATATTTAAGATTGTATTTTGGACAATCTATATATGACAATATAATAACATTTGACTCATTAATTATTATCACAAATACAGGCCAATAATGTTAAAACAATCTTTGATAAAACGGAAATTTGTTTGCAAAAATATCCCATTTATTGAAATAGATTAACGATAATAATTAATAATTTTTCTAAAATCAATGAAACTTATGCTACAATATATATAAATGAACCTATATTAGAATTTTGTATCAATAAATGAGATATCTAATTGAGAACTGTCTGATACGTCAGACATACCTGTACTTATGTGTATATAATATATACAGGTACACATTTATAGCCTCTATACATAAAGCCTTACAAATGCTTCATTTTTATCATTTAAAAGAGAGCCTCAAAACAGCTACAAAAATAGTCCACAACCAGTGTATGTGAATGTGTAATAAAAACAGAGCTAAGAAAAATATGGCTGGTGTATATTACCCTATAGCAAGAGTACGGATTGCCATGTGCCATGACAACGGTGGGACCCGAAGTTGAGCCCACCTGCATCGGATATGCATTGCCAACCTCCCCCTTGGCACGTAGCTGCTCGAATATGGGCATAAGTTCGGCCAAGTGCTCTTCAGCTAAACAACCACATGCGCAACATCATAGAGTAACATTCGTGTCAATAAATTAATTTAAAAAAAAAACAAAAAATCATAACAAGAAAGTAAACAGTATCTCTAGAGCGTTTCTGAGAATGAATCAGAAGCGCAACCATTAAGAAAAACCCAAAGTGTTAAAATAAGGTGGACATGAATCTAATATGATATGGTGAAAAAATGTGTAACACAGGTATTGTATTAGTGATTTTTTAGTTCTTTCCTTATACTTCCGTGTATACATTCATCACTTCACGTTCTATCTAATGACTTGCATAGATTTAGCGAAAACTTTCACATATGTAATGCACATAGGTTTCCGCGATCATCTTTAACTGTAGTTTTTCTATATATTGGTTAGTTATATTGTCGGCTGGTGGTGACACATTTTTAACTAATAAATATAATTAAAATTAAAACACTATATAGTTTCGCAAATTATATTTAAATACACTTCTCTATGTATATTTCGTCTTACGGCATCTAAAACAAAGTTAAACTAAACGATTGTCACAAATATCTTTCTACAAAATTCTTAAAACTGACAATAGTGGACGCAACCTTTCCCGGGTAAAGGTTGTAGGTTAATTAACGGTATTGTAACCAGGTCAATTTGATCATTAACTAACATTTGAATTGAATCATATATAGAAAAGGAAACTATAGATAATAGTCGAGTCGTACTTAATAATTTGACTTGGTTACAACACCGTTAATTAACCTACAAGTTATAAAATCTTTATTTATTTACTCGGTTGCCTTTCACTTCTATTAGTTCTAAGAGTTTTGTAACAAAAATTTTTTAATAGATGTAAAAATTGTTTAGTTTCACTTCGTTTCTCCTGAAGGCTCCTTAAAGCACATACATAGAGAAGAGTATTTAAATATAATTTGTGAAACTATACCAAGCGCTTTAATTTTAATTACATTTATAAATTTTGTTTTAATTTTATGACAAAATAAGCCATACATTTAATGCTCTTATTACGTAGTTACTTTTTACCTATAATTAAGAACTTAATTATAAATCCCGAAGAATAATTGGTGTTAAAACCAAGGAACTGTTTGGCAAAAACTAGAACAGTTAATAGTATTCTAGAATAAAACATAAATTATTTTCACTTTTAAATAAATATGGAATAATACGCTAAATGTTAAGAGAACTAACTAACTTCCAGTATCTATTTACGTTTTATTGCCTTATTACTCAAACAAATGAAGATTCTAAGGCACAAAAAAAACCGAGGAATGTAATCATTCAATCGAATTGAATATAGTAAAATAATGAGTTAACCTTCAACTCCAAATGAATTTCGAGTATAAACTTGACAGGATAAATGTAGGCTTTTGATATAAATAAAAAGGATAGTAGTCTAAGGAAAAGATGCCTTATTTACGGGTTGGAAGCGCTTCTCTAGAATTGGTGCTTTACTTAACATTTCGTTTGCTCTTACACTGGATATCTCTCAGTTTCAGTGCAGCAGTCAGAAAATCAACAGCAACCCAGAGAATGTGTTTGCAAGAGGAGAAGTTTACAAGCTAGATTAAGAAAAAATGATGGGCATATGTCCATGTCAGAAAAATAATATGGAAAAAAAACATTTCTTTGATCATTAATGGGAGACTCTTGTAGAGCATACTAATACTAATTTGCTTTCCACTTCTGACCATAACTACAAATACATTGCTATATTACAATAATTGTAATCTTTTGTAAGCATTTCTATTGCAGTGAAATAATATCAAAATTGTGAATATGCTAACGATAAAATGTAATATAACAATGAAAAATGTTATTCTGTTATACTCATATATGTATTTAAAGGGAAATACAATGGAAGATGTTCTGAAGTTTTAAAGATAAATTTCAGATATTCAAAGACAACTAGCATTTAGCAGAAATGTATAAATAAAAATATATAAAATTTTAGTCAGAAACATAAGGACCTAAGAACGTATTACTTGGAGAAGAGAGGAATGTGAAAAACTATGGCACTAGAAATAAATTCAACAAAATAAGAAGATATAGAAGAAGAGTTAAAAGTCAAAGTTTAACAAGGCTGGGATATGTCAATAGAATAGCCTAGCAAAATATTATGAAAAAAGATGAAATTTTGAAGAGATTTACAAAGACCGTGAGACAATATGAGACTAGGGGTGAAGATCCTTTCAGGCACCCTGCAAATAGATTATTCATTATTTAGAAGATCCCATTGTTTCTTGGTATACCACTTCTTAATATATTGCCAGAAGAGATACAATCAGCGTAATCAACTAGGGCTTTCAGGAGGAGACTGGTAGAGGTTTTGCTGAGCCGATCCGTGTACTCTATTGAATATATATTGTTAAATTTTTCTATAATGGCAGTTTGACTGTTTGTAATGTATGTATTTCTGTTTTATTAGTGTTTGATGTACATCGAGTGTCATACAAAGATCAATAAAGCTATTTATCTATCTATGAAATGTTACGGAGAGGAGCCCAAAAGAAGGCAAAATAAAATAATTAAAAGCTGACATAAACCAAGGATATAATATAGGATTTGTCGTTTACTAAAAATACTGAAACTAATGTTATAATAAAGTGCCTGAGATAATTACGATTATGCTTTGTTCTTTATCAAAAGCTTAAAAGCTTTCTACCTACTACCAACAACACTTTCATAGGCTCTAATACGTACATATATATAATGTGAAACATAAATGTATAATTTGGATTTAAACGTTTTTGTTCTAAAAACAATATCAAGAGATGATTACATTCGAACCTTATATCTGAAGTCTAACCTACAATAACATAATATCGAAATTTTGTTATTTATTTATTACATGATTAACACGTGCAAGTGTATATGCATGTACAATTTTTAGGTTAAATTTATTTCAATCAACAATAACAATAGGTTTTTATATTAACATTTAACGTATGATTCCAACCCTATTTGAAATGAAAGTTGATTCATTAAAATACTTTTCGCTTTTACATTTAGATTTCAGTGATATCTTGTGAAACAGACACAGTGCACATCTTGGTTTTCAACGGTGCGGATCGCGTACGGAGTTTGTTTTTTTTTTTTCGTACAATTTTTTCGCCGTGTTTTACCAGGTGCGACACTTTGAAATTATCTGCTGATGATGACAACTTATTTTATTGCGTATACAGAATTTACAAATTAATAATTGTGGAAAGGGGTTATATATCAAAATTATTGATTAAGTCAAAACCACAGGCTCCAAAACATTCAAATATCTTGTATAATTAAACGCAGAAATACATAACTAAAAATTATGACAATCTTGCAAATAATAGACAATGATGAATGTTCTACACAATTTACCAATGATGATATAAGATATCAAACCGTTACCTTAAAAAATTAAAACACAATATGCTACAATCAGTGTTATAAATATTTTGTTATTTAGTATTATAAAACTCCTTAGTCAATTTCACATTTTGTATTCAAATAAAATTTCTAATATTCTAGTTATAAAACTTCAAGATATTAATCAATCAAATAAAACATCTAGCAAAGAAAGTAGCACTTGGTTGATTACTTCATATTTAGATGGAGCTTCGAATAATACTAACCTTGTTTCACAAATTAAAACAAAATAATAAAATACTTTCATATTTTTCTAGGTTATGTTCGAAAAACGAAAACCTATGCAAATCATATAGACCATGGTTTTTATTATTAGTGAAATAATGGTAACGTGTCTGTGTCTATTATGCGTTCATAAATTGAAATACTAATTTTGGACAAAGTAAAATGAAAAGAATGAACGAAAACAAACTTACGTTAATTACCACAAAAATTCAGGTAAACTTTACTCATTGTCAAGTAAAGTTTAAATTTAGTTTTCTTTCTCTTTTGAATAAAACATTTTTAACTACTGTTATGTTGTCAAAACAGGTCATAAATTTTTAAATTAGATATTAATTCTTTTTATTACTTTCATAATTTTAACGGAATTGAAACATATAATCTGCGACATAATAAATTACAATAAAACACAAAACTTTTCTAAATCGATATGCTACAATAGCCATACCATCATTTCATAAGCAAATTACATAAATTAAAACAATTAAATTAAACGTAATATTATAATATACACAGAAGTATTTGATTGGCGCTTGAAAAATAATTGCCGGTGAAGCGGGAGTGTGAATATAAACAAGTGCAAATGAAAATATAAAGTAACTAAATAAATAAATCAAAACGAAAATAAAGAATGTAAACGAAAAACCTATTGGATTTCATTTATTATTTTTTTTAAACGATTTCTTTCTTTCGCGTGCTTCATGGATGTCTTATTTGGTAAGGAAATTATTTTTTTATACGTTCTATAGGGTTGGAAAAGTAAACGAAATAAAAAAAATATGCTGTAAAAAAAGGGGTTGGAGGAATAAACGAAACAATGAAATACATATAACAATACTGATTCTCCTGAGGTTTGTATGTTTGTGTCGATTGGGAAATGGTTAATCTTCTTCTATAGACTTTAATATAATGTAAATAGAAATGTTGCAATACTGTAAAAACCATACATAATCATGGATGTTTTAATTTGATTTAGTTATTAGTACATATTTTAGTTTGAGCACAAAACCATCTTAATAAAAATAACAATTAATACAAAAGTGACGGTTTCCTTATTTATCTTTTCAATATTCTACAATAAAACATATTAAATAACGAGTATCATACTGTCATAAGGCAGGTTTTATCACATAAGTCCAGTTTAAGGCCCGATGAGTGAAGCAAAGAGGACCTAAAGACTGGAGTACGACAAGTATCTTACTCCTTTTATGAGTTACAAATTCTTTTTTTTCCAATTTGCCTATTCTATGATCTTTTTTACATAAATAATAGTAAATTTAAATTTGTCAATTTATAATTTCTATTGAATATTATCTTATTACAACGTAAATGAATCTACTTTACTAAAATTAGAGAAATTGTTGAAAACATCATAAATATTGTAATTTATTTCCAATTAAATCTCGTATCAATTATAAATAGTAATTTATAAAATTTAAAAAGTGGTGCAATTTGCATTTGATAGTCCGATTTCACATTTGTGACAGTTGTATTTGATACAAAATATCAACTGACCACTCCTGAAAAACTAAATTGCACTACACTAAAACAGTGCATTTCTATGTATGCATCGTTTTCGATGCCTGAATAACAAATTCGAAAAAAAAACTTTTAATACATGTAACTAGCGAAATAATTTATAATTATTATGTAAGAAAGCTAAAAAAGTTTTGCCATATGTTAAAATTCATTCAAGTATTCATTATCAGCGTTGAAAGTTATTTGAATCATTAAAAATGTAATGACAAACAAAATGCTGTCCATATATTTTCGATTCTTAATTAGTTTTCTTTTAAGTGTGGGTAATAATGGTAATAAAAATTACCATTCTTTATACTTTATAATAATGTACAGAAATGATCATTTGCAAAAGACAAAATTGACAGAATAAATGATTAAAAGGTTTGATTATGGCAATTTTGCTGCTTTAAATTCCATAGTAGCTGGTGATAAATCGTAATCTTATTACTATGTGCTATCAAAATCCAGGCAAAATTTGTATGCAAGAAGAGCCGCTAACAATGATACGAGTTATTAGAAAGGGATTGATCGACATTGTTATATAAACAATGGTTAAAATAAGTAGCGGAGTCCATTTTACATTAGAACATTAACATCTACATTGGAAATACTTTGAGAATAACAAAGAATTTTGAAAAATTATAAAATTATATGACAAAATTTTTCTAATACAACAGGATATATATACTTATATATATATATATATATATATATATATATATATATAATATTAATAATAACGAACCTCATGTGCGCGAGTTTTTGAATGGCGAAAATGGTTTTCTGAAGGGCAGAAAGAGGTGGAAGATGATGGACATCCCGATCGACCTGTGACTGCAAGAATTGGAGTTGGGAAGAAGGGACGTTCGAAAATTAATGAAATTGTGCGGAAAGATCGACGTCTGAGCATTCGGATGATTGTCGCAAACATTAACAAAGAAACAGTAAGACACATTTTGCATAATGAATTAAACATGATAAAAGTTTGTGCAAAAATAGTGCTGCAAAAAATGCAGTTTTTAGCGAACAAGCGTATTGCTATGCTTGATCATCCTCCGTATTCACCGGATCTCGCACCATGTGGCTTCTACTTGTTCCCAAAAGTGTAAAGTGCATTAAAGGGAACACATTTTCAGTCTGTTGAACATGTAAAAGCAAAAACGGCAGAATTGCTAAAGAAGCTGGCAACTGATGAACTACAGCATTGTTTTGAACAATGGAAGACACGTATACAGCGGCGTATAGATAAGGGAGGAGAGTAAGTTGAAGGGGATACAAGTTACATATAAGTTTATTTGCAATAAATGACATTTCTCAGACCAGTCTTGGTATTTAATTCCCAAACATCGTATATATGTATTAAACAACATTTATTTGAATATGTTATATATACGAGGGAGCGTTTTTATATTCGCGGAATGGGGGACAAGGGGTGGAAATAAAAAACCAAATTATTTTTCTTTTTCAATATATTCACCTGCAAGACGGATACATGATCTGCAAAATACGCCGAAACTGCCTCCTGATCATCGGCAGTAAATTTTTTACCCCGCAGCTCTTTTTTCATTTTCGGACAGGTAAGAATCACTCAGTCTGGGCTGTAGACATTCACAATTTCGAAGCCCACCTTATGCAGAGCTAACGCAACGCGGCTCTTGTGGAGATTGTGTGCAAAAGCAAAAAATTTTCCCCGTCTTTAATGGCTTCTTTTAGTCGCTCTAATATTGAAGCGTAATATTGCCGGTATAGAAACACCTTTATTTTATAATCAATCAACAATATTCCTTCCGAGTCCCAAAATACCGTTGCCATTTTGCAGCTGATGTGACACTTTAAATTTCTTGGGAGGTGCTGTGCCCTGTTTATGCCAATGGAGTCTTGTGAAAAGATGCATTAAAGTTTCGTCTCCAGTAACAATTCCACTCAATACACCATTTGTCTTCATTACAGAGGTCCAAAAATGCAAACACTCTACGCGCTGTTATTTTTGCGGCGGCGTGAGCATTCTTGGCACCCATCTTGCGCTGACCTTAGACATACCGAGGTGATCGTGTAGGATTTTAAAAATTGTTGTATCGGATACTCCAACCATTTCTGTGAGTTGTTTCTTCTTTAGAAGTACAATGGTTCAACTTTTTGGATAAGTGCTGGCGTGGTCACCTCAATGCTCCTGCTCGGCTTGTTTTGAACTTGGGTCGTATGTTGAAGGGATTCAAGTCCATATAAGTTTATTTGCAATAAACTATGACATTTCTCTGTAAACCAATGACATCTCATTCTTATGGCATTTAATTGCCAAACTTTATTGTATATATGTATTTAAACAACATGTCTAATAACAATGAAACTGAATATGTTATATATACACATAATATAAAAACGATTAAATTATTTTTTTCTTTTTTCGAAACAAATAAAATTTACTGCAGATAACATTTAAGTATTTTAAAAATATATCTTAGCTAAAAAAAAGCAACTGTCAGTCCTTTTCAATGTTTCTATAATGAGTGGGTTTTTCAAACGAATTTAATATTTCGACATAAAGATTTCAAAATAAATGTTTTTGGGACTAAAACTTTTAAAAGCTAATCAAAGAACGTTTATTAGGAAAAAACTTGATTAGTTATATTAATAAAGCAAAGAATGGTATGGAAGAAACTTAATTCTTATTTGTAAATTCAATTTATGAATATATTCTTCTTTCATTAGTAAGACATACATATATTATAGAATATCAACATATTGAAAAACCAACTTTGGTTTAAGTATTATGAGAGACAACATATATATGTTAATAAGTACATACTGGCAACTCTTATTGTTCAGTTAAACTATATATTTATTTTCCAAATTATAAACTGATGAGGCGTAAATTTATGCCACTAATTTACAAAAATTTAGGTATAAATAAGTGCCTCGTCTTAAAAATATTTTTTTCTTCAATTGGTTTTTTATTTTTGCTTTCTAGTATTTTCACTATTCCTTCCTTTACCAATTCTTGATTATAAAATTTACAATTGTTTTTCCGTTTGATGCAAAAATGGTTCCACTTCTGGCAATACTATTATTAGTACATTTCCAGATTCTTAGACACAAAGTATGAGAGATATTTACGAACTTCTTTTAGAGCCGACAACTTACAAGTAGTTTCTAAGTAGCGCTGAATAGTCGTGTCTGTCCGTCAAGGACGGATTGTCGTGTAGCTAGAATCGATACTAGCAAATGCATGCTATCGAATCGGACTACGTACTCCCAACTCCTGTCGGGCAAACACCACTATAGAGTTCTACTCCAAAGTTTAGCTAAGTTAAGTGTATGGGTGGTAAATCAAATTAGTTAGCACATATGTATATCGTCAAGACGACGTTTTATCAAGCTCGTAAATCGTTTTGTCGCGTTGTAGATATACCAAAATTCCAATGAACTAATCTCAAAGAAGTAGCGGATACAACTTTCATTGATTAGAACGAATTATTTCCAAATATCTCTCGAATTGTTGGCAAACAGTTTGGAGCGTTATTTACTGTTATTTTTAGTTGACAAAACGAGCATTATGCAAAGTGTAATAAGTAAATCGACAATATATTATTATTGATAAAATTGATGCGAGATTTATAAGTGTTTTATAAAATACAACATGGATGATTATTTTTATATACTCTGCTCAAAACAATTAGGGGATATTTGGTAAAATGGTAATAGAATAAATAAATAAAGAATGTAGCACCTCGCAAATATTTTTATATTTAACTACAACGTTTTTAAATACGAAACCGAACGCATAGGCACGTTTGAACTTGTTTATGCACATTATAAATCCACTAAGGCACTAGAGTGGATAAATATCATTAAATTAATTCACAATTATGAGACTTTATAAGAAGTTCTATTGAATGACGAAAAATCTATTGTTAATAATGTGTATGATCTCCACGAACGGCAATAAAAGTTTGATATCTCATCGGCATTGATTGAATCAGGACATCAAAAATTTCTTGTGGAATATTATTCCATTCCTCTATCAGAGCAATTTGAAGTTCCTGAATTGTACGCGGTGGCATATTTCTTGCTGCAACACGTCTTCCTAAGGCACCCCAAGCATGTTTGATAGAATTACCATCAGAATTTGCTGGCTAGTCCATTCTACTGATTCCCAATTGTTCAATCCAGTTGTTCACGATGCTTGCTCGATGAGGACGAGCATTGTCATCCACTGAAATGAATCTTTCAACCGTAGCGCCAGCGTATAGAAGAACAATGGGTCTCAAAAAGATACCTCTGAGCAGTAAGGTTGCCATTTTGTATCACATAAAGATCTGTATGACCTCCTGCGCTTATCCGAGCCCATACTATTACACTTCCACCTTCATACTGCGACCTTTCTCAAATAAATTGTGGCTGATTACGTGTTCCAGGTTCATGCCAAATTAAAATACGCCTATTATCTGGATTTAAGGCGAATCTGGAATCGTCGCAAAACAATACTTGTGCCCAGTCATCGTGATTCCAATTTCTATGCTGCTCAGCCCATATTGTTCGCGGCCATTTATCAAGACCAGTTAGTGGAACGCATACTAGGGGTCTTCGAGGATACATGCCAACGTTATGCTTCTTATTGTTTGACTTGATACTACTCTTCTCGTAGCAGCAGCAAGGTCACTTCTAAGCCGCGTTGCGTTATGAGGGCGGTTTCTACGCACAAATACTGTTAGGTATCGACCATCTCTTAGTGTTGTATTCTGAACGTTTCTAAAGGTCGATTCCATACACGCGAAATCACACTCTGACTAATTGCAAAAACTGCAGCAATAGCTTGCTGTCTCCGTCCACCTTCCAATTAACCTATGGCTCTCCAAGCCATTATTACTCGTAATTACAGTTAAAAAATTAGCTATGATACTGAAAATGGTAAAATATAATTGTAGTTGAGATCGCTCGCATACACGCTTTTATACCTTCAAGCAGTGGCGGTTCGCGCAGGCGCTGCACCGAAGTGTTGTACAAGTTGACACCTGTCAATGCATCCTGTTTCTTGTTTAAAAGCGTTATAGTTGCAATATAAAAATATTTGCGTGTCTTATTTATTTATTTTATTATTATTTTTTCAAATATCCTCTAATTGTTTTGAGCAGTGTATTTCTTGTATTAAGTGTAAAAAAACCGTTTCATCTTTTATACAGATTTAACTTAAGAAGGGATATTTTGCTTATTTGCAAAGAGATACTTCGAATATTACACTGCAATGACTATCACTTCTGTATTAATGAATACTTCGTAGTCTTTAGTAAATCTAACAATGATAGTTTTGATTTCAGAATATCTTGCCATGACAAATCTCATTATCGGCATAATCTAATAACTTCTAGTTATTAAATCTTTTTCAATTTTCAAATGTACAAGTAAAATTAAACTGGTCATAATTTTATAAGTACGAAGTATTTAACAAATTATCAGCTATATTAGATTGCTGCTAATTAGTCAAATAACTTATTTACGCCATTTACAATTACCTAACCGATATCTATTTTGCATATTATGTATATTCTAACAGTATTAACAACATTTTGATACTGACACTCTTTTTATATACCCTTACCTTTTCCAATATTTTCTATCGCTATCCAGGCATAGTAGAGAGCTGTACTAAATTCACCAGCTAGATAAATAATCATTTGAAAGATAAAAGAATAATCATGCAAAAAACACTTACTACGGGATTGTGAGCATGTGTGTGCGGAAGTGACCTTTTTTGCCTGAAAAGCTACTTAAGAAAGAAAGAGTAACAGTAATAGAACGATGCATACTACAAATGGCGTGCCACTACTACTAATTCGCATCGCATTTAATGACTGTCTTGTGCAAGGATGAGAATGCATGAAAATATGATACGTTTGCGTGTGTGTATTCTTTCGTATTACGTGTGTCGATAGTGATAGTGTTTTGTTTTATACAATATGTATGAAAATAGCGCAAAAAGCATCAATGACATGTATGATATATCACGTGCAAATCGCATATGAACTAGGCCTGCTATGTTAACACAAACTGAAATTTATTTAAATCCTAATTGATTATTTGGCACGTTTAACGAACGGAAAAGGAGCAATAAAGTGCGATATTTCATAAAACAAAACTGCTTATTACTATCATACGTGTGTAATACAAGCTGTAGAGGTAGCGTTAGAATACAGGGTGAATCACAATAGTGTTACAGTGAGATTTAATTTGTTGGTAAAAATATTGGCCAATTTTGTGTTCGTTTTAATGTCCAGACTGGTAAAAATATTTTTTTTTTTAGTTTTTTATGTTAGAAATTGAACAAATTCATTTACATAAATAATTTTAAGGAATAACACATTCATTGTTCATATATATGTTAAAAATATTTTTTAAATTCAGCATTTGATCTATTAACACATACCAAGATTAATAATTATATTAATAATACCGATTTTCTCAATTTATAACCAAAAAATTCTTGAGTATCATGAACGATCAAACGCCTACCGCCATCTAACGAGATAGATCCTAAATTACTTAGTTACTACATCTGCTTCATGAACATATAGAATAACAAAAAGTGGATGTAGCATGTGATCATTTTGTGATTGGTTAAACCGATATGAGCATTGTGAAGTCAAAGCCTTGTCCACATATATCCGTTACATATAAATGCGGTTTTGCATGTAGCACTATTATCTGACTGAGTTTGTTTTGAGTGAATTTGAAGTTATAGTATAGTTTGTGGCATTACTTTTTTATTTCATTATTGGGGTTACTCTCTTGATTATAGGTAAATAAATAATAAATTAACAGATGTGAATATTCAAATCAGACTTTTCCAGCTAATATTTTAATGTTCAAGTGATTTGGTCTTAATTAATGTGTTGGGGGTACAAAGTATAAAGAAATATGTGAACACATCGCCATAACTTCCACGAATAAAATCTCTTATAGTTATTGCAAATTTAAGGTAGAAATATTTTGTTAAACATTTCAAAGAAGCTTGGGGAATAATATAAGAAAACAGTACTCCTAAGTCATAGTTCATTCAAAATCCAACATTATTGTTTCTAATTTCGAGTGTACGGCCACAGATACTATTTAAATGAGTAATTTTTTGACAATATTGCATATAAAAGCACAATGATGTCTATGCTTATTTTTCAATTCCTACAGTTTTATTTATCGTTTAGGAAATGTATCGTAAAATAAACATCGATATCCGAAACTTATTACTTAACATTTATTTATTTACAGATGATTATTTGAAAACCAAATCTCAAGTCTTACTTTTGTGAAATAAATGAAATTTCACAACTGATGAAATCGCAGAGCTAATACATAATCATAACAATGTCTAAAAGGTAGCAGAACAACCAGTTTTTTTTTATGCTGTTGACGTTCTTTAAATTATTTTACGTTTTTTCATGGTAGAATATACAATGCGTTTAAAAATATAAATCGTACCATAACACAAAAATTCTTTATTGAAACATCGAGAGAATGTTGATTGTTTAAGAATATATTTATATTAAGAACAGGGGGCCAACGATTGTATTATGTAGTTGTAATTAAAAATTTATCAAATTTTATTCAATTATGACATTTCAAAAAGTTGTTCGTGAATGATGTTCGAAGTACTGTGAGCAGTAATTTTTCACACCTTCTGAAAAACGTATTCTTTTCTTTTTTATTATGTTGATTGTTTTTTTGTTTCTCTCGAGTTTAGGTTTTACACTATTAGGGATAATAAAATATATAGCTCATATTAACAACGTTTCCAGGGATTTTCTTTTCTTTTTTTTTACAAGTTATTTATATAATTATTTTTCTTTCTTCAATTTTTTTCCTGTTAACAAAATTACCAAAAACATAAACATTTAAATTAACAAAATTATGCGATGTTTCTGTGCGTTTACTCCATTTGCATGGAATTATGTGTGTAAAATTTACAATTTTCTACAGGAAAAAATGTTGACGAAAAAGAAAAACCATTAAATAAATAACTTGAAAAAGAGGGGGGGGGGAATTCCGACACTTCGTTTATATGAATTAAGTGTTTCATTATTTCTAATGGTCCAAAACCCAAAACAACACAGGAATATGAAACTCCTGATAAACCTAAAGTTGGGTTTTGACTAGTCAGTTTGATAAATCATTTTAAGTGAATCAGAGTTAATAAAAATAAGAACGAACAACACTTGTTTACGTGTTTCATGTTTTTCTGAATACATCACGTGGTTCGGGCCATTTCATGAGTGATCTACTGTCCTTTCTCCAGTAATCTCATAGACATAAAATGCTTATTAGGAAAAAATTAAAACAGTTGTCCGCGAAGTATGTTTACAATTAGGGAATGAATTACAAAACATTTTAATCAATCAGAAACGAAGAAAACTTCGCAGATGTTGGTTTAGACGGTGGATATTACACCGATATAAATGTGGTGCTAATGAAAATATATTGAAAGAATTTATTTTGGAAAATTTTGAAACATATCATTTAAGTAAAAATCGAATAGTTTTTGCAAAAAAATTGCTCCGAAAATACAAAAAAAGATACTGTTATCTGTTCGTTCATCACGATATAGAAAAAAAACATTTTGACAAACGTTTTTGACACTTAAAAAATAATTCTAACCTCAAAACTGCCACAAATCACTCAACATATAGTTCACATACTTCAATTTGTATTAATTACTCAATGACGATCAACCAAAATGAAAAATAAAGTAGATCTAGTTTTCATTTTAACTGAAAGTATGAACTTACTAGTCATTTTTATTGAAAATGTGTTCTCACGTTCATTAAATTACATTTTAGCAACACATAACCTCCAAAATTAAGTTTTAGAATTTTAGAAATTACCTCAGATATATTTCTGTTACCATACTTTGATTCTAAATTTATTTGATCATTAAATTATAATTGAAATAAAGAAAACTGAGCAACTGCAGGCGAATTGCTTAAATTAAAGAAAAATTACATCAAGTTTTATTTAATTAGAAACTAATATTGAATGCGGTTTAATATAATTGTTTTCAAATACGGGTCAAACAAAATATTAAATCATTATACAGTATATTTCTTATTTATGTTTGTTTATTGTTCATATTCATATAATTTAAATCTTTTAACTATAATTGACAAACTTAATCTCTCTACGCTTTTTTGTGGTTCACCCTGTATAAATGTATGTATTTGTTGTATAATACATAATAGGACGTGATATTGTATTACGTGGCTAAATGTTTAACGTGTTTAAAGGCCTTCAATCGTATCATTTTCCAACGCAATAAATGAAAAAAAAACAACAAAACAAAGGTAGCAGGTACATTTAACAAGTATACCGGGCGTGTGACCAAAATCATTACAAAGGTATACAAGAATACAAATACAAATTAAATCATCAAGTATACTATACATGAAATTTTGGTTTGTGGGTTTGGGTTGTTGTTTTTATACCTTGGTGATAGGTCCGGTTGTGCGCAAAGAGCTTGCCGAAGAACCACTTCCCGGTGTCGAAGGTTTCGGTCTGAATGAGGTCATGGTCTGTGATACGCCGTCGGCCAAGATGAACTGCTCCCGCAATTCAATGTTGGTGCGACCCTTAGCTGTTGTGTGCGCAGGGTTGTGGTGGTAGTAGAAGTAGTAGTTAGGTGGAGGAAAAGTAAAAGATGGGAAAATTAAAAAAAATAAAATGTACAATAATAATTCAAAAAAAAATAATCATAATTATTTAAAAAAAAAAATTGCAACGTAAACTAATGAATAAACAAAAACTCGTACAAATAATGAAACTGGCTGATGGTAAATAAAATGTAAAAACAATAACTCTAATCACGACGAAGCTTATATTGAAATAATAGATTAAAATCCTTCTCAGCGTTAAATGAAACGTATAAAGCCGCTATACAAAGCATTGCAAAAAATATAAACAATTAAGCTGTACTTATTGAAGCCTACATACGTATATATAACGATAACATAGCTAAAAGAAAGCTTACAACAATAAATTTAAAGATTTATACATTTAAACTACATTATAAAATTATAATTTGAAATATATATTGAATAAAAGCTAAACTTTTATATGTTGTAAACTTCTTTTGACATTGCCTGTACACTATGAATATAACATGTTGAGAAATATTGCAGGTATTGTGTAATCCGCAAAAGAAACTTATTGAAGTGTAATTTTGTACAAATGTATGCCTAAAATTATTGCGTATTACAAGCAAGTTTCGGCATTGGATCGTTAATTAAAATAATAGGAGGAATTTTTAACTTTTCGAACAAAAAATAATATTCTGTTATAAATGTGTTCAACCAAAAATAAGTTAGAAGAATAATCAAGTTAACTTGAGAATTTAGACAACTTTTCCTGATTATTATTGAAATATTTGAAAAAGTATTCATATTGCGTTGTAAATTAGTAATTTATTTAGCAATTGAAACGACTTTCTTAAAATAATTATAATGATGAGGGGCTACACTCCACAGGAATTTTTGTCAGTGAATGGGAAGTTTAGATCTAAAAATTTAAGTGGCAACGAGCAGTTTTATGCATAAAATTTATTACAATAATAAATATCGAAATAAATATCGCTAATATCGAAAGTACTGGGCCGAAATTGGATAGAAGAAAATTGAAAAAATGTTCTTTGGATTGAATCTAAGTTCGAAGTGTTCGCTCAGAAGCGCAGAGTTTTTGTGGGACGAAAGGATGTTGTGTGATTGCGTCGTTCCCACAGTCAAATACTGTAGTGGTTCTGTTTTGAGGTTATTTTATCAGGGCGGAGACCGGAGATCTAGTAAAAATCGACGGTATTATGTGCAAAGAAAATTTTAGACGAATATTGGAAGAGAACGCTGTGACATCCAGATTGTAGTTAATTGGGGGATTCATATTTGCGCGTGAAAACGACAGATCAAAACGAAAAGTCTGTGCAACTTCAAAAAAGCACCTGTAATGACTTCTCCTGACTGAGTGAGACATTTCCCGTGAAGCTCTAACCAAACTAAGAGAACATATGCTACGTGTGGTCCGGGGAGGACAAGCCAAAAGAAGCTATTTCAATAAGCAAAAGATGTAGCGTAATATTTTAATAAAAACGTTTTGTTTTATTTTTTGTTATTTCTTCTTATTATTTATGTTTTTATTTCAAACAATAAATTTTTATTTTTTTGCATTATTACCGTTTTCATTTACGTTTGTAAAAATTCACTGCAGTCCTGACTTTTATGGCCGGTAGTGCATGTTTAAAAAAGTCAAAACGACTATCAATAATAAGCGATCTGGAATATTATTAAATGGAGTTATTTTATTGCAGAAGAAATTTAGCTTAGATTTGGTAACAATGTGCAAAGATTTAGAGGGTACTTCCATTGGAAAGTAATGGACAATTTTCTTTGTAATCTCAACTGATCGTACTCAAACTACATTATATAAGGGAAAGAAGAAAACCTTACGAAAACCGTCGGTTTGCTAAGGATACTCAAATTTAACTATTAAAACTATATCCAAAAATATTCTTCTCTTAAAATATTCATAATCTAGTAACTCTTGCTTAAGCCGAGAAAGTGACTATATGACGACAATTATACTTCCGATTACAAAAAAAAACATTTTCAGGCATTTCAGTTTGTTCTATATCTAAACTTACAGGCAGTAGAAATAGTTAACTATTATATAGTAAGCTTATAGTTGCATAGGAAGATTTTGTTATATAAATTCCATGTTGGTCAAGAACTTTAGTTAAATTTAATTAATTTTATTTGTAGTAGAAATACAAAATGTAAATACTTGTATTGCGAAATTTAAAAAAACACTTTCTTCTTAAATATACATATACCACGATCTTGAATTTAAAACAGTATACGTATTTTATCAAATCTCCTATCAAAGATATTTGCTAAAACTTGCTCGTCCTACGCAAACAAAAAAAAAAACCATGAAAACGAAAATCATACACTCAAAAACAACATTTATATGAACTGTACAAAATTTAAATAATTATAAAAATAAGGTGTGTATCACAGTATGTTATAAAACCAAATAAAACCATGCACCATTTTCTTTTTGTTAATTTCCTCTCGTGAAAAAAACACCAACGGCTCAAACAGCAAACCATGTAACACAGTACAGTGATTACTTCTTCGTTTTGCAAAATAAACTTGATTATAATAAATATTTTGATAGACATTTATACATTTTATCGAAACACGTAAATTTGAATGAAGAGAAATAATCAAAGTACCGCATTAGACATCCGGTGTTAACACCCATGCAGGCTTACCCAAGGGGCACCAAGGCTCGTGCTGTTCAGGTTTATCAGGGTCGGGTATGGGTAACACTAACATTACTTTCGAATCAAAAACAAAACATTTTCCCGGGACAAATAAAATGGATAAGTTATGACAAAAGGGTGAGATATTTATTATTATATATATAAAAAAAATTATATCGAAAAAAATATAAAATTCAAATATTCAATCAAATTGACAAAAGAAAAAATAATCCAAATAATGATGTGATTTATAACGTACATAATAGGATAGGGAATGAAAGAGGTATAACAGAAAAAAATAGAATTAGTAAATGTCGATGCTAGTGTTAGAGGGCGCCACATGTATGTATAAATTATGTATATTCGATTGTTATTAACAAGAACATGTATTGCTATTGTTATTATCATTATGAAACAGGGGTGTCGTTTGGTAGTTTCCTTTTTTGGTGACTTCAAAACGTATAAATCATTCAATTAGCAAAACCGTTTCAAAAAGTTTTATTTCCTCAGGAGACACAGTTAATAAATGTACAATATGATTGGTAATGTAGCAATAATATGAAGGAACGTGAGGAAATATACAGGCGGATCCTAAAAAGAACGTCCTTTCCCTTCGAATTTTTGAACGATTTAATAATTACATCAAATTGTAAATGAACATTTATTTTACGTTTTAATTTTATACGTTAAAACAAAAGTGATGATATTGAATTATTTACAGGGTGAATTGCATTTAAAAGTCATAATTAGTAACAAGGAGTGGTTTTATTATACTTGAATGCATCCACTAATTGAGTAAACGAAGATTGTGATTTAAATAAAAATGTCTTTGAAAGATCAACGAGGTTGCGCATTAGATATATTGCTGTATACTATACAAAATAATACAAGCAAGCTGATTGTAATATTTTGTTATTTTGTACATTAAATTGTTGATTATTTCAATGTATTCATTTATGTCCTTCTCTAGGATGAAGTATTACATTCATATTCATTCTAAAGTATCTTTCAAAAAAGTTTTATTTAAATAACTTCATTTTTTAAATTGGTAATTATATTCCCTAAAAACAGACAATCTTCGATTTTTCGTATACTACTAATATGGTAAAAACCAAAATCCAATTACTTAAAATAAAATGAAATTTCTTTAGATATTGCAAATGTATAACTTCTATAGCACTGTAAATATTTCAAATTCCGGACACTTTTATTTCTACGCTTATTTTGTAAAATTAGCACTTTACCTTAAGCCTTTCATAAATTAGAAGAGCAGGAGGCGTTCAATTTAATCCGCACTGTATACGGGAAAACAATACGGCAGGAAATGATAATGATGATGTCAATGGGTTATTGACACACGAAAATGACTTGGTTAAATGCGGTTAAATGTTAGGGTGATTTAAGTAGGCAAGGGGTATAAATTAAAGTTGAAGCTAGCTGAACGGTTTTAGGGTTTTACGTAGTAGAGTTAATTCTGTTTGTTTGTTTCGCTTAATAAATTGTTTAATGACAATCGCTGCAACCCGTATGTTATTGTATTAATAAAGTAGTAGTCGGTAACTGATCCCACCTTTTCATTTTTTCTTAATTTTAGAAACACCGACAAGTGTAGATCTGTGTATGTGTTTATGTGTATTGATGTGGTATGTTAATAAAAAATGTGTCCATCTATATTTATATTACTAACAGTAACATTTTCTCATTTCATGAATGTTGCCAATCGATTCCAATTGTCGAACTGTCTAGAAATTATTAGAATTGTCTTTCCCATTGATTAAATTAAATTAAGCAGATATACAAATATACAATTTATTCTAAAAAGGAATTTACAATTGCTTTGTGTTAAAGAAATGTTGTTTAATAATTTATATATATATATATATATATATATATATATATATATATATATATATATATATTCTTTTACGATCAACAAATTTATAATAATAATTCAAAACAAATATAAATCAACTTATTATTATTAACAGTTTGATGTAATACAATATAGTTGCAAAAAATATTTGTAAGAGATAAATTGTTGGACATATAACATCAAAAAGGAATAACGATTATGAATTATAATATCTCCTGCAATAGCTTCGTAACTTTATAAAAGTCAAATCTTCAAAGGATTCAGATGAATACTGTACTAGTTCTTCATACTTCCTCTTCTTTTGAACATATACATTTCTACTATAACTTTTAACACACAAATTTAATGGCATATTTTCAATGTACTTAAACTTCGTAAAAAAAGGTATATAAAGACCCTTTCCACAATAATATTCGTATTCTGTATATGCATTCCGACAACTAAGTTGTTATCATTAATCGCAATGTTACACCTGGATCAGTGGTAAAATTCGCATAAAAACAAGTCTATGCTAGACTTTAACCGTTAAAAGCAATACACATACTGCCACGCACGCTTTTTTTACGCATTTGTTTCTGTGCGAGTTTTACTGCGTATTCAGGTGCGACACTGTGATTAATTATCTGCTGATGATGACAAATTAGTTGTCGAAATGGGTATACAGAATATAAATATTATAAGAAAAGGAGTTTTATTTACACTTTTTTTAAATAAATACTACGCAAAAAATGCAAACCAAATCGTCAAATTCCTGAATTCATTCCATATTTTGAAAATTTATGTTAATATTAATAATAATTCATATCTTCACATAAGAGGCATTGACTGGCTATGAGTTATTATATCTGAGTTCGCAGTTCGATTTAAGCTTTTTGGTTGTCAGCACAGACTTTAAGAGAAGGAAAACTAAGGATTCGATCCTGGGGCCCTCGGTCTTTTAAGTCAATAACTTACCATAGTTACAAGCCGTTTGTTTTTCTAATAACACGTAAGGAAGACTTATTTACTATAAAATACCAATGCAGGGTGGCTGTCCATGAGCAATTCGTCAACCAGTAACAATCGAACTATACGAAAGTTGATTCGGGAAAATTTATTCAAACAGAAAGCCATGTCTAGAAAACTCGATATTTATACCGGATTAATATTACGTATTAGAAGTAATTACACGTGAAGTCTTATCGATGTTGTAGATCAGGTATGGGCAACCTTTGACACGTTGTGGGCCAAACTTTAACGTGCAAATACGTTCGCGGGCCGCGTTTAAAAGTAGTGCATTTTAAAGTAGTGTTCATAATTTTTAGCGATAGATATCAGACATGAAATAATATGACGAATGTCTCTCGAGCCGGATCAAATCTTACCGCGGGCCGGATCCGGCCCGCGAGACATTGTCGTATTATTTCATATCTGATATCTATCGCTAAAAATTATGAACACTACTTTAAAATGAACTACTTTTAAACGCGGCCCGCGAACGTATTTGCACATTAAAGTTTGGCCCACAACATGTCAAAGGTTGCCCATACCTGCTTTTTACTGAATAATTTAAACAATTCAATCTTGAATCTCATTTGAATAAGTAAAACGAAAACGAAAATAGTTTCTTTACAGATGAGAAAATTACCACTATAAAAGTCGAAGAGGCAAAATTTTAAAATTTAGAATTATCAAGAAGTGAAATGACAGATTCCTAACAATGCAACAGCACCCGCATCATTGACAATTAAATGAGATGTATTTTATAAAGACTTTACTTTTGTGAAACAAGGATCAGAACTGGAGCCAAAATTTAACACAAGGACGTGGTAGACGGCTACTTTTTCTATAAATCGCAGGCGAATATTTCAATAATATTCAACTACAGCCTATTAATCCAAAATCAGGAAGGAGTGGCTAAGAAACAATGTATAATATATTACGTTGTTTCTTAGACACTCCTTCGTGATTTTGGATTTATGGGCCGTAGTTGAATATTATTGAAATAGTCGCCGTGGTTGAAAATTAACGTTCGAGTAGCGCCAACCATGCTCGACCATAAATTGTGAACTCATTTGGAAAACCATTGTTTACAACTTTTAAAAAAACCTTAAGAAGTAAAAATTCAAAGAAAGCGTTAACAGTAACAGCAGCTACAATATCAATGGTAGAATGCATACCACTAGATGATTGACCGTGATACTTGTAAGCATATATAACTGCAACAGCAATCATTTTGACAATGCTGTTCCGATTTAAGCCTTGCTTTCTTTAAATAACAATTGTAATTTGAAGATGTTATTATTTCATGTTTCTGAAAATGTTTTCGATATCTGTAACGGAACTTATAACAGGTTTTATATGCCAGATTTGTTGTTTCTTGTATTTAACATTCCTACTTAATAAAATTTAAAGAAATTAGGAACCAATTAAAGTAATATTTTGACTAACAAGATAAAAATAAAAAAAAATTAAAAGACCAAGAAATGGATATAGCAAACATTTTTCTTTTTGTTCGATAGGAAAAAATATACTTAATTTAATCTAGACAGCTTTGAAATGTTATAGAATAGGTAAAACTAAGGTACCAAGGAGTTATAATACAATCATCTGTAATTATTTATACCTTTTTCAAATATATATATTTATTTACAGAGAAATTTGTGAAGCTTCTAATAATTCGTTATTTACAAATTTATCATTAAGAATTTCTTCTTTTTGTGTGTTACATTATATTTAATACTTTCAACAGGATTACTTCCAATAATGTTTAAAAATGTATTTACTTAAAAATTTATATTATATGTCATATTTTATTTATTATTTGCTTAAAATTATAATTATTATCCTGAAAATAAAATGAATAATAAATCATATGTACAGCATAGAAAAGCTCAAGGTATAATTTCTAGACAGTTCGTGAAAATAAAAAAATCGATTATTAATTCAACTTCACTATCGCAAAACTCTATGATGCTACATTTAATTTAGGAAATATAAAATGTTACTGTCACAATCTTTATCGCATTTACCACATTTATATAAAAGAAAGCTATACATACCTCTGCATGGATCGTTCTTCAACAAAAATTCGTCAAGAGCGACCCAACCGCCACCTACACGTACCATAACGGTACTACGAAGTATACGAACTAATCGTAACTTCTGGCTATCACCAAACTGAAAAAAGTGGTAATTAGAATTAGTTGCGAAATATTTAACATAATTTTCCGACAAATTAAGAGCTTTTAATGTGTTAGATATACTATCTACATAACAGCTTATGTATATTTAATTTTAAAATAAATATAACGCCCATAGAAATCTTACATATTGCTATGGTCAATATGTAAACAAACAAACGAAGAAGTTAATAGGAAGTGTATAAATTTTCTCTTTAAATATCCAAAATAAAATAAAATAAAATAAAAAATTAATAAAGACATATGGAAAAAAATTATCTGCTGATGATGACAAATTAGTTGTCGAAATACGTGTACAGAATGGTATAAGAGGCTATATATCAACCTTTAGTGATTAAAAAAAATATATGAAAAATTAATAAATAATTGATTTAAAATAAACAAATAAAATGAAGTGATTAAGAGAAATTAAAAAATAAAGTAAAATTTTTACCAATTATTTAAATGATTCACTTATACTAACTTCTCTGTTTAATATTTTTAAATTTCTTTAATAATGTATCCACTATATACAGTGCGATCAAAAATATCAAAATCATTCGTACACCTGAAAAATTGGTATTCAAATATTTCAATTTCACACCTAACTGGGACTTTGTCAGTTGTGTTGTTTATGGGTATCGTAGATTGTAGTGTATTATAGAAAAATTAATTCAAATTTATATTACATACATTTACTAATCACTAAGGTTAATATATAACCCCTTTCTACATTAATTTTCGTAATTCTGTATACGCATTTCGACAACTAAGTTGTCATCATCAGCAGATAAATTAATTGTTGTCGAAATACGTATACAGAATTACGAAAATTAATGTGGAAAGGGGTTATATATCAACCTTAGTGATTAAGTTAATCAACCACAGGCTCCATCAAAATCATCTTCATACATTTACTACTTATATTTTATTTATATTTAGTATAATGTGCAGTATTTAACATAAATGAATTGACAAATTTGAACAGAAATGTTACTAATTACACGCATATTTTTTCACACGCCCATGTCAATCATAAAATGACGAAAAATTTTGACAATACAATAATTGTAAACTTAATAACTGACAATTTTCTGCTTCCGAAATTCCAACATAATTAATCATTTTTGATCTCACATGATGGCTTATTACATCAAGATTAAAATATATAAGAACCGTTCATTAAATAGTTATTTAAATATAATAAATTCATTTTGATTACAATTTCTTATTTTGAACATAACCCGAGTGATTCGTTAAAAGATTTTAGATGATTTGTTTGTCTCTAGCCTTTAGGTATATAAAAATACATTGTTTAAAATACAAAAGTGAAGAAATACATACTCTATATTTCCCTTCTCCAACTTGGAATACTCTGAATTTCTGTCGGCAAGTACATAGCATAACCAGGCGTTTGACTTCATCATGAATCTTTTGAGCGTCAGTATCAGGTTTCTTTTCTTCCCAATCAGGTCTGAGAGCTGCTATAAACTCCTTCCAATCTATCAAACCTTTGTTGTTCCTGTCGAACATGTCGGCTACTTCTTTCATTTCTAAACGATTAGTGTCGAATTCTATGTGAAAAAAAAGAAGAAAAAACGCATTAATGAAGACTTATCGAGAAGGTGGAATTAAGTTCTTACTGGTGTTTATGATACCGTCGATGAAGTCTCCTCTTGGTATCAGACCGTTGTTATCTTTATCCATTTTCCTGAAGAGATCCGTTAAACGGGACTTCTTGTGGTTCATGAATTTCAGGAACTGCAAAAATCAGATCGCGAAATTAATGGTAATATGGCATGGATGTGAAGAACAAAATTTGTCAGACTGTCTCGAAATGAAAGCCTTAAATATCTAAAATAATATCCGATAAGTTGAGAAAATGGTCAAAAAGAACAAAAGTTGTGCAGAACATATCCAACATCATAAAAGGAGAAGTAAATGATCTTGGGAGAAATATTTGGTTAAAGTATTCTGCAAAATTATGATAAATGACTAAAAAGAAATGTTTATAGGATATAGAGGGAAAATAAGTCGAAAAAATAGGCAAATTTGAAATAAAGAAAATAGGGTAAGAAACCTAAAAAATTAAATGAAGAGTGCTAGAAGGGCAGTTCCCCAAAATTCGTTTCATAGGAATTGAAATGGAAAATTAACCCGGCTAAAAGAGAGGGATTAAAGAAGTAAATATATGAAAATTAACTCAGGTTACATAGTCTTGCACTTAATTGTAGAGAGTTACAATAGCTAAATAAGCAATCTATTAATTATGGAAATATTAACATTGTACGAAAAGTCAATAAAAAGAAATGGATTATTTTGCTATATCATTTTAGTACTGATTACCTATCACGTAATTCCAAAATTATAAATCGGTATATATACGTGGGAAATAATAAATATTTCCGAAGATTCAATTTATCGCATTGTGATACAGGATATGGTACTGAGAAAAATTTTTAGCAAGGTTTGTACCACACAAGCAAACTGAATTTAACATTGTACAGATTTGATTAAATACTCAAAAAAAAAGGGCAAAAACTTCAGGTACTCTTTTGTAACTGGCGATGAGTCGTGGTGTTTTCAATATGATTCAGAGACCAAGCGTCTGAATGGAAGTATCCAAGCGAAGAAAGACCGAAAAAAAGCCGTTTGGAGATGTCAAAAGTGAAGACAATGTTGATTTGTTTTTATGATTCGAAAGGCATAGTGCACAAAGAGTTTATACCAACTACTCAAACAGTCAATGCTGTATATTATCTTGGTGTAATTGAACGTCTTTTGCGCCCTCGATATCGTGAAAATGGTGGCTGGCGTTTGTTACATCATAATGCACCATCTCATCGTTTGACGCTTATCACTGATTTTCCAACTACAAATGGCATTTTAATCATCAACCATTCACCGTATTGACCGGATTCGGACCTCTGTGACTTCTATCTATTCTCCAAACTACATTTGTCGATGAAAGGACAGCGTTATGCCGACGTCGACGCCATTAAAAAGCGTCGACAGCGATCTTGAAGGACATCACTAGAGATGAACTTAAAAATTCATTCGACATGTTAATTGACCGTGCAAAACGTTGTTTTGAAGCCGAAGGCAACTATTTTGAATAAAATATATGAATTTTAGCAAAATAGTAAGCTTTTGTCTTTATTTTAAAAAAGTTCAATTTTCTCTGCGACAGACTGTGTACATTTCAACAAATTCTCAAGTAAAAAGAGAGATTGCTATCAAGTTCTACATACCCTCTTCCTCCAGTCATCCCAAGAGAAGTTCTCAGCCCTTTTCTTCTCTCTCAAGTAAGCCAGGTGACTATAAAGCTCACGCTGTCTTTCCCATGACAGCATCCAAACATGACGCCACTTATCGTATAAGAACTTGACACGTGGAGACTTAAATTCTGGCTCTCCGCTACTTGAAGATGAACAGATGAATATATTAAAAACCGCTCTTTTTAATCAGCATTAGCGGAAACAGATTAATATTGGTTTCTGCATATGCATACAGTAAATATAATTTAATTATATATTTTCCGCACGTGTTTTTATGTATGTATATGTATTAATTAAAACTATTTTATTGTATGTGTATATGTAAAACCTAAGACAACAATTGTGTTAGTCACTATTATCATGACAAAACCCAAGCAAAAACGACAAAAAAAGAACACCCATAAATCACAAAACACAAGTATCTCGTATATTATTGTATGCAATGCACATTTTTAAATGTGAAATAATGTAAAGCAATATTTGTTTTTTAATGGATCTTTAAACAAAAAGTATAATCTGTTTATGGCAATTTACTAATTACACTTATAAGTAAATGTGGTTACTAAAAACTTAGATTGATGGTACTTAGGGGAACTACATTTTCAGTAACATCAATTCAAAACAACTTTCCACTATTTCACGTTATAACGATGACTGATGCTTTATTTAAAAAAAAAGAGTTACAGATTTACTTACCTAAAAAAAAATGAAATTTTATTTAAAAAAAGCATCAGTAACAATAGATAGTATATGAGAGTCTAATTAATTACCCAAAATACAATAAATAATTTCTGTTTCTTTTAAATATGAATCTAACCTGCCAGGTGGTGGGAATCTCGGGCCAATATGAGGCACCTGCGGATCAGGACTAAGTTCTCTACCTGGACTCGTTCGGCTGTTGACAATAGCAAATACATGCAGCACACTCAAACATCTCGCTAATAATAATATAATAAATAATACTACTGCAATACAATAAACAAAAAATATCTATTTTAAATTTGTTGGGCTCATTATATACCTCTGAAATGCTTAAAAGAAAAGAAAATAAGCTGGTTTAATACTTTTAAACTAACAAATGTTTCATTACATCACCTTCTTCTAAATTGTTGCTTTTCTAGTGTTTAATAGTTTTAATGCTTTGTATAAAGAAATTCTTCTTCTTCATTTCAAAATATCTGTTTGCATATAGAATTTCATAAACATTTACAAGAAATTTTGATGTAATGCATTTTTAGCTATTCCTATTATCAATCTTATATATTATTCTGACCAAAAAGACGGGTCTTTTTTTCAAATGGTCAAATAGCAACATATGATGCCTGTCCAACCAGTCCACCAACAAAATAAATTGTGAAGATGCTAATTATTTTTGTCATCTTAATAGTCATATTATACATAACCACTCAATCTCAGTAATAGTAGTGTTGTAGTAGCTCTTTCACTAGATATAAGCATTTTAACTTGCAATTGGTATCTTCTGAATCACCACCTGTTGTCAGCAAGTAGGTTTTAGTCGATGAACACCACTTGTGGGACCCAATCGCAATGTACTTCCTAGTATATGAAATAATTGCAGATTCTTAGTTAATTTTAAGCAGTAAGTTTGTTGGATGGTTAAGATATTAGAAAGAATAGCAACCCTTCGATGCATTATATTTATGGGGGATAGGTCTGGCAATTACGCAAGCCAATTGTGAATGCTGATGTTGGCCTCTTGCAGGAAGCAAGTATAACAGCTCCAACATCAGGATAGGCATTGTCTTGTTGAAATGTTTATTATTTATTTATTGGATATATGATAAAACAATGGTTTTGGAACTTCATAAAGGCGCCTCTAAATATTTAAATTGCCTCGAAACAGCATTAAAGGAGCTAATTCCACTCCAAACCATCAACACACTCTTAAGTGCAGTCTCACGTTTTATGGAAACATTCAAAAACTAGTCTGGTACGTAGACTTCTGCGGTCGTGGTCCATACTATCTGCACTGAAACTGAAACAGTTTCAGTGCGACAAACAGTAGCAGTAGTTGAGCCCTGAAGATGATCCATATGAGTGGGTACGAAACGTCGGTAGCTATACCAGTGACGCGATTCCAGTCCGGAAGCCCAGAAGCAGATTCAAAAACTAGCTTTATTCTCTTTGTCTACTAAGGACACGATGCTGATTAATTAAATGCATTAGTTGCATCGTTTTTCTATGCCACAGAACATTTCTCACAGACATTGAGGTACTATACCGATCCTTAAAGACAAGCAACCTGAGTCTCCTATCTTCCCGTTCAACAACGAATAATTGTAGCAATATTTCTTTCCATTCGGCTAGCAGTTTCAAGAAATATGATATTCCCCTTCAGTAGTCCAGCGACACGATTTTTTTCAAAATCACTTATCTAGTGATAATTTAGTTGTATTCGAAATGTTTGGATTTTAAATCACTAATTTACAACTATTGCCTGTTATAATCGAATAACTAAATTAAACTGATCCAAAATGAAAAACAGAAAAATGCATTTTTTTCATTAAAGTTCGGCATAAACACAACACAAAGATTGATAGCTTTTCTGCTCTTTTTTGTTATCATATATTTTTCTGAACACAGTAGATATTTGCATAAAATTTAGTGAATCAAAACAAATCTCGTTCAGGAAAACTAGGAGACAAATGCTTTCAAAATGGATTATTTTTGAAGATGAAGTACTAGAAAGGAGATTTAAGTAAATTATAATAATAAGAAATAGATACTCAGGCACGGAATAAAACACCTTAAATCGCTCTGGAATTATAAGTCTAGATATCTAGAAAAATATAACTGATGGCAACAGAAAGAACTTAGTTTTGAAAAGTTTATCTGAATGATATGGAAAACGATACAGTCAATAGCTTTCACTAGTCGAATGAAGAAAAAGACATTCAAAAACATCGTCAAATATAAATTTCATCGACTTTCAATATACTCGTATGTTTAAAGCCTGCGAATATATCATTAAAATAATAACATATGAATATATTACACTTTCTAAGCAAAATAGCAAACTCTAATGTTAGCTTTAATATGCACGTATTAATATATTAATAAATCATATTTACATTATTTCTTTTTAATTTAATATCAGTAATGTTATTATTAAAATTTTTAATGATAGAAACGTTCTGTCTAACCTTCCTTTCGATCCAGTGTAAAGGTTTTGCGATCCTTTGAAGCTGGAAAACAAACAAGCAAACATACGTCATGCAAAAAAGCGTAGGCCAAAATTTATTAATAAACATAGACGATAAGCCAATTTATCCGTAACAAAAATTCTATTCCTAAAGTCTATCTACATTTTTTGATCAATTTTATTATAATCTACCACTAAAACCATTCAATCTCTTTATATTTAAACATACAAAATAATCAAAAATTAATGTTTTTCCTTGCGTGTTCAAATAAATGTGGTATCAATTGGATATCCTTTTTTCATATTGAAATTAATATTAGCTAACATAGAGAACATTTATATCAAAACGTACTTTCCAAACAAAAATTTCATAGTATTTCTTTCAATAATACTATAAAGTTCTTTTAAGAAATATGTAGTATAGAACGATCTTAAAAGATCAGATTTAATATTAATCTACATAAAAAACTGCATAACTTTTAAAACATTCAAAATTACACCGTTTTTTTAATAAGCAATTAAATAAACAGATCAATTAGTCTTAAATACATAGGTACAAAATAATAGAATGGTGGATGGAGTAAAAGAGAATAAAAGCAATGAGAAGACTTTAATAAAATGCAATAGACTTTCATAATTAAGAAACACATTTCAAAAAACATTTTCAAAAAAAATATTATTATTATATTAACTTTTGTGCGAAATAGATTTATCAGAATAGTAGGAAGAAAAACAAAATGGATGAAATACAAAACTCTATACGCACAAAAAACTTGAAAACATAACCAATAGAAATGACAATACACGAAAGACAACTAAGGTTGTTTTAGCATCTGATTAAGATATATATTATAAAATAGTATACAAAGAGAACGTAGAGAGTTGAAGTGAAAAATTGGCGTAAGTTAGAAAGCGGAAGAAGGAAATAAAAAAATAATAAAATTAATTATAATAGTGGAGAAACTGTATATAAAAACTTTAAAACATTATCAATATAAGACTAACTGAAATAATTTGATCAGCTGATTAGGATGGGCGTGAATAAAACAGTTTATGAAGAGTGAATAGCTAAAAGAATGTATGGAGAAAGACTAAGAAAACATGAAAGATGGCAATAATAAATAAATAAGAAGATTACAAATGAAAAGAAATTAGATGGCTTCGATAGAAAATAGTAGAAAGAAACCTATAAAAACAAAAGGCTTCTTTAACATAACTTTATCCCACCTAACTACTGGAAGGCTAGACAAGCAATATGGATTAACAAAGTAAGTAAATAATACAAATAAAAATTTTCGGAAATAGAAACAGTGCTAAATAATGGAATCTTAAATCACATTATTAATCGTGTAATCTTTTAGCAACAAATAAATGTTCTAACCTCAAAAACATCAACAGTAAAAATGTACACTGTGAGACACCTTTCCAAAAATATATATTTTTATGTAAGATTTTATTTAAACCATAAAATAACTTTAAAAGCACCAATACATATATAAGACGTAGTAGTTTTGATATTAGATTAAACAAATACGATCATGAATAGGGCAGGAATTTTATCAGTCAATTATGTGTAATGAAAGAACAAAATTTCTGTTCTTTTGTAGTATACATCAAAAAAATAATAATCATTTATTCAATAAACCAGTTTTTCATTAAAGAGACCATTCTAAGAATCAAACAGAACTATATAAAAAAAAGTATTAAAGTAAAACGTTATAAATATAATGACTACAGTTATGTTGTATCTCCTTTTTGAAGTAATTTGAAAATCAAAACATTTAGCACACTTTCAATTTAAATGTTCTTTGGAACTGAAACAAATAAATTTAAACTATAATGTTATTACTATTACATTATATATGAAGTTAATAAAATTAAGTATTAAAATAATTTAATAAACTAAATCGCATTTACATATATATTTACACAAACAACAATGATACTACGTTTATTTAAACACAGTATTTAAACATTAAACTAAGAATAGTTTGGGAATTTCAAATCAAATCTCATTTATTCTTCGAAAATAAAAGTTTGCTAATATGCTTTATCAGTCGTTTACCATTACGTTATAACATTTTCTTCTAATCTGACCAAGAATTATTTTGAAAAATTTGATAACTAGAAAACTATGCGCAAATATTTTTATATATTAGTAATTATAAAGTGTGTATAATACACAGTATGCAGTAGACAAATAAGTATTATATTGTGCAAGTGGTAATTGTTTTATTTTTTCTTATGACGAATGAATTCAAACAAAATCTGGTATATACTTATTTGCCTGTACTGCTATACATAAAACAGTACGACAAAGTAACATATATTGCTATAGTATACAGGAGAGTATTTTGAGTGACATCACAGACAACATACCTTTGTTTGCGACCAAGTGTGCCATAATTTTCAGGTGAAGTTTCACGAATATCATGCTGTGATCCACGTCTGTTGTGGAGAAGGCAGGTGGCAAGCAACAAAGGAAAATATTATGTACATGCACGTGACTAAGTTTTGTATAGTAAATTGAAATCACATCATAACAATGTAAACATTGTATAGTGTAAGCAGATCAGCAGTTTTATGTTTTGTTGTTCAAGTTGAGATTTATTTTAAGTATATTGTTGTTAAAAACGATTTCCAAACTGATAAAATTGCTTGGAGGAAGATCAATTGATTCTAAATTGGAACTTACAGATACATAATTTATAGAGTTATTCGTACCTATTTTCATGCTAAGACATGAATGAATGTTATGGTTCGTGAAATCTCGTGCTAATTTCTATCTTAACGATTCTCCAGTCAAGGCGGTCTACTAGGTTTAATGACGACAAAATGAATGTGTTCATCGAGTCAAAACCACGGTACATGACACCAGAGATCGCAGAAGCTTTAAACGTCATTATTCAAGCAATCACCATATGAAAAGCTAGAATAGGTTAGGAATTTCGGCATGTGAATTCCTCATGAATTCAAAGTTCAATTGTCGGGCGTATAAATATTTACGATATGATTCTTAAACGTAAGGAAAACGATTCTTTTTTAAGCGGTTGATAATTTGTGAGTGGAAGTGGTATAACAATGTGGTAGGAAAACAGTCTTGGACAAGACCGGAAGATTCGTTTCAAACATTATCGAAAGGAGGTATTTATCAGGGGCAGGTTATGCTCGAAGTGTGGTGGAATGCTAATGGTGTCATGTTTTACCAACTTCTACTAAGGAACGAAATAATTAATTCAAGTTTGTACTGTCGACAATTGGACAATTTGGACAAATCCAACATCTAAAGAAGTTCAAAGTCTATTAATCATAAAGAGGTGCTTTTCATCAAAATAATGAGACACAGAATAAAGGTTATAATTGTTGGCTAAAAGTTATTCGATGGCTTTTGAAGATGTGCTGCCAAACCTACCATACTCACCGGACATTGGGCTTTCAGATTTCAACTTTTTCTCGCCAAAAGTCCTTGCATGGTATAGTGTTGGATGAGGATGTGAATTAGCAACTTGTAAAGTGTGTTGCTAATTAAAACAAGGAATTGACAAGCTTACCAAAAGATGGCAAATGGTTATCGAAGAAATTGATTAATCTTTTTCGTAGGAGAAGAAATACATCATAATTTTTCGGACAACCCAATATCATCTATATCTTTCTGCATTATTAATAAAAAAAAAACCTTGATTGATGTGCAGATGATTAATATTAATCTTATTATCACCTGTTACATAATGATAATACAGTCATAAAATTACGAAAATAAAAATTCTTATGTGGTTATAGCCTGAAATTAATGAATGTAATTATTGTAGTACTTGATTATTTCTAATAAAATATTGCATGTATTTATAACAGAAAATATTTTGATGTCAACATTTGTGTAAGCAATAACTAGATACATCTTTCTAACATACTTCTTGTGTAAAGATTATATAAATTTTTTCAACTATGTCGCACCCATATTTAAAATATAAAAACACTCAACTTGAACAATTTAACAGAAACACAGCAAAACATAAGCAAAATAAACATTGGCGTGAATTTTTGCAGATTATTTTTATGTACAGGAAAAAGTGGTGTATCTTTCACTATATTATACTAAGTTAGCAATTTGGAAAAGTGCAAATTCCGATGTATTGTGTGCAGTGCTTATTTTTTGAAAAAAAATGTATAGAGCAAAAACCTCCATTATTATGACGGAATTCAAAATAAAATTTCAAATGTAAATAATTGATCTATGCTTTATAATTCTATTTGCAAAATCTACTAATTAAACTAAATCAAAAAGAACAAGTAAACGCATAAATGTATCCATATACTTACAGCGGCATCTTATTCTTTCCATATCTCCTGGGGTCTTTGGGATGTTGTGCTGATTTGATTTGCTTGGCTTTGCATACCCTATCGACTTCACTCTGACGCATTTGTGTGTTTTCCATAAATTCTTTGTGATCTGAAATTAATCGCTCCGTAGCTGGTATATCCATTGGCAATTCTTCTCGTTTCAAAGCGATTAAGGTATTTTCTAATCCCATCAACCATGTTATTAATTCTTCCAAAGAATCATCCAAGTCTTTTAAAGATTGCATATGGGAACTCAGCCTTTGATGACGCTGCAGAGCCCATTGCGATACCTCTTCCCACCTTGATTGTATGACAGTTATCCAGTTTTTGATTACGTTAATAGCATCTGGATGGGCTTTGGCCAAGACACCACGTGCTAATTCTAAGGTGGCGTCCTTTTCTATTTCTTGTTCTCTCAGATCTCGTCTGAACTTTTCTATTACTTGTAATTGTTCATAAGCAGTATTTTCATCTTCGGGTGCTGTACCAGCAAATCTCAATGTCCTCTCAGCTTCTGAGAGCCAGTCTAACAACATATGAACCTTTTGATGTAGGTTTTCAGCTTCCCGTAAAGCTTCCTCTAATCTAGAAGTCTTACGATTGGTTAGCATAGATACGCTGTCCCACAAACCATTAAGTTCTTTTAATTGGCCTCTAATTGTAGTAGCATCTGTTTTGCTGGCTTTAACTTCTAATTCATGTCCTGTACGCATAACAGATTCCATTTGAACGTTTCGGGCTTGAAGATCTTGTTGGAATCCTTGATGAAGATCAACTAGATGGTTAACTGTATCTAAATCACCGTGAACAGGTTTGTCGTCGGATAATTCTTTTTCGACTTTTTTCAACCATTCCAATAATGCTGCAATAGCATCCTTGAATTGTCCAGAATACAAAAGGGCTTCTTCAAGTTTTCTTTGCCTATCAACACTCTTTCCACAAACAGAAGTCCATCTGTTCTTTAAATCAATAAGCATTTGTTTTAGTGTAGGTTCATCGGCTTTCGGTGCTTTATCTTTGAGATTTTTACCCATTTTCATTGTGTTGTCATAAGTACCTTGTTTAATAGATAAACTTCTTTGGAATTCGTGATGTTTAGATAATCGATCTTTAATGCGTTCTGGATCATTACCGACAGTATCATTTAGAAGTTCGTCTAAACTTTCTTCAGTTTCTTCCAACCAAATCATTAGACCAGACCAAGAATCGTGGAATTCTTTCGCTTCCTTATAGCCCAAATCTAATCCGCGAGTTCTTTCCGCAGACTTACTAGCTACACGCTCCCATCTATGCTGAACACTTATTAACAAGTTTTTAATCAAAATGACATCTTGTTTTTGACTGAAATACTTTAGGTGCGTCCCTTTCTTATCCAAATTCAGCATAACTTCTCTATGAGCGCTGACGTCTTTTTGGAATGTCTTGTGTTCTTCTATTTGTGACTGGATAGTTTCTAAGACCCTCGAAACCGGTTTTAAGTTAGATAGTATCTTTTCTGCATTAGTTAACCAATCGACGAACGCTTGCAGGGCTTCGTGGAATTCGGTCGCTTCTTTAAGAGCGATTTCGAGTTTAATCTTCTTATCATTAGCTCTAGATGTTACTGAATCCCAACGTTGTTTCAAAGTGCGTAGATTATGTTGTAAATTAGAAGCAGCATTAGAACCTATAAGAAAATATTACAGTGTAATATAATTTGAGAAAATAGAAAATTTGCTTACCCTTCTTCAAATAATCTTGTCCTTGTGCCAGAACTGTTTCTACTTTCGGTCTATTTTCCTCTAATTCATTGTAAACCTCCATGAATCGTTCTAGTTGTTCAGTAGCGGTTTCTGGAAGACCTCCAACAGGTTTACTGGCGGCTATAATGGCATCAACATCTCCCAACCAACTTAACAAGTCTTGTATTTCTGCATGGAAATGTTGAGCATCCATTAAAGCGTCTTCTAGTTCTCTTTGTCTATCTGCTGCTTTCTGCATTAGGGATCTCCATTGTGTATTCAAAATATTCAGTTTGTCTAAAGTAACCGATGCTTCGTCTGTTCCTTCGCCACTTTCGATAATTTGGCGTCCAGCGTCGTTCAGAGTATCAACGCTAGTTTGGTGAGCCTGAATATCGTTGATCAGGACTTTTAATTTCGCCAATTCCACCTCTAATATTTGCGGATCACCAGCAACTGGTCTAAGTTCATCAAGAGTAGCGTCTGTTTTTCTAATCCACACCAAGAGCTCATCAAGGGCGTGTTGGAATTGACCCAAACGTAACAGGGCATTCTCCAGTTGTCTCTGACGTTCCACAATGCCTCTAAGAAGATCGTCCCATCGTCTGTTGACGGCCAGAAGAGGTTCTTTGATGGCTGCAGCTTGATCGGCCGATGTTCTCTCCGTAAGTTCTTGAGCTTGCCTAGAGATATGAAAACAACTTTTAATCTTATTGTAATGAAAGAAATTGTGGAGCATGCAACCCTTTACGTACGTGTACATCTGTATGTAGCAAGGAAAATGAAGCATAACAAGTAAATCAAGAGAACAGACTATAAAAATAAAAGTGATAATTGAAAGCGTGCAAATTAAATTGCATATATGAATGAAGCCAGAAAAAAGCGATGCATTTGCTTTGAAGCTATTGCTAGTTCAATTGTTTGAAGCTTGTTCAGAAATGTGTAATGGTAAAAACCATAGTAATATTTTCATAATCGACACCATTAAAAGATTTACAAATTGATGTATAATTAGTAGGATTTTCGAAATATTAAGTCCTAGAAAAAATACTTGGATATTGAGCTAATTCTTGGGAGAGACTTATATTAATTATTGAAATTGATAGTCTGCAATAGCAAAGTTAATAATTTTACAATTAATTTCATTAATTACAGATGGTCGATTTTGCCGACTGACAGTAGCGCGTCTGGTACGAGTTCAGTTGGTATAAAGTGACCTGATTTTATTTATAAATATTTCGCGCAATTATGTATTAATTTATTCAAGTCTCTTATACAGTATGCATCACTGATTAACCAAACCAGAAAGGTGAGCGAAAATGTTAAGTAAACGAAAACACAGGGTACAAGGGATATATGTAATTATTAAATGTACACATCGATATTCTGATTCAATATATCGTGGTAGTTCCGTACGATGTATTGCTTGCAATGCGAACTTAATGGTTCACAAAGAACGGGCTTGTAAATGGCACGTGGAGTCAAGCGAGACGTAGAAAAAATTTAAAGAATGATATAATATCATTTTTTAACTATTTTTGCTCACCTACGTATTGTTGGACACAAGTAAACTAATACACAATTGCTCGACATAGCTACAAATAAAATCGCACCAGTAAAACCGACCATCTCTACATATGACTAACTGAACAATGTACCAAATTGTTTAAGTTCCTCGTGTGTGTGTACGGCAGATTTTTCATTAATGTTATGTCAAAATATCATGCATCACTCGATTCAGAGAAATTACGCACAGAGTAACAGTATTTGACATTGGTCAAAACATGAATTTCAAACATCATCTGCTGTTTTAAACTCGGTAAATCGTTTTTGAAACATTTAATTTGATGAAACAAGTGTATGGTGATGCGTGTTTATCACGTACGAGTGTATATTAACGGTATAAACGATTTAAAGACGGTCGTATGGACATAAATGACGACGAACATCCCGGTGCAAAAAAATCTGTGATTACGGAAAGTAACATCAAACTTGTGCGTGAATTTATCAGAAATGAGCCGAAATCCTCATTGTGATACGTGGGAATGGAATTAATTATTCCCAAAGATTCAATTCATCGCATTTTGATACAGCATTTAGGACTGAGAAAGATTTGTGCAAGATTTGTACCACACAAACTAACTAATGATCAAAAATTTCTCCGAATTCAACATTATACAGATTTGATTAAAGACTCAAAAATGGACGAAAACTTTAGGTATTCTATTGGTGTTTTCAATATGATCTAGAGACCAAGCGTCAAAGCTCTGAATGGAAGCATCCAAGTGAAGAAAGATCGAAAAAAAGCCGTTTGGAGAAGTCAAAAGTGAAGACGATGTTGATTTGTTTTTATGATTCGAAAGGCATAGTGTCCAAAGAGTTTGTACCAACTAGTCAGTCAATACTGTATATTATCTTGGCGTTATGAAGCGTCTTTTGGCGCGTATTCGTCGTGTGCGCCCTCACTATCGTGTGGATTTAATTAACGATGGAATAGCAGAAAATAATAATTTTCATTAATTTCCCGTCATAAAGAACTTATTTATATATAATTATTAATATTTAGTTAATATATTTCTGGAAATAGTAATTGAAATTAGTGGATTAATCTCGAGAATTTCCGCACGCAAAAATTATTTTTGGTTTTTCATTTACTGGGGGAGAAGACAAAAATTTTCTGTGATAAAAAATAAATTATTCGACAAAGAGGTTGAAAATGAAACACAAAATCTCAAATAATCTCATTAAAAAAATTACAAAACGAATTGTAAATAAGGTAAGCCGCAAAATTCTCATTCAGGGTCAGGCATAAAAAAATCAGTCATGTCTTAGATTCATATGCGTCTTTTACAAAATAAACTCATTCATTATTTAATTTTCTACCATTTCCTAAATAAACTTTAACTATATATCGTTGTTGTTTATTAAATTTATTAAACACGAAGGGCATTATTTAGTAATAAATTTCCCTAAATACTTGTCAATTTGATTTATAAATGAGTTAAGAAGGGATAAAAAACTCCGTCAATTTTATATATGAGTTTATGACCGATTCTGAAAAAAAGTTTTGTGGCCCATACTTTATATAAAAGTACATATTAGTAACATTAAAACCTCCAATAAACTTCCTTTAGTTAATTTAAAAACAGTCAATATAAATGCAAACACTACGTATTTTCAATATTGCTAGTTGGCATTTTTCTTTATTAAAAGTGTCGATTATGAAAAGGGAACATAAACTTAAAGCTTATAATTCATAAAACTGACTTTACGAATGTAAAAGTTCAATTTGACGCCTTGCGTGAACAAAACAGAATGAAATAGAAATAAATAAAAAATTCTAATTTACATAATTTCTTCAGTTTTTTTTGTCGAATACGCATTTCAATTCTTATAAAGAATAATTATATGTGGCTCTGATATTGTATCTTATTAATATACTATTTTTATTACTCACTTGTCTAAGAGAATATAAAACAAAATATCTTTGTGATATGCCATTTAACAGCGTAATTTAATACATAGTTAAGTACAAATTAACTATATAACTTAAATGTTATAAGTTAACATTACTTATAAAATAAAGGCATTAATTGTAGCAGTGTAATTTGGAATTTTTAAAAATCTTTTTTGTATGACTTTTTTATTGTGAAAAGAACCGTGATTTTTCTATGTAAGTATTGGAAGTTTGATATTTATAATTGGTAGTTGGCGTTTGTGGAATCAGTGAAATATGTTTTTAAACAGACAGTATGTAGTTGTGTTCATAAAGAATTCCTAATAACAGAATTTCTATGAAATGTATTAGTGCAGGTAATATTTTTTTTCTCACTTTTATTTTGTACTTGTTTTTGAATTAACATCAATTAGTTATTATTAATTAATCTTTATTAATGATTTACTATCTGTTGTCGGTTCCGAGAAGCTGCTATTTGCCGACGATCTCAAAATATTTACACGCATTAATAGTGTGGATGATTGCATTTACTTGCAGCAACAGCTTGGCCGCGTCAATGATTGGTGTTGTAGTAACTCCTTAAAACTAAATATTTCCAAATGTAGGGCTATGACGTACACGAGAAGGCTTCAACCAATCATCTTCAATTATTCCCTGGCTAACGAGACTCTTCTACGTACAGATTTACATAAAGACCTTGGTGTTACGTTTGATTCAAAACTGTCGTTTGTCGATCATACTGCGGTCGCTGTATCGTCGGCTGGGCGAATTCTGGGATTTGTTATCCGAAATTGTAAATCTTTTTCTAATGTAACAGCCCTGAAATCACTGTTTTACTCTCTTGTCAGATCCAGGCTCGAATATGCGGTTTTGGTTTGGTCGCCTTATTACGGGGTGCATAGGCAGGTTCTGGAATCAATTCAGAGAAAATTTGCAAAGTTCTTATGGTGTCGCGTGGATGGTCGGTATCCCACTCGGGGTTCGGAGCAGGGTGAATTACTATCGAGGTTTGGCATGATTTTTTTGGAGCAACGGCGGTTTACCGTTGGTGTAGTATTTCTTTACAAGCTTATACACGGTAAAGTGGATTGCCCTTCACTACTCTCGCAGATATGTTTTAATGTCCCTCGTTTGACTTCTCGTCAGAATGTTACTTTTTATTGCCCCGCTGCTAGAACCAATGTGCTGATCAAATCGCCTCTATTCGTAATGTGCAACAACTTTAATATGATTTCAGACATTGCAGATATAAATCATGACACGCTAAGATCAATTATTGCAGCGGTATCCGAGTATTTCGCTCGCAAGTAGTGCGTTACTGGTTATGTGTTATCTTTCCAGATTTTTTTTTCCATTCCCTTTTTTTTTCTTTTTTCTTTTCTTTAAGTAACTAATTTTTATTTAAGTAACTAATTTTTGTTTAATTACGGTAACCTTAATTTGATTTATTTTACTTGTACGTATTAATGTAATAAGTTTTGTCCTGTAATAGGAGCTTTGGCTCTGTTGGGCAATAAAGAGATATTATTATTATTAACTTTTCATTTGAATTTTAAGGTTATGATATGCTTTTGATAAATAAGCCATTTACACTATAAAGTATTATGTCAATGAACTGTTCGGTGTAAATATGCAATATTAGGTTTCAATTCATTTACTATATAAATGCAGAATTTATTCAATATTCAATAGCTAATACTATATGGCAATTTTAGAAGATAATTTTATTTCAGAAAGATTTACATCAATATAAAAGTTAATATTCAAAATAAATAATGGGAAACATATATACGGTACATTTGAGAATAGGAATAAAACTTGGAAATTCTAATTTTTTAAAATGTATATTAATTTTTTTTCTTGAAATTTAATGACTAAAATGTGCCATAGATTTTAAATTGTTGGTTATCGATGTTTTTATATCAACAATACTTAAAACATCTTAGGATGAACCATAATTAGGACACATGATTTTTGGGTCCAAAGAAAGGATCATTGCGGATTAAATAATATTTATCAATTTTTAGAGCATCTTTTCAGGTCGTCAAAAGAAATATTTTATTGAATGGAAAAGTTCAAAAGGCAAATAATCATATAGCGCTAACTATTGAATAAATTGTCCATGCTTATTGCATTTATTCTATTAAAGCCATACGTAACGCCATTTTAGATACAAATTACTAGCGTCTATTAGTACCTAATCTTAAAACATGACAATAATATATATCTATTAGTTACCGACAGTTTGTACGTTTGTACTGTTTGTAATATAATTCAGTTAGCATGCTTTGGTAAGATTAAACTGTATTGCAGAACTAAATGAATTAGTATCGAAAATAATTACAATACTACGAAACGTAATAAAATTATCTACTTCACATTAAGAAATTATGTCGTCATCCATGCGTTCACGCGATGGTATCTAAAGAAAATTAAAGTAATATTGCACATGCTCGGGCTATTTACTTTCCAGACGCAAAGGTCAAAGAGAACATACCTAATGGTTTTATTTATGTAAGTAGTGCCTTTTCTGAACAGCCTGTGTAAAATAGTACTGTATTCTCTCGTGTTTCTCTTTGAATTCTTTTTTTTATGTTAACTAGTGTATTCAGTAAAAATTCACTAAAGAAACTAAATGATATATTTAGCATCTTTCGGGATTTTTTCTGAATGTAGTTCTATAGGAATTTCTAATTTAAGGAACGGAATTATTTTTAATTCAGAAATTAAAATGCAATTCATATGTTCCGTTATTGAAGATGTTTTAAAAACTAACAAAAAGAAATTCTACCTTAAAGTGTTATGTTAAAACTTTACTTGAAATACATTAAAATTTAAATTTATAAATTTGAATAGGCATTTTTAAAGCATCTTTTAATGGCAGGTGGATAAAATTCAACGCTACTTGCAACTGTCAGTGTTTTGGTAAATGAATACCCCTTTCTTACAATGTATTCTTAAATTCTTTGGATTAAAATCAAATTGTTAGCGAAACATATCATTTAAAATATGTAAAATGTTGCGCTATTGCTTGAAAAATAGCCACCTGGCATTGATTGCGATTACAGAAAACGTGTTTTTGCAAAAATAAATAAGCCAATATTGTTGAACAGAACATAAATATGATAAGCCATAAAAAATGGTTAAAACTCCGTTAATATTGCATACAGGTTAGACTTATTTGAGTTTTTCATAACTTGTAATTTATATATCTTAAACTGCAGTCTATGAATTGGAAATTAAAACTTGATCGACCATAAATGCAAACATTTTAAAAAGCACAATATACTTTCATATGAAAGCGAATATAAAATCGTAGCAAATAAATAATTAAATTGTAACAATATAGAAATAATTTAGATTATTTTTGAAATATCAATAGAAGAAAGTCTAGAAACTCAAATTAACACTCAAAAACGTTATAGCATCAATCTTGTTTTTAGAATAAATAAAACTAGTGACTTTGTCCTCTTTGATGTATGTATGTTTGTTATTGTGTGAATACAATATTTAGTATTAGGATAAGAATAGTTCTTAAAAATAATAGGGGGAGGTGTATTTTTACATTTACTTTATATTGAGCATGCCAAAATGATTGACGATATAGTAAATGGGGAATTTTGGTTTTTTCAATTTACTACGTTACGTGGTTATTTTTCACTGTCAAATTCGTTCTGTTTTATATAGACGTATCAAGTAATTTTTCGTAATTATTTTGTCCTAGTTTTATAGACATAATTTACATTTTATTGTAAAAATTTAGAGCTTCTTCAAAACCTCATTATTTTTCTCAATTCTATTTAAGTAATAATTGTTACTTTATATACCTAATTTATTATTATATGTGTATATGATTTATATGACATTTATAATGGTGTTTTAATCTGAATAAGATGTCACTTTAACAACCCATTTTTGCAGAGAAACAGAACGCATATGGAACATAGGTTTATTTATTGCAATCACGTTTTAATCAATTTCTTAAATATCGATCATGATGTATTGGGTAAATATAAATGGTTAATGTTTTGAGAATATGAGCCTACTTAGTGAACAGAGGACATTGTTGATCACATTCGGAATGAAGTTCAAAGTATTCTATAAAAATTGTCCGCAGAGACATCTCCTTTTGACAAGACTATATAAGTTAAGAAAGATCACATGCATTCAAGTTTTTGTTTAACCTATATCCTTCCGGGTTTCATTTATCGGTGTACGCTGTCAAGTTGAAACAAATAAGATTTTTTATTAGTGCTATCCTTTTTCATCAGATGCACTAGTCACTGGTCCACTCTTGTATTATAATTAGGATATGATATGAGCACAAAAACGTTGGCTATGTTAGAACTGGTCATGATTAAATGAAAATATGTATATAACTAGACTGAAATAGAGATAGGAATTCTGGCCACTAGCTAGAAAGAAAACCTGGAAGTTTAATATTCTGAGTGGCCCAACCCATTTGTTAAAGACTAGAAAAGGATATCGTGGAAGTATGTATTTTGTGAACGAAATGCAGTGAATGAGGAGCCATAGAATATATGACCATTAATATAAATTTAAATATTTTGTGAATATTTAATAAAATTGATTTACATATTGATAAGGAATACACAAAAGATATACATACATATACATATGTACAAAGGTCTAAACTACAAAGGTTAAATGACTGAAAAGCCACGTTACTTCATTGAAACCGAGTTGCACCCAATTAAAATTTATATGTGGGTGGTAATATTACATTGGATGATTGATTATAATCGATGCAACAATTACCACAGAAAGGTATTGTAGTTATTTTTCAAGAATTTATTGCAAAATTACCTAATTATAAATCTTATTATAAACCAAAGTTTGTGGCCTTCCCAATGACCAAGTTTAATACCCCTAGGTTATTATATATTTGCTCAAATAAAAAAATAATAATTATAAAAACTGAGTTCATAATCTTGATGATTTGGATGAAGTTATTCAGCATGCAACTTAAACAACTACCGAAGAAAAAGTTTCTCATATTCTCAAAAACAATGTTTCGGACAATATAAAATGTAGAATTAATTTCTGTTAGTAACAGAATGGTGATAAGTATATATTTTCGAGGTAGACATAAAACTTTTCAAAAATATCGTTCTTTTTTATATAATGAAATTTTTGTTTGGCATAAGATTATGGGCGAATATTTAATACATTTTGGCATTAAATAGTATTTTAAAACGTCACTGAAGAGATTGTAATTCTACTTTATTTGAAAACTAGAGGAAAAGTAACCTTCAATCATTTTGCTACACTATAGTTCCTCAAAAGTTCTTTCCTGCATTTAGGTAAAGCTTTTTCCAACAATTATGACTTATCTTTCTTGTACACAATTTTTGTTCGCAAAAACACGTTTCACGTTGGATTTCTTAAATATGCATCCATTTCACATATGTACAAAGTTTTTCAAACAAAGAAACAGAAAATAAAACGTAAAAGCACCGTAACTTAATTGCAATACTGTTTCAAATAAAATACAAGCGTTCGACACATTTTGTTAGGGGAATCTTGATAAACAAGGGTACAAAACAAATTGTAAAAATCCTCGACATTTTTCACTTAACGTCCATAAAATATTTTCAACATATGTCACCACTGTTACAGAATGAGAAATAAGGAAATTTTAGACTAAACAACGGTAATGAGTTGTGTGTGAAGACGAAATATGTGGCAAGGTTTTGTATTTAATTATGTAAATAATTTTTTTAAATAAATTTACACTTAATTATTTTTTTTAATTATAAATTATTGCCTTAACATTTTGCAGATTAATTCGTTGTTTAGTTCCTAAAACATTGTATATTGAAATCATATAGTGTAACCCAATAGCAAAAGAGATCTGAAATGAGAAAATATTTTATGAACATTTCATGAAACATAAAGCATGCGAGGTCTTTGCGTTAACACAAAAGGCAGCATCTGCAAAAACACCCTTAAAATATATCTTGCCTGATAAGACTCCTGTTTTTATGGTTCCGGTTTTCATAGAAAAGAAATGAAAAAATAAACAAACTGGTTAATAAGAAGTTATTGACATCACAAAATCATATTTTAGAGAGCACAAATTTAATTAATTTTGGAAAAGAGAGAAAAGAATCTCTTAAAATAAATCAAGAATTTTGAACAGTATAGGGCCAGTGCAGCTAAATCTGATCTATGTATGCACTGCCACCGCCAGAGAGATGAAAAATGAAATGATTTTTTTGAAATTATACTGACCTGTTCAAGGCTTCTACTTTCACCATGTGTGGATCAACTTCGGATTTAAAGTTTTTAAGTTGTTCGATTTGGCGTTTTACTGCAACGATGTCAGAGCCAAGAGGACCCATACGATTGAACTTGTCCTCCGCTTTCTTTAAGAACTCCACCAAATTCTGTAACGAACAATTATAAAAAATGTACCAAGAAATCACTCCAGTTTTCGAAGCCAGAAACATACCTGTAAGGTTTCATGGAATTCCATAGCTTTCTCCATTGCGTCAATCAAATTTTCTTCACGTTTAGCGTACAGAGCAGTGATATTATCCCAAGCATTATCTAGATCTTCAATATGTTTCTTGACCTCTGGTTTATCAGGTTCGCCACATAGTTGCATTAATTTCTGACCGGACGTTCTCACTTGATCTACTTCAGGTTTTGTCTGATCAATTTCTTGCCTGATTTCTTGTAGTGCCACCTGTTGTTTTTGAATAGCTTTTGGTTCGACTGCAGGTGGCTCTTGACTTGTAAGAGACTCCTCAAGTTCCTTGAGTGTCGCCATAACAGCGTGGAGTTCCTTCCAGAAACGTTCAGCAACATTTAAAGTGTTATTAAGGGACTTTCCACGAGTATTGGTGGCTTTTTGTACATCGTCCCATAAGTTTTTGAGTTTGTCTAGTTTGCGTTTAATGTCTTTAATAGCAGGATCTGATCTGTTAGGTGCTTTGTTGATTACATCATCTGCAGCTCTTCTAACAGCTGCATACGCTTCTTTACGTTTATCCAAGTCATCGATTAACGAATCATTATCGTTAATTTGGTCGTGTATTTTTGGTGGATGCGCCGATATAGGATCCAAACTATTTACTTGGTCCGCTGTGTTGGTCAAAGCTCTAAGCATTCCCTCCAACTTATCACTGAATTGCGAACTTTCTTGTAGTGCCTTTTCAAGGGCTTGTTGCCTTTCGCGTAATTCTAATTTCAAAGCTGCATAACGTTCATTATCACTGTCTATTAATTCTTGTACCTTCGCTCCATCATCTTCGTTACACAATCTAATCAGGGCTTCTCCAGTTTTGTTTAGTTTATCGACAAGTGGTTTGTGTTCATTTATTGATTGCACGAACATTTCATTTCTATCTTGTTGTTGAGCTATTAGATCAGGTCTTAACGCTGGCATAGATAGCATAGCGACTTGTTCCTCCATATCTCCCAACCAGTTAGAAAGTACACCATGAGTATCGTTGAAGTGTTCTGCAAGAGGTAACGCTTGTTCCAAAATACCTAACCTATCACTGCTTAGACCCGAAACAGTATCCATCATCTCACGTAAATCCTCCATTTTCTCTCGTATCAAGGAAGTGTCTTCACTAGGTGGACTTTCTCGCAGTACTTTTTTAGCTGTCGACAGAACATCTCTGACTCTTCCCTTCTGACTGGAGATATCGTCATTCAGTGCTTTATGTTCTTTCAACTGTACACGGATAAGATCGGGTTCTGCAGATGGTTTCTCAGCATCTCTAATTTGACTTTCGACTTCCCTAAACCATTCGAGAAGCTCATCGATATCTGTCGTGACTTCGAGAGCTCTCTGCTTGCCCAAATGTATCCTTTCAGCACGTCTTTGAATTTGCTCTGCAATAGCATCGAATCTTCTATTGTCACGAGTAACCAGCCCTTCAATTGTAGCGGCTCCTTCACCGGGACTTGCCTGACTTAATTGCGGTCCTACTAAGTTGATGGTTTCAAGAACAGTTCGTAATTCTTGCAGATCGAGTTCTAGACGGGCGATATCGCCTTCTTGTGGTTCAGCAGATTGCAGAATTGCTTCGGCTCCTTGCATCCATTCTACTAAATTATTATGATTTTTGTGGAACTGTTCAACCAGTGGCAACATGACTTGAGCTTGTTTCAACAAATCGGCGCCTCTAGATGTGAGTTCGTTATAACGTCTTTGAAGGGAGTCCAGTTTATCTTTGAGTTGTAATGCTTCATCCGAAGAGATATGTCGCATGAGTTCAACGCCAGTATCTACTGTACTATCAACGTCTTGTTGGCGACTAGCTACTTCTTCAGTTAGATTCTAAAAAAATTTTAAAAAGTCGAATATTCATATTTATAGTAAAAACTATACTTACAGCTAAATCATCCATTTGTTCCAATATCTTTTCAGGATGCACGGCTAATACCTTATAGCGGCCTAACTTTTGTTCCATTTTATCCATCCAAGCTGCTAGATCTTGATAGGTCAGCACCAAATGTCGTAGATCTTGTCGCGATGCACTCAATAGCTGACCTACTTTCTCACTGGCATCAACAAGTTTGCCGTACCTGTCGGTCACTTCTTGGAGTTTTTCACCGAGAAGTACAGCTTCATCTTCACCAACTAATGCCATCAGGTTAGAAGCAATATCTGTGAGTTCACTAAAGTCGGTCTTTTTACTGAGTATATCATTGTGTAATACCTACAAATAAAAAATAAATGTAATATTGTCTTCATTTAATAATGTATTATAGTTTTTACCCCATGTTCTCTAATACGTTGTTGAATTTTTTCTTCATCAGTCGGTACTAATTCCATATCTTTGATTTTCCTCTCAGATCTTACTAACCAATCTTGAAGACCTATTAGTTTGTCTTGGAATTCTTTGGCAACCCTCATTGCTTGTTCCAAGTCCAAGGTGCGTTGTTGGGCACCTTCTGTTAAAGCATCGAATCTTGTCATTAGATCCTTGAGTCGTTTCTCAATAAGTTTTCTTTCGTTCGGGTCCGCTTCACGTGCGATTTCGTTACCCATGTTGAATAAGGATGACATAGAGTTTTGCCTATCCATGAGCATTTTCTTCAGGAATTTTTGTTCTTGTAATTGAGCTTTTACCACTTTATAATCTGCAGATGGTGGTTTCTGATTAGCAACTAATTCTTCGGTATCAGTCAACCATTTATCGAGGCCATCAAGAGCTTCTTTGAATTTGCCAGATTGAAGTAGCGCAACGTCTAATCTTCTTTCGCGATCGTTTATTCTCTCTTTTAAGTCGTTCCATTTATCGTTCATTCTTTCGAGGTCCTTTTCAAGTGCGGCAGTATTAACACCAGGAGCAGCTGATTGGATAAGATCTTGTCCACTGCGGTTGCATTCATCCACGTTCTTGCTGAGAGGTTCAATAAATTGAACTCTAAAACGTTTGAAGTCTTGTTGCTGGGCTCTAATACTATCGACATCAGATCCTACTGGTTTTAATTTTCGAACTTGAGATGAAGCTTCATCAACATCGTCGATAACTGCAGCGTGAACCAGATAGAACTGTTCTAATTTTTTGAATGCCTTTTCTAATTCTCCTTCTCTAGCTCGTGCCCTATCATCGAGTTTGGCCAATTGCTTGTTGAGATTATTTACTTGTTCTCTTGTTTGGACTGTATCAGGCGCAAATCCACTATCTACTAATCTTTCGCCAGCAGAAATGGCATCATTTACATTATCTGCTGCTTTATTTAGCTTCTTTAATAATGCACCAACATCATCAATTTGTATTCTAATTGTTTTAAAGTCTCTGCCAGGTGGTTTCATACCATCTAATTCAGCTTCCAAACCAGAAAGATCCAAGGAAAGGTTCTTTACTTGTTCATTGAATTGAGTAACGGCTGTAGCTGCGGATTGCAATTCCGAGCAGCGGTCATCTAATTTTGCTTGTAGGTCTTCAATACGATCACCTAAACCGTTCACTTCATCGTGGAGATGATTAGCATCAATTCCATTCTCTCTGGCTTCATTAACTAAATCATGTACTTGATTACGACATGTTTGAAGAGGTTTCTTTAAACCCAAGACTTCTTCCCTTAAGGTTTTGATTCTATCTAACATTTTAGGATCTTTAGCTGCTCCACCCAAAGCATCATGAGAAGTTAATTTATCTTCACAGCGTTCTAATCCATGTTGCAAATCACGTAGATTTTCATTGAAGTCTGATAATTTCCTGGATTGGTCTTCCAACGATTGAGTTCTTTCGATAAGGTCATTGTTGAGTTTTTCCCAACGTTCTTTCAAATTACTTAATTCATTTTTAACTATGTCTTTATCAATATCGCAAGCAGAAAAGAAGGTTTCTCCTAAAGATCGGGTATTTTCATATTCACCAGAACGCTTCCAAACGTCATTTCGGAAATTCTGAAGTTCTTTCAGTTGTTTTTCGATATGTTTTCGCTTAAATGAAGATGGTTTTAAACTATCCAATTTGTCTTCAGCTTGTCTTAACCATGGTAGGAATGTTTCTAAGCATCTGTAATATTTTCGACAATGTTCCATACACGTTTGTAACCTTGTTTGTCTATCAACAGTTTCTTTGCGCAGTTTATCCCATTGGGACTGAATTTTATCCAGTTCTCTTTGTAAATTGCGATTTTCACTTCTTGCGTTTCTTGCCATATCCCGTCCTTTATTTAAAAGCATAATGATTTCATGTTCTCTGGCAAGTACATCTCTGTATATTGGTTCATGTTGTACTAACTGTTGTTCTAAAATATCGCGATCAGCTGAAACTAGCAATCGTTCACTTAAAGCACCTAGTTCATCAGAAAGCCAACCAAGTGTTTTTGCACACGATGCTTCGAATTGACGGCCGTCTCTAAGAGAACCTTCAATATCGGCTTTCTTATGATCTAATTTCTTTTGTAATGCATTATATTGTCTAATTACTGATGCCAATTTTCCTTGAATATCAGCACGAGAGGCTGGATCACTTAATACTTCACACAATTGAGATCCTGCTGTTTCTAGATCTGCTAATAGTGGTCTTTGTCCTTCCAATTGGCGTTCTAGATTTTCTACTTTTCTAAGTTGTTCTTCAGGATCTTTATCTAATGGTAATTCATCTAAATTATCTGATATTGCTTGTAGACCATCTCTAAGTCTTGTTAGTTGAGCATCGAATTCTCTGCTTGTATCAGCGGCAGCACCCAACGAATCTGACCTTTCCTCCAATTTTGCCAATAGTTCAGCCCAACGTTTTTGAACATTCGAAAGTTTATCATTTATTTTGCGACCATCAGGACTGTTCGGACCCAAAAATGTTAAAACAGAGTCTCCAACTTCGATGAAGTGTTGTAATTGTGGTTGTTGTGATCTGAATTCTTCACGAAGAACTTGTACTTGTTGTACTTGTGATTGAACCATTCTTGGATCGCTTGAGATAGGTCCCAAAACCGTTAACATTCGGTCCTTAGATGATAACCACGATGACAAGGAATCATGAGTATCATGGAATTCTCTAATATCTTCACTAAAACGTATTCTGTCCTTTAAGATGTCATTCAAAGCCTTCCATAGCGCTACAACTTCTTCTAGTTCGCCGTTCAAATGATCAGCACCGAGAGCACTAGGTTTCCTCTTGAGTAAATCTTTAATTTGACTTCTTGTAGAATCAAGTAAAGATTGCTTTTCATACATTTCTTCCAAAATTTGCTTGAGATGTCTTCCAGCTTTATCTGCCTCTTCTTTGGTATTCGGTGTTACATCTTTGGGTAATTGTCGTTGAACTTTCTCTAAGAAAGCACTGAGTGTCTTTAAATTTTCTAAATGACGTTTTACTTCTTCTCGAGTTATGTCTATTTCAGTTTGTCTATCGTTGATCTTAACACCCAGAAGAGAATATCTGTTATTGATTTCAGAAAGTTGTTGCTGAACTGGTGAGAGATCATCTAAATGGAAGCCATCTTGACTAGATCTGCGCGATGAAAAACCGCTAGATCCGCCTGGCGAAAGTGGACTCAATGCTTTAGTCGGAGATGGTGAGCGACCATCTTGAGATGGACGACGCACTAGTATATATAAAAGTATAATTAAATATAGATTTATAATTATTTAAAAAAAAAGGTACTTACGCGGACTAACAGGAACAGTTCTCTTTGTTGGACTGTAACCTTGAGTACGTCTCCTAGATGGTGAATCAGATCTATCTCCTTTAAGGAGGCTATCATATATTGTACCTACATCATTAATTTTATCAATGGTGTTAGCATACTCTCTGTACTCTTTGGTTATAGGCTTCAATTCCTCATTTTGTTTTTTCAGTGTTTCGATTTCGACCGCTACAGAATCCAAACGTGCAACTCTATTTTCCATTCTCTGTAACCATTCGTGAACTTGTTCTCTAAGATTTTCGTAGGTGCTTAGGTGTTCCGACCGTTGTCTAGATAGTTTTTGTTTTTCCTCTAAGATACTATTAAGTTCGCGCCAATGATTTTCGATAGTCTTCACTCGATCACGTACAGGAGCAGTGTCGGTAACGTCGCGTTGGTTTACTAATTCTTTACCATTCTTGATTACACTGTCGAAGAGAGTGCGTTTATCGTCTCTGTTTTTAGCTATTTCTCGCATTCTGTACGAATATTCTTCAATAGATAGTTTGAGTAAATCCCTAGATTCGAGAATATCTAAAATACCAATATACCAGTCATCGAATTGTTTAGCTTCCTCATTAAATTCTTTAAGTTGGGAATGCACGTCCTCCAAGAATTCCAGTCTTTTTTGTGATTTATCTAAAAGTTTTTCGAATCGGGTGCGAACATCCTGAAGTTTAGCTTCGATTTTCTTTGCCACTCTAGTATTGCTGGAACTAGATATTAATTCGCTCGCCGACAAGTAAACAGAATCTATGGATGGTATGTGGGTATCAACGTCAGATTGAAAAACGCGATGTTCGCGTAATTGTTCCTCGAGACGCTCCCTGAGAAGAGACGCCGGTCTTTGAAGGTTTTTAAATTGATTTTCGGCCAAGGTAAGCCACGCTATAATACTGTCTAAAGCATCTTGAACTCCTTGGGATTGTACAAGAGCTGTATCCAATTCTTGACACCTGTCTGCTAGAGCATCTTTAAGTTGAACGTATTTCTGATCTAATTGAATAACAGGCTGCTCCAATCGGGTTATTTCATTCGGAGAAATTTGTCCTTCTAATGAATTTAGTAAAGAAACGGTAGCCTAAAAAGACATTGGATAATAATAGGATGTTTTGACAAGACTAATACGATTTAAAATAAATCGAAAATTTTTAATATAAATGTATATTACATATAGTGTTCTTTATCTAGTATATAATAATTTGCGTTGATAATTTTTAATGAGCAACTCTTTACAGTTTAGAAGAATATTTACAATACAGTTGGTTTGTGTTGGCAATGATATTTTTGGTTTGAGATTAAGTTTCGATTTGATACTTTTTCTTATTTTGTTTCCAAACAAATTGCCTTCAAAATCGACTTACGAGAGGCGTTCAATGTATTCTCAGAAACAGCATGAAGAAAAACGCAAAAACAATTAAATTTATTTTATTTTTCAATATAATCCTAAGTGTATTTATAACATCTCGAAATTAACTTTTGAATACCCTCCTCCCTTGTCTGAAAAATGTTTATTGCCACCTTGAATTCTTCATCGTCGGAAAATCGTTTCCTACAAAGAAATTTTTCGAATAAGGGAATAGATAGTATTTACCACCACAGCAGCTTTAGAAATATGAATCTATGCGCTATCGTGAAGAAGCAACACACCCTATTTTCTTCAATTGCATTTTTTAAATTAAGCAAAGTGGTTGCGTAAGATGCTGCATTTATTTTTTCCCCTTGCATGAATTCAATCAGCAAAATTTGAGTGCCAAAATACTGTGACCATAACTTTTCCAGTAGAAGTGGCGACTTCGAATTTCTTTGGGAAGTCTGTACCTTTCTTATGCCACTGCATGGATTCCTTCTTACTTTCAGGGTTATAGTGATGAACCTACTATTTCACCAGAAAGCTCTAAAAATTCTGTGCAGTATTCAACTCGCACTTATTTCTGAAACGCCGCGAGCGTTCGCGGCATCCATCTTGCACTGGCTTTTGAAATGTTAAGAAGGTCATGAATAGTATGTATAGTACCAATAGATAGGTTAGTCACCATTGCTAACATTTCTAACCTTTATTTGGGCAAGTTCCACTATCAGTTTCTCGACATTTTCTTCCGTAGCAGCAGTAACTAGGTCACCCGAGTGACGGTCGTCTCTCTGCCCTTTTTAAATTCACTCGACCACTTTGTAACTGTAGTTAGAAAAGGTGTAGAATCTTTGTAAATGGCCACCATCTTTTCGTGAATGATTTTTTGAGTTTTCCCTGTTTTGCAAGGAATTTAATAACAGCGCGGTGCTCGATTTTTATTGTCGCGTCAATCATTCTGATCTTTGTTGATTAAGGATTGCTAACGAACTAATGTCATTATTGAGGGAATTAGTCAAATTATCCAAATTAATAAATCACACCGATACTAAGAATACATTGAACGCCCCTTGTACTATTCATTTCAACTTCAGGTGTAGCATTTTTGGGTCTTTTACAGAAACATTATCTGAAGCATTATCCAAAGCATATATCAAAACACTTGGTTTCGAAATATTAAAGTGTAGTAAATATATTGCTTTTGTTTAATGTAAATGCTGAATTAAAATTTTAAGAAACTAAAAGGTCAAAAAAAAAATGAGCGCGTGTCTTATTTAATATTAAATATTATTCAATAAAAACTTTAACTTAACGCAAAAACAATAAAAAGCCAAGTTAAAATTTAATAAGCAGTGATACTAATTTATTTTGCATTAGTAAATCTAAAAGTAAGAAATAAACATACAAAAGTTTATTACCACTTTTCAAAAGTAAAATTTTTTTCGATTTTTCAATATTCTGTTCATAAAGATTTCGCCATACCTGTTTAGCATTATCTATTAAACGTCCGTTAGCTACAAATTCATTATTCAAGGTTTTAGCTGTATGCAATTGATCTTCTACACTCTTCGGATCGCCTGCAATAGGTTCATTGAGGACGACGCATACTCTAGGTTCCACGTCACGCAACCAAGATTGAGCTTTATCCAAAGCGTCACCATATTCTCTTTGTCGGCCTCCGACGCCAGACAGACGATCGGAAAGATTATTTGCTCTATGTAGGAGATCTCTATAATGTTGAGTTACTAAAGATACTTCGTTACGAACGGGAGAGTCTTGGGAAGATAATGGTTCAATGTGTGGTAACCTAGACGGTAATGTTGTTCGAAACTCGTTGAGGATGTTCAAGAATTCCTGAAACGCATGTGTAATAATTTCAAGAGCAAAAATGAAATATATTGAAAGTACCTTAGATTCATCAACGAATTTTTGAGCAGACATGGTGATGAACCTTAAATCGGCTTGATGAGCGATAACATCGGAGACAAATTCTTTAGTGCTATCCACACTGGTTCCCAATCTTTGCAAACCACTCAACGTTCTTTCTTTATCTTCCAATGTCCTTCTTGCTTTAGATAACCATGATGAAAAGTTTGTTAATTCGGATTTTAATTTAGACAGTTCGTCTCTGGCTGTTAATAGGCGCCTTAGCAATTTCTCAGTGCGATCGAAAGCTTTCTCATAGCGTGTTTTCAAGTTTCTACCGCTTTTTTCCAAACCGGACACTTCGCTTTTAGATAAAACATCACCAGCTGTCAGTACTAATTGGCGTACTTGGTCTTGGCAATGAGAAACCGGTCCCGAATGCTGATCCAGATCGTCCTTGATCTGTTTCATGGTGTTTATCTGATTTCGCAGTTCTTCCGGAGTCTCTCTGACCACGTCTTGAGAGGCAATCTTATCCTCCACTTCACCGATCCAGTGCAATAGTTTTGATAAATTCTCATCGCATAGTTTATACTTCTCTTCGACGGCTTGCTGTAAATGTCACATTCGATGTAATATAAAAGGGATATTTGAAAAAATATATAGTGAACTGTAATTGTATTTGAGAGAAAACTACCTCGATTAAGCACGAGTTTCTTTAATTGTGCAGCGCAACAGCTTGCTAAGCATAGAAACCTGTGCTTAACTTGAGGTGAGGTGGAAAATAACCGTGGATTGGTGTGGTGCGCATATAATTTTAATTGTTCATATTGAAAGTTTGCAGTTGCGACATATTTCTAAAATAAATGAATTCAACATTGAAGACAGTATTGTATATATGGAAATATATGAATGGTTTTAAGGCATTCCATTAGCCGAGTGAAAGTATAAAAATGGACAAAAATAATCTAAATTAAAACATGCATTGTACTATTGCAAATAATACAATTTAAAAAGCAAACTTTCAATAAGAATTGCTCAAAAGTACTGTAAGAAACTATTTTTCCTAAACTTAACGTACATAAATCGATAGCACTGCTACTGCAGCCTAAAGCACAACCCTAAACCTAATGTCACATGCATACAAGCTCTCACAAAATAAATAAGTAGGGATGACCAGATTTAGTTAGTTAAAGATGTATAAATGTAATAACCGAATAGATATTTCGGTGATTATTATAAAAAGGGCAAAACAAAATAAAAACATGTAACAAAATTAAACATATAAATTAAAAACAGAAGGTACATAAAACGTAAACATATGAGACCTGAAACAAAGTAAAAAAATAAAAGTTTTTTTTAGAAACAATATAAAAAATAAAACAAGGACATGACAATATATAACTGTTATAAAAAATTGTTACTTTGTTGGTAGTTTCTTTGGTATAATAACTAAAATATGTTTGAATACATGGTAATGGCTGGGAAATTTTAATTTCGTTTTAATTAGAACTTTTAAGCGTTTCATGTATATGAATTTTCTTTAATTCTATTCGATATAGTCATACCGCTTTGGTATATTAAAGTCACTAACTAAAACGCAACATCGGAGGATATATTTTGATGATTTATGAATTTCTCCAAAAAAATAAAATAAAATATTTAACTTACCATTTGCATTTAATGCTTTTATTAACATTTGATTAATTTTATCAGATGTTAAAACGTTTCGCTTTTATAATTTAATGGACATACATATGTGTCAAACAAAAAATAAAAGCAGAATCGGCAAATTCATAAGAAAATATGTCAATGATGCCAATCTTTAAATGTAAATATATTAGAAATATATACAGTACTATATGACAAAAAAATGAAACGCCCAGTAAAAATATATATTTTTATACCAGATTTTGTACAAATTCCGATTGTGCTGAGAATAACAAATAGTAAAAAAAAGTAGCAAGAAAGCAATAAACTTTTATATCGTTTTTTGCCGAGCTCTAACGAGAAAATTCATTTTTCCGTTCTTTCTTATTTTGCATCAGTTTGGTTTAGTTACTCAATTGTATATAGTATATATAGCCTATAGTTGTGGATTAGTTAGTAGTGTAGTGTCAAGGGTGCGAAGACAACTAAATTATTGCCAGCTAAGCGACTTTGAAAAGGGATGTATTATTGGACAAGAAGCGAGTTTTGCATTTCGTGAAATCGCCAAGCAGATGCAGTGAAATATTGCTTCAGTTATTCATTGTTGGAGAGATTCGCCTTAAAATCCTAGAAGACGCTCTGGATGACCTAGAAGAACCACCGAATGTGAAGATAGGAGACTAAGATTGCTTGCAATTAGGAATCGGCATAGTACCTCGAGGTCTGTAGGAAGTATCATTTTCATTGAGATAGGCCGCAGAGTAAGAGTGCGTTCCGTATATCGCATATAAATTATTCGTACGTTTCGGTTAATTTTCGAGTCTGTCATTGAAAATGAGTAAGACAGTGAATTTTTCCGTAGAATGTCAGAGAACTGATGTTTGGGGTGGAATTAATGCAGGAAGTAGAACACTTTTACTGTTCCCTTGAAACCATTTAAATGCTCAAAGATAAACTGACCAACTCCTGGAACTATTCACTTTACTATACATCCAAGGGTTAAATAATATCACATTTCATAAGAACAGTGCCCGTCTTCGTGTTGAGCTGAGGTCAACATCAATATTCTCAATTGACATCTACGATCGCCAGACATATGATAAGTCGAAGGGTTGATATACTTTCTAACCATCCAATAACCTTACAATAGATACATGACGCCGTATAAGTTGCTTCGAATGAGCTTCCACATGAGTCCATAGAATACTTTATTAGATGCACGCCCGGAGATTGCAGAATGTATTCGACTGTGTGGAGCTGCAGTTGATTATTAAATTTTCTCTATAAAGGGCACTGATTCTTCAATGAAAATTTAATTGATTTATTATTTTTAACATATTAAACATTTGTGCAAAGTTTGCTTTAAAAATATATGCTTTACTGGTCGATTAGTTTTTCTTTTTGTCACATGGTTATATAATACCTGTAGGATATCATCAACATTAGGAGTAATTGCGCCAATCTTAAAAGTAATCGTAACTTATAATATACATACACTGATAGTAGCAATTTATAGTAATTGAAATTAAAATGCAGTAGATGTTTATGTTATCAAGCTTGCACACATTTAGTATGTGGTAGTGTAACTGAATTTTTGAGAACTGCTTCGAAGCATCATCTGGTGATATTGTTTACTAATTGTTTACAGTGTTCTGGAGTTATGGAATGCCAAGAAGGTTGAACAAATTTCCAATAAGATTAAGGTTCGAAGACCACCGACCATTCCAGATTATTAATTTCATTTTGACATAATCAATTCATTATTTTTCAGTTGGTAAGTTTAATTATACAAAAAAAAACACCCCTAAACCATTTGGCACCATCATGTTTAGCAATTTTCAAATTGCAGTTAATATGTTGTGTTGGTAGGCCTTTTAAGTTATGATGTACGCCTATATGATCCAAATAAATATTTCGCAATTTTGTTGTCTGTTACTTTACGTTTTCTAGAGAACAGATGACGTTCAATATGCTACTTTCTTAAAGTATTGAATTCTAATTGTCTAATTATGTTCTTTTGGATAAAACATACCGCTAATATAAAGTTTTTTGAATTCTCATGAAGTTAGATACATAACGTATAGATGGCACTGTTAGTACTTTCATAAAATTTTTGTGACTATGGTTGTTCATAGCTTCCTACCACTATTATTATGTTGCCAACTGTCTCTCTCTAACAAAAAATAATCGAATAATATAAGTATATTAAATTTTAGATAAATTATTTTCTTAAAAATTCAATTACATTTATATAATGGATATAAATAATACTGAATCATTGTCAATTTATTACCTTTCGTAAGAAAAGAAATTCGAAGGATAGTCTTTTATATTTAACCTAAATGTAAGCGGAAATTTTTTGAAATAAATATTGTCATTTCCATTATAGTCATTTGAATTAAATACTTAAAAAAATCAAATTTGCTAACAGATGCTTTCGATCGGTAACTTTCTAGAACAACATAGTGTCAGATATATGTGCAAAACAGAGATATTAAGTAAAACGGGATCGACTGATGCAAAAATTATATTTGTCGAAAAGAAAACTAGGGATGAGTAGAGGAGAATAACTAATAATGAACTGAAACAACTTTACAGGGGAGCAAATATATGGAACAGGTGTTATAAGAATATTATGAAGAGCACATTAATTGGATCGTATAGAGCATATGTGGGCAACAACCGGCCCGCGGGCCGAATTCGGCCAGCTGTAAGATTTGATCCGGCCCGAGAGACATTGTATTATTTCATGTCTGATATCTATTGCTAAAAATTATGAACACTACTTTAAAATGCACTACTTTTAAACGCGGCCCGCGAATGTATTTGCACATTAAAGTTTGGCCCACAACATGTCAAAGGTTGCCCATACCTTGTATCTTGTATAGAGTATATTTAAAACAAAGGTAACCCAGTTTTTGAATATAAACACAATAAGTTAGAAGAAGGGGAAAAGCCGATAGATAAAGTGGAAGACTCAAGTAGAAAAAGATTATAAGAATTATCAGTCGGAAAAAGGCGGCTGAAAATAGAAAGCTATAGAAGAAAATAGCCAATCACTTCTTGGGCCGCGTAGGTCATTTCAAATATGAATTAAGTCTGCATTCGCCATTGTAAAACACTGATATAATAAACTTTATTTTTAACATGAATCTTTGAAGGATCAATTTTAATGCATTTTAATAAAAAATAGCTGTAACTTGCAAAAATATTGCAATTGTACCCAACATAATAGAGGAAAATGGTCATATTTTTCGCTCAATTCAAGCAATTCTGGATATTGATGTGATAGCGACCAATACTATCATTTGGCTGTATGCTCACAGGATATCCTAATTTAAGGTCGGATTAAATGACAGTTAAGTGTTGCTAACTCTCACACTCTGTCCACGAATTTTCGTACCTTGTTTATAACCTTGTAACAGAAATTGTAAAGAAAGCAATGTTTGCCTTCGAAAACAAGATGTTGATATTTTAAAAAATCTCTATCAATCAAAAGGAAGAATTATACTATAGTTTGATACCACTCAACCATGCACTGCTGCTTCTGTATTATTTAAACGGGCAAAATATTTAGTTGATAGATTCACATATGTATTTATACAGGGTGAGGCCAAAAGCATCATCTGATTTTCTTTCGCTATAACTTTTATTGCCGCGTGCAGTATGACAAGTGACCCCGTCCTGTCGGAACCACATCTACTCCAAATGTAGATCGTTAACTTGCGGCAAGAAAAATTCAGTCAGCATGGGTTCTATAGCGGTCGTCGTTCACTGTAATAGCATTACCGTCGGCTCCTTGAAAAACAATAAGGTCCAATCATCTTTTTCGACGTAAGTGGTAACTTTGAGAGGGTCTAATGGTGCTTCATGAATTATGCGTGGATCTTCTATCCCCCAGAACCGAGAATTTTGAACGATAGGAATATTTTCGCCGAAATTCACGTTGCGTTTACATTGTTACAGTTGTCGCGCGTTCTTGAGGCGTATATCGAATCGTTGTTGTTCACTATAAATTTCGCAAGTCTCTGTTACATGAATGACAAAATCAAACTGACATACGATGCCATTTCTAAAAATGGTCCAATATATACCAATGGTTCCAATAGGGTGATACTTATTGCCCCACCTGTTATATGCAATTGCATATGCATTTAATAATTGCTGAGTTTTATTAAAGATCTGTTTCCGTGATAAGATTTATGGCGTAATTAAAGCATCGAATCTCACGTCAATAGTAGAGCATCCGCCCGGCAAGCGGACTGAGGTTCAACTCCTCACCTCAAGGCAAGATTTGTTCATTTTTGCCTTGATTATACGCAATAAGCAGTAAACTAGTTTGTATCCTTCATATGCATATGTATACTAATCGATATCAAGTTATGGATCAAATGTTTTAGACTGTCTGTATACTTTTCAACTTACAATTCACTATCACTAATATCAGCAGGTACTTATGTAATCAAATAGTATACAGCTAGAAAGGATTTAATAAAAACACCTGAAGAGCTCTAATAAAAACGAAACACATATTACTGCTGTATTCTGGCAGTGTAAATTTAACAAGTATCAGTTATAAATTTACCTTTTTAAGTTCATAAATTAATGCAAAGACTTCTTTTTTAATTTGATGTTTGTTGTCTCGCGCACAACGTTATAAATAAATCTGATTATCAACAAAGTAACAAATTTACAAAAAGAAAATATGAACATTACAAAACATGTAAATAACATAAATGATACGAATTACATTTATGCAAATATTTGTTTTAAAAAATACTTTCTAAATCCTGTTAAAATATTATATTAGTTTCATTATTAATAACAGATATAATTCATTAATAATTCCTGTAATTAAGAGAATTAATAAAGGCAGTTTGCTATTAACGATGATCTATGGCATTTAATTTTTTCTGATGTAATGATGTCAAATTAAAAACATTAGAGCTATTTCGTTTGTTCCTCGAAAACTTATAATAGACACAAGACGCGAATTACCAAAATTGATTGATTTAGATTATTAGAAAGGGAAAATTAACAATTGTTAGTTTCATAATAGAACTTCAATACTCTATCTTGTACATTACGACATTAATTATATCTGTTTTTGTAGCTCGTATAAGGTCGCCAGATCAAGGTAAATACTTTACGCGTTTGCCAAGCACGCAATCGAAAAAGCTCTAATGTTGGCAGTTATTATTGCCGGATCGTCTCGAAATTATATCGAATTAGAAGCCAACCAAATATCAAGTACACGTAAATATTAAAGCCATCTCCACACACATACACACACAACATAATAGCGGTTATGGTGCGTGCAATTTGGCAAGTCTCTAACGCCTTTCAAATGCACAAACTTTATGAAAGAGCAGTTTTTTGTTTTGTACGAAAACCGTCACATATGCGCATGTAAATGATAAAGCTCCGAGAGGTATTTTGGTAGTAGTGGTAGTAGCGGCAGTACCCAGCTGCAAAAAATTAATTCCTGAATCAGTGAGATGTTGTATTTAACAAATGTAGGAAAATCTGTTTATACTTTTTCAGTAATTTTTTTTTATTGATTTCTATTGATGAAAATTTAATCAAGGGTCAACGTGTAAAGGTAATTAAGAAAAGAAAAGTCTACATATTTATGTTTATTATCCATTTCAAACTATTTTTACTATAATTACCTGAATCATTCGAAAAAATATTCCTTCACAGATGAAGATCATACATAATATATTCAAAATCAGATAAAAAATGTAAAAAATATACACAATTATGATTATGATTAAAAAAAAAACGGAACATATGTATATGTAATATCTTGCTACTTTGTAAATTATGCCACAAAAAAATAACATTTTTGTAGGAAGTATAAATACCTTCAAAACGGAAACTCATTCTTTTCATTTCCACAGATCAGTTGATTATTCACCACTAATAAAATATACGTCGTCAGTATTCAAAGCATCATCAATTTACAATTACTTAATTTAAATATATATAAAATGCAGTTTCTTTTGGAGCATTTTTCTATATTGCACGGCATTTTATAGATTAGAATTATAGATTACAAGAGCAAGGATTAGGCCTCAACATGCAGACGGGTTACTCGTCAAAAATATTCTGACAGGCATTGAAATATTCTGAAATATTTAGCAATGTTGAATGCTCAATTGTTTAACAATCGTTTGTGTCAGTGAATGTGATTTTGTTAAAAATAAGTCTGAATTCTTGCACTGATTAATAATAATAATAATAATGAAACTTGAATACATCGCTACAATTCTGAAACCAACACACAGTCGAAGCAGTGGAGTGTGAAGGATGAATCGGCTCTGGAAAAGACGAAGATTGTTTCACCGAACGGGACAAAATTTATGAGAAGATTGCATGTACATTAGGGTGGCTCTGCCCTTCCTATGAGACCACGAGATTTATGTGGCAACAAATTCAAGCAAGGCTGGACAAGCATTGAAGCCGCATCACGTTCTGAGGTTCCAAAATCCGCTGTAACGCCAGAAAACATTGACAAGTCCATGATATCATTTTGACCAACAGGTGAGAGAAAGCATTATACGTAAGTTAACAGAGGCCACAGGCATTTTAACTGACCCAGTATATTTCATTTTGCATACTGAATTGCAGATGAAAGAACTTGGCGCAAAATGTATGCCGCGTTTGCTCATACTAGAGCCGAAACGAAATCGCTTGCGAATATCTGCCAAATATTTGCAACTGTACAAGAAGAACCCAAGGGATTTTGGCGGCGTTTCGTAACAATGGATGAAATTTAGATTTTTTACTATATGCTGGAAACGAAACGAAAATCAAAATATTGGATGACAAAAGAACCGGCTCCGAAGAAGACCAAATGCATTCCATCAGCTGAGAAGGTGATGGCGTCAGTATTTGGGAGTGTGAAGAGAATTTTCTCCAATAAGTACCTCGGGAAGGCAAAAACCATTACTGGCGTATGATCTAAGGCAGCTATCGCAGAGAAGCGTCTTGGAATGGTTAAAAAAAGGTATTCAGTGCTGTCTTTCAGCAAAAATTGACCGAAATTCGTTTCGGCTGCTTCCGCGTTCAGTCTATTCACTTGATTTGGCGCTCTCAGACGTCTGTCTATCCCCGAAACTTCAAACTTTTCCGGCCGGATAAAAAATCGAGTGTAATGCGAAGCCGTCTAGCGGTGTTGATTATGTCGAGGAATGAAGTGAACACATTTCTCAAATTGTTGTCTTTCATATGGACCCAACATTAGTTAAACAAAGAACTACTTATTTCTCTTTGTATTTTATTTTTATTATTTTTTCAAAATCTTCTCTTGGAAAATCCCACTACCGAAGAGGATCATTCTTATTTTATTGAATCGTAATAGATCGAATTAGCTAACACTATTTATTTCAACTGAAAGTTAAGCTAAATTGTGGAAGTCTACATTTTCATGAAACGGCATTTACTAAAAGAAAAATCTTTACAGCTTTATTTTTTTAAAAATATAATCAACTTTCATGATCGCATTCTGGATTGTGGACGTGTGAATATTACTGAAATATGATTAATGATAATGATGAATTCGTTGTGAGAAGAGTAACCAATCCTAAGTAAAAAATACAGTAAAAGAAATATGATTGCATTATCACAAAATGTTATCTTATCCGATAGCTAGTTGCTTTATGTTGCTGAAATTTAAATAACTTAGAACCGTCAATCTCTTTATTTATACGTACTACGATGAAGAAAAAAACGGTTTTGTAGTTAAGAAAAACAAAGAAAATGAGACTTTCAAAGTGAAATTCACACAACCCAAAACAAAAATCTGAAAATTTGTGTAATAGTAAATTCAAAGGTTAAATGTATCTTATGGAAAAAATATTGAAAGACGTTTAAAAAAAAATATTCACCCATCTATATATTAATCCCTATCCTACGATAATCTACATACGCATACACAGTCTGCCGCAGAGAAAAACGGAACTTTTTTAAAATAGCAATTCTCAGTGGGGCCATCTATCACCAATGTTATGTCAAAATATCATGACATTTGCATCATTAGAAGCAGATAAATTGCGCATAAAGTGACGGTGTGTATTTGGCATTGGTCGAAACATGAATTTTGAAGAAAGAGCAAATATCAAGCTCTGTTTTAGACTCGGTAAATTACTTACTAAAACGTTTAATTTAATGAAGCAAGTATGTGGTGATGCGTGTTTATCAGATACGAGTGTGTATGAGTGGTATAAACGATTTAAAAACAGTCGTACGGACATAAATGACGACGAACATCCAGCAGAAGTAACATCGAACTTGTGCGTGAATTTATCAGAAATGAACCGAAATCCTCAGTGTGATACGTGAGAATGGAATTAGATATTTCCAAAGATTCAATTCATCGCATTTTGACATAGCATTTGGGACTGAGAAAGATTTGTGGAAGGTTTGTACCACACAAGCTAACTGAATTCAACATTGTACAAATTTAACTAAAGACTCAAAGGTAAAGACAATGTTGATTTGTTTTTAAGATTCGAAAGGCATAGTGCACAAAGAGTTTGTACCAACTAGTTAAACAGTCAATGTTGTATATTATCTTGGTGTTATGAAGCATCTTTTGACGCGTATTCGTCGGGTGTGCCCTCAATATCGTGAAAATGGTAGCTGACGTTTGTTACGTGATAATGCACTATATCCCATCGCTTGACGCTTATCACTGATTTTCTAACTACAAACGGTATTTTAACCATCAACCATTTACCGTATTCACCAGATTTGGTACCCTGTGAGTGATTTCTGTGTATTCTCCAAACAACATTTACCTATGAAAGCACAGCGTTATGCCGAAGTCGAACCATTAAAAAGGCGTCTACAATCAAATTCAGCCTAGCTCAAGATGGTAACATGAACAGCGAAATATTCGTTATTATTACTATAATCTAAACTCGGAAAAATGTATTACTAGTGACGCAAGCCATGAAAGCCTACGGAATATAACGTATTATTTCTCAATTTATTATATAATAACAGATAATCTTGTCCTTAATGTACCTATTCTCAGATGATTTCTTTGCAATTATTACTGAATCTGTTCCATAATTCTACACAGTTGCTATTATGGAATTTAAAGATAATATTTTGTGTTCTAAAAATATTGTGGGCTTTGGCGAAAAATAAATTAATTTAATTTAAGAATACTTTAAATCTGGGATATTTTAAGCACATCAGAGCAGGCTGTTTTAGACAGTCTTCTCTCCAGACATTAATACAATACATTAAGACTGTTCAACATCATCCCCAAAATTACCCTCCATATATGCCAAGGCAGTTAACGAATGCTCTGTTAAAAAATCCTCCACCAAACAAACACAATTTATCCAGCAATTAGTTATATCCAATCAATCTCTTACAATAAAAAAAGCATTTGAAATGGATAAAAACGGACATGAAAAACAAAACATGATTTTCGTGACTGATTTGCTCGCGGTGCATGGACAAACATGCATGAACAAGCACATGATTCAAAAATAAAAACGCAATTTTAAGCGTTAAAGCATCGTTTACTACCTCCAATGAATTTCTTGCCTATGAAGGTAGTAAACGAACTAGACAGATAAAAATGAGTACTTACTCTTTCCTCCGCCGGCAAAATCAAACCTCTCTCTTGAGCTTTTATGAAATCTATCAATTTATCTTCGCTCTTATTGTATAATTTACCATTAATAGGGTCCACTAATCCGGATTCTATTGCATTCAACAATGGCACCACAGCGCCAGTCTCTGGATCTTTAATGACGGTACTCGATGGATCTATTAGATTCTGTTCAATAGCATCGTTTAAAGTTAGGCGCTTTCTATCTATTATCGAGGTTGTTACGAATGGATCGGTGAATCCACCAGTGGTTGGATTATACATGCCGTAAGTTATCGCTTCTGTTAACGTGAAACCTCGTCTGGGTGTTGTCAAGAGACCGCTATCTAAAGCGTTTGGTAATGTGTGAAGTTTAGAGGTGGCGCTGTCCAATACATTTCCTTTCTCAGCATCTACTAAACCTCGTCTGAAACCCTCGGGAAGTTTAACTAATTTCTTTTTATTTGTATCTTTAACTAAAGCGGTGTCCGGATCGACATAACCATAAGTGACGCATTCTTTCAAAGTTAATACATCTTTGGATTGTGGATCAGTGAATTTACCCGTTTTTACATCTAAGTAATCTTTTTCCAGAGCCTGCTCGAATGTGATAGGTTCGCGTAAGAATATCGCGAGGGCTTGATCGTATGTAATAAGTTGAGATTTAAATTTACCCGTTGGTGTTTCGAAAACTACCGGTTTATCAACATTTAAAATACCGTCTTGAATCGCATTCTGCACAGTTTTCAATCTACCGTTCTGTGGATCTTTAATAACCGCGATTTCCGGATTAATAAATTCAAATTTGATCGCGTCTTCTAAAGGACACTCGCGTGGCTGTTTAACACTCGCTAGTTCTCCTAATATTTTTTGCGTTTCTAATGGTTTGTCCAATGTAATTAGAAGGCCCTTCTCAAGAGCTTTATCAAGGTTATATGTTTGCTTTGATTTTATATCTATAACACGACCCTTATCAACGTCGATAGTGCCATCTGTTATCGCTAAAAGTAGGGGTGTTAATGTACCTGTATTCGGATCTCTCAGCGCAGTTGTATTGGGGTCTATTAATCCATTTTGTAGGGCTTGTCGCAGATCGTAAAAGACATTACTAGTAACGTCTGCGAATTTTCCTGACTCTGGTCGATATAGTGAGTTTAATACTGCCTCTTCTAAAGTTAAAGGCTTTTGAATTGTAACGATTAGTCCTTTTTCTTTTGCTTCCTTTAGATCTATCTTCTTTCCGCTTGGTAGGTTATACACTGTCAATGTATCGTCGATAAGATTAGATTCGATTGCTTGTGGTAATTTTATGTACTTGTTGGATTTAATGTCTTTAATTACGGATAATTCTGGATTGATCAATTCCTTATTACATGCTTCTTTTAAATTCACTTTTATTCCGTTCGAGGGATGAACAAATATGCTTTCTTTTGGTAGTAACAATCCCATCTGTATAGCTTCATACAATCCGAAATTAGCAGTTTCGATATCGACAAGAAAACCAGCATCGAGAGCTTTATTTAATGGCATAATTTCCAAAGTAAACGGATCCTTGTATTCGCCTCTTCTCATGTCGATTATTCCAGAACGACCTGCCTCGCTCAAAGTTAAAAGTTTTTGGTTTTTCTTGTCGAAATAGCAAGGTAACAGAGGATTTATAATAAAGTTCCTGATAGCTTCGTGTAGTGTTATCTTTCTTTCTGTAGTTGGATCAATAATCTTTTTGGTTGTATCGTCATATAAACCTTGATGGATTGCCCTTTGAATAGAAACTGCTGCTTTGTTATCTATTAAAATACCTAGATCGAATGCTTCTTGTAAACTCACTTCGTACTTTTCTCTCTTTGAGAAATCTTTTACTTTTCCAGTGTTACCATCAACGTAATTTGCATGTATAGCATCGACTAGATTTAATTTCCTCCAAACACCAGTTTTAGTATCTTTCACAGAGACAGAATCAGGATCTATCAGGCCTATTTCAATTGCTTCTATCAGTGTTAAGTAATTTCCAGATCTGGGATCTAAAAATAATTGACTCGAAGGATCGTAGATACCTTTGACGAGAGCTTCGCTCAGGGACATCGGCGTTCTAGCTTCTACTAATAAACCTCTCTCGAAAGCTTCGTTGAAGTCAACTTTTTTATTTGTCAATTTTATCGTACCATATTCTGTATCAATTAGACCATCGGTTATGGCTTGATCAAATGTGTATGTGTCTTCGTTTATGGTAACCATGGTAGAACTTGTGTCCAAATAACCTCTGTTTATAGCTGAACGTGTTTTTAGTTTCTCTTTGCTTTTTGGATCTACAAATTTTCCAGTACTAGGATCATAATAGCCTTTAAATACGGCTTCTGGTAACGTGATCTGACTCTTTGACGGTACTATAATACCTCTTTCTTGTGCATCATATAGGTTAATCTTAGAACCTGTTGCTGGATCAATAACTTGACCGTCTTCGGGATCAATAAGTTTTTCAGCAATGGCCTCCTTGAGGGTTATTATGTCACCTGTCTGCGGTTCCTTTAAAGATAACACTTCTGCATTTAATATTTTGTCTTCGATAGCTTCGGTTATTGTAACACTTCCGTCATTAACATCTAATTTTCCAGTAATCGGGTTATATACTTTTAGTGCAAGAGTCTCTTGCAAAGACCAAGGTTGTACGGTATTTATTACGTAGCCCTTAATGCATGCCTGGTCTAATGTCATTTTGGGCTTAGTTATAATACCTCTTTCGGGATCGAGCAATTTAGTATCTATCGCTTCATTTACACTTATAACTTTATCTTGTTGTTCATCCTTAATTTTAGTTGCACCAGTATCTATAAGTTTACTCTCAATCGCTTTGGATAACGTAATTTGATTACCCGTTCGTGGGTCAAGAATAAGTCCGCTCTTTGGAATGTAATAATTCAATAGCACTGCTTGGAGTATATTCATGATCACAGGTCTAGTTTGTATTAAGTTCATTTCTACAGCCTCTTTTAATGGTACTAATTGTCCACTCATTGTGTCCAACACGCGTCCACTTACTGGACTCAATAAATTAGTTCGCATTGATTCCTTGAAAGGCACTAGTTGTTTATTTTTAGTATCTAATATCTCAGAAATATTAGGATCTATAATATGTCTTTCTACCGCATCCTCTATAGTTAGAAGTTGCTTAGTTAGTGGATCTACAATCCTTTCCGCTTGAGAATCATACATATTTTGCTTGACCACTGCGCAAAGTGACAATGGTCTAGGAATGTTGAGAATATAGCCCTTCCAAAAAGCATCTGGGAATTTTAGTCTTTGTTGGGTCGCCGTGTTAATTATTTCTCCACGATTAGGGTCCACGATTTTTGAGTCGACGGCTTGGTAGTAAGGTACTAACTGCATGTTCTTAGGATCACGAATGGCGATCGATTTTGGATCTACCAGGTTGGACGTGAGAGCTTCGACTAATGGAATTAATTTCCCTGTTTCTGCATTAGAAACTTTAACTTCTTTCGGATCGAAAGCCTTGGTATCAACAATTTCTTCTAGTGTTAAAGGTTCTACCTTTTCTTTAGGTTTATCAGCAACATTAATTATCCACCTGATTTTTAAAGCTTCGAAGAATGGTACTTCTTTTCCTGTTCTTGGATCTACCATGTAACCATAATTAACGTCGATCAAGTTTCTTCCAATTGCTTCATTTAATGTCAAGTAAGTAGGCTTTTTCTTGGTTAAGTCCTTAACCAAGACTGATTCCGGATCAATTGCGTGGAGTTTGTATACTAAATCGTAAAATGTAATTCCTTCCATTGTTTTTGGATTAATAAAATAGCGCCTTTGTAGATCATAGTAATCCATTTGAGCCATAGCTTGAGGTGTTAGATTCTTAGATATTACAATTTTAGGCAATTTCTCTTCAATCAAAACGACTATGTTTTTGTCTATAACTTTCACAGGATCGTAGAGTTCAATTTTATGTGTTATGAGGCCATCGTGTAAAGTAAAATCTAATTTCTTTCCATTTAAGATAACAATACAGTTTTCTGGTGAAATTTTGCCTTTGTTTAGAGCTTCCTCTATTGGTATTGTTTCATAGGTGGCTAACTTTGCATCATTCATTTCTAAAGCTTGTGTTAATACTTCTTCGTCTATTTTTACAGGTTCATGTTCTAATAAGGTAATTCGATTTTTATTTGTTACTTGAGCGTAGTCGTTTGGTGTTAAGTAACTCTGCATTAAGCCATCTTGAACAGTATAAGGTAGTTCTTCATTTCTGAATACTAGTCTACAAATTTTAGGGTCAATATCTTTATCGGCAATCATGTCGGCTATTCGCTTTGGAGGTGTGTCAAAAGATTTTTCTATTATGGCAGCTAACGGTTCTTGCCCTGATATTATCGCAATTTCATTAGCCAATATTTCAGCTGTTTTAAATGTTGGCTTAACTAATTCAACTTGTTGCTTATCCAATACTTTAACACCATCTTGTGGATCTATTTTATTCTGCTGCAAGGCATAACTTAAAGTAAACGGTAACTGTCTTTCTAAAAATATAATTCTACAGGTCTCTGGTTCGATCATCTTCAACTTAATTGCGTCAGAAATGGGTACTATTGTTTCTGTTATTACGGCTGTTTCGATTTTCTTTGGTTCCTCCGTTATTCCAATAGGTTCTTTTATTATTTGTGGTTTATTAAAATCTGTATCTTGTGCAATTTCTTTTTGAACGACTTCGTCTGTAAAAACGGGTGTTTTTGTTACTGTAAGTTCAGGTTCCTTTTTAGTTATAATAACAATTGTATTTGTGTCAATAATTTCAACGATGCTATCAATAGTAATAATATGTTGAGCTAAGGCTTCATTTACTGTTTGTGGTAATTTCTGACCATCAACTATTACTTGGCATGAATTTGGCAGAATCTTCCCTTCCATTATGGCGTCAGTAATCGATAATACTTCTTTATTAATTGGTTTGGACAAAGTTTCAGTTCCTTTAATTGTTTCGGATACATTATTAGTTTCTGAGCTTGTAGGTGTAATCATGCTTATTTTAGGCTCTGAAACGTTTGTTTCGATTACTGTAACACCAGTTTTTGTAGTTGTCATCCTGACGGTACTATCGGTTGTCGTCTTGGCGATACTATCGGTTGTCGTCTTGGCGATACTATCGGTTGTCGTCTTGACGGTACTATCGGTTGTCATCTTAACGGTACTATCTGTTGTGGGCTTGACAGTACTGGTGGTGGCGGGTAACAATTTGCTCGGAAGATCTTTTTCAGCTATCGGTAATTTCTTATCCGGTAGGATTTCTTGCGATAGCGGTGGTTTTTTATCTTTCCGATCTTTGACGGCTTTGGCAATAGCCACTGCTGGAAAAATGATGGGAGCGGCCAGCCCTCCAATTACTGCTACTAAACCCATTTTAGCTGCCTTCTTAAAGTCTACTCCTTTTCCAGTCTCGTCCTTTATCTGTCCCGTTTTTTCATTTATCAATCCCTTCTCAACAGCCTGCGCGACTGTAATTGGTTTTTGAGATTTAACGTCATATATTATCGAATTTGGATCAACTATTTCTTTTTCCAAGGCTTCCTTGAACGTTATCTGTTTTTCTGGTTCGATTGGATCTATGAATTTACCTGTTTTTTCATCGTATATCGTATCGAAAGCTTCGGCTAAATTCATTTCAGTAACTTTTGCTATTGAATCGGTTTGAGTTAAAGGTTCGGTAATTGTTGCTTCCAAAATACCTTCTCTTAATGCATCGCTAATAGATATTTTCTCTCCAGATTTCGGATCCGTAAATGTACCAGCATTCATGTCAACTAATCCCTTATTTAAGGCATCAGAAAATGACATTACATCTCGCACTTGTGTAGTGTTTGTAGTTTTTGTTACATCTACAACGATTCCTCTAGCCTTTGCTTCATCCATGGATATTACCTCTCCTGTTTGAACATTTTTAACTTCGTCATTACTCGTCAGAACGTATCCTTCTAAAATTTCTATGGATGTTGTCGTTACTGTATGAATTGTAACGTTTTCCCTTACTTCTGTCACACTGCTTAATTCGATATGTTGCGAATGTTGATCTATAGTTAATAAACCGTTATCTATAGCTTCTGAAATAGGTATTAATTGACCTGTCCTTGGTTCCTGGAATGTGCCTTTGCTTGGATCAATTAGTTTTTTATCCAAAGCTTCATTTACATTAATACTGTTCGGATTTTCTTTACTAGGTACGCTCATAATATATTTTCCTTCTACGGCCTTCTCTAACGGAATTATTTCTTGAGTTATAGGATGTATAAATTCTTTTGTATCCACATTGATCAGACCGCGATTTAGAGCGACTTGGAATGTCATTCCAGCTGGCGGTATATGTTCAGATTCTGCGGGTTCTTTAAAAATGTTTCTATTTAAGGCTGCTATCAAGTCTATGGGTCCTTCCGTAGTGTTAATTAACGAAGTGGTTCCATCTATCAATTTTGAGTCTATAGCTTCAGCTAAACTTATCTCTTTGTTGCTAGGATCTACCACTATACTCAGGGGATCAACAATATCACATACTATTGCTTGCTGCAAAGTAAGATGCATACCTGTTTCTGGATGTATAATTTTGCCAGTATCTGGATCTATTAAACCTTGTTCGTAGAGTTCGGGTACTGACAAGCTATGGTTTAAAGGAACCAACACTTCATTTGAACCAGCCGGATCTAATATACCTCTCTCTAATGCTTCTTTAATGTTAACTACATCACCGCGTTGGGGGTCAACAATTTTTCCTTGTTCTCCGTCGATTATACCCTGCTTTAAAGCTTCTCCAATGGTTAGTGTTTCACCATTTGCTGTAACATACGTTGTGGGACGTTGTAATATTTCAGCCGTTTCCTTGTCTAATAGGCCCTGTTTAAGTGCATCCTTTGGTCGGACAATCTTCCTTCTTAATTTTTGAAGTACCACCTGCTTAGCTTCCCTTGCAGGGCTTACTGAATGTGCTCTACCTATTGCGACTTTATATTTAGGTTCGGTGGTAACACGTTGGCGCGTAATTTCACCTGGCGAAGGTTTTTCACTTAAATCAATTGTTGTCATATCCAATACTTTAATGGGTTCATGTCCTTCTTTCTGTTGTATTTCTTTTGCTTCTTCTGGGGTTATTAAACCGGCCTCCAGAGCTTCTTTTATAGTATATGTTTTACCAGTTTGTGGATCTGTTACAACTAAAGTTGTTGAAACTACTTCCATAGTTGTGCTAGATGTAGGGGTCACCGGGGACACCGTTGTAAATGTTTGCGTTTGGTACATTTTAAGTGTCTCTTCGTCTATTAATCCTCTGTCAAAAGCAACTTCTAATGGTATGTTTTCTCCTGTATTCGGGTCGATTATAGTAGCTGTTCTAGTCATTGTCACTTTATGTCTACCGGCATCAGCTAGAGGTTCACCGTTGACCATAATTTTTCCACTGCTTGCAGCTTCTTCTAATTTTATCCTTCGACCCTTTTCGTCTATATATTCTCCTGATTTTTGATCTACTATTCCTTGGTTTATAGCTTCTGATAATTGAAGATACGCCGTTGGATCATGCGGATGTTGTACCGTTACTTTTTCAGGACTAATCACATTACTTTTAATTGCGTCTAATATATTTATTGGGTCCTTTTCGGAATGAGTGAAAACAACTCGTGATATGGATGGGTCGTATACAACTCCCTCTTTGATTAAAATTGGTGGCAATTTATTAACTTCCGTTGTCAATTCAACTGTTCTCATATCATTTTGTCCGACTTCCATTACGTCTTGGAAGACAATGTAACCTTCCTTAATTGCATCGCGCATGCTTATTTGTTGGTTTTTCTTGATATATTGACCTAGTTGGTCTAAAATTTTCTTATCTAAAGCGCGAGACAACAGCACATATCGTCCATTCTTAGGATCTTCGACTAGCGCTGAATTTGGATTGACGATTTTCAATTTGATGCATTCTTCGAAGCTTACTAGTCTGTCAGTGCCAGGAACCGTAAACAACCCAGTAACTGGATCAAAAATATTTTTCTCTATAGCTTCTTTTAATGGCCAACCCTCTTGAGGTATTTCAAACGTACGTCTCTCAAATGTTTCCGTTGTCGTTTTGGTTGTAACGACTGAAGAACTACTTTTAATTGTTTCCGGTTCTTGTTCAAGTCTTATAAATTTAATAGTTGTTTTTGTTGGACTTTGTGTTTTAGGATATGCACCTGTATATTTTTGAGAAACTTCAGTATCGGGAGCAATTTTTCCTTCATTTATAGCTTGTACAATAGGAATCACTTGATTCGTTTCCGGGTCATTATAAGTTTGTGTAGTACTGTCGATATAACCTTTTCTAAGGGCTTCAGAATAGGTCAACTTTGATGTGGTATACTGCTCTCCACTTGTAGTAAATGTTACATATCTCTGCACTAACTTACTTGTAGTTTGCGTGGTGACGTTGATCATAAGTAAACTGTTGAGAAGCGCGGCTCCTTCTGCCGTAATCAAATTCTGAGCGATAGCATCGTTCAAAGGCACTACTTTATTCTTCCGTATATCTATGAAATTTCCAGTCTTCGGGTCGATATATCCTCTAAAAACGGCTTCTATCACAGTCAATTCGCGACCATCCTCAAACACTCCAATATTACGCGTTAACATTTCGTATACTTCTGGTTTCACTTCACCACTTTTGACACCATCCTCGAAGGAAACTAATTTTCCACTTTTTAGACTCGTCACTAAACTACCGCCTTTATTTTTGCTTATAAATCCTTTGGCACTGGCCGCATTAAAGCTTATATAATCTGATTTGTCGGGAGGCTGGAATCCGTCGATGTCGAAAATCGATTTTTGCGCGACCGATACTATATACCCACGATTAACCGCGTCTTGTATGCTACATACTTCGTCAGTGTACGTATCCACGAATTTACCGTCTGGTAGGATAATACCTAGCGCTAATGCATCATTTAACGTAACAAATTCACCCGTCATTGCATTTAAGATGGATCTTATCGAATTTGAATCTAAAACTCCACGGGAAATAGCTTCTAAAATGGTAAGGTAACGTTGATGTAACGGTGAGGAGATTTTACCTTCGTTATCTATTAAATTTAAATCGCATGCATCCTTTAAAGTCATTGGTTTTATAATAAATTGTCTCCTTTTAGCTTCCAAAAATGGTAATTTTTCATGGCCCCATATGTACTTACCTAATTTAGGGTTGATTATACCTTTTTCCAGAGCCTGTATAACTGTAATTTTATTATCCGCTTTAGGGTCGATAATTTCCCGAACATCCCCGTCAATTATGTTAGTTTTAACGGCAGCGTCAATCTGATATTTATTACCCGAATTTCGATCCACAATCCAACCCGTACGCTCGTCTATTAGACCTTGATTAATAGCATCATACAGTGAAACTGCGCCCGTCTTTAATTTAACTTCCCGATGGGTTGTGTAGAGATAGCCTTTTTGGAATGCCTCTTTAGTAGAAAGCAATTCCCCATTGTCTAATCTGTACGTGCCCGTATTAGGATCGACTTTTCCATCGTTAATAGCTTGGTCGATACTGGTCGCATGAGTTACCTTAATTCTTTTTTCGGTAGGGTCTACGAATCCGTGCTCGGCTCCATGGATTTCTCGTTGAATCGCTTCAAGTAATGTCAAATTACGTCCGTCTTCTTGGACGCCACAAGGACTGTAAAGTTGTTCAGCAATTTTAACGTTTATAAGACCGCGTCTGAGGGCCTCTTCTATAGTCACTTGAGTACCGTCCGGTGAGCACATGATTTTACCGGTTCTAACGTCTAAGATTCTGGAAGCTATAGCGTCGTGAACCGTCATAGTTTCACCGGTGTATGGATTTATTATACCCGGACTATCAATTATACTATCTGTTCCTATGCCTTCGTGTACTTTATGAACGCGTTTCAGCGACTTGATCTCGTTGAATTGCATACTGTAACTAGGGGGTAATTCCTGAGTTATGTGAGTCGTGGTCGTATATCTTTCTGGAGGTCTTCCATTCGCGATACCGCTGTCCGTCTCACTAATTTCAGTTTCTTTCTTGCTCTTAGTTTGCAGGTACCTAAATTAGGATTGGATAATAAATTCGCACACAGGTACTTCTGTAGTTTTATAAAAAAAAAGTTTGAAGAAAATAAAAAACTCACTGTTTGGAATAATGGGTAGTCGTGGTATATGTGGTGGAGTGTTCATTTGTGCTACTCATGTGAAACTCGGATCGGAATGTTTTAAACGGTGGAGGCTCCATTTGTTCCACCAATCTCTGCAAAATGCAAAAAACAAATTAATTATTACAAAAGAAAATTCGTGAAAATATTAAATAATTAAATTTAATTTGACTTATTATTTGATATAAAAATTGATATAGAAACGTTGCAAAGCGAGTAGTAGGTAGATAATACATTATAATTTTTAAAATATTGAATTGGGAAGCGGATATCTACGGCGCATGGATATATGTATTAACCGCACCTTCATCAGAATTCACAATCCCATTCGATTTTTCAGAAACGAAAATATGTATTCGTAACTTATTTAGTGTGTCTCGTAAAAAGTGCACTAAGAGAAAGGAATTTCTTAATTCAACAAACTATTGAATGTCATTTTTTCATAAATCGAATTAACCAATGCAAATATATAAAAATAACAAAGGGTTGTGTTTTACTTAAAATACTTTTTTTTGATTTCTAGAATTCCGAAAGGACACATTTAAGTAGTTATGTTATCAGGAGAGTATAACTTGTCTAGTCCCAACCTGTCGACAAAGTCAGATTATCTGGTTTGATAGTAGTTTTGAATAACTACGCTTTGTTTGGGAATTAAGCCGTGTTTATCAGCACACGTTATTATTTGCTTAATCAACAGATGTACTGTTGAATAGCGGTTAAAGCGATATAAGTGCTTTCACTTCTGTTTGAGAAATGAATGTACAGTTCTCTCGGTACTTTATATATATTCAATTATTATTTTGTTGTTTTAATAAGACCACTTTCTTCCTTGCACTAAAGAAGATTTTGTAGGAACAATTTATAATTTTCTTTTAAACACGAAACTGCTTTCATTTAAGACATAAGTATGTTGAAATAACAAAGTATTGCGTTTACTCAAAATTCTTGTCTATTTGACTACACTTTTTAAATGTTTGGTAAACATGGTTTGTGCATTGCTAATACGTGACTAAAAATGGCAGTTGGGTGAATGCATTTTGCGTTGTTTGAATACATTATTTCTACAAGTATAGAGGAAGATTTTGTCAAAGAATTTGATGACGTTCCATCAATAAAGCATTTAATGGACTTTCTCCATTCACATTTTTTAAATTATGTGATATGGGAAAGAAACTTCAGATACACCACCTTAGTGGGTGATTGGAGGTCGTAACATTACATTCAATAAATTTACAATAATAATGTTACAAGCTTGTGGAGCAGCAATAATTAGTGTCTTCTGTAAAAGAAAATTGATAATAAGAAGAGTCCTTATTTCTACATTCTTCAAAAACATTACACTTATAATTTTCCGTCTTTAATAAGACCACAAACAATGCAGCAAAAACAAAAACGATCAGTTCGTATTTTGCTAGCCTAGAGGAAGATTACATGTAAAACTTTTTATTTTGACGAAAATTAAATTTTTTTTCAAATGTGATATACATGCAAACATTTTTAAAAAATTGTCATACATTAATAAATTAACGCTGACGTTTTCGATGGTCCTGAAAACGATTTTGATGTCCAAATAATCTATTTCCTTTGACTTGATACAGAGACTATAAAAATCATGAGAAACCATATCGGAATCTTTACTTTTAAAAGTGTATCTCTAAACTTTGATGATTTCGCTATAAAAAAATGAATTTGAAATCTACTTCTTTATAGGCTAAATTCAAGACTTTTTACTTTAAAGAAAATTTGAATTTTTTCGAAGGGGTATGCTCAAAAAAAAGTCCTAAAAAACGATTCTGGTGTTGTGATTTATCTAAGACTTTTGTCTTAGCCATCATAAAATGGAAAATTTCATATTATATGGGAAATGGTAATTTTGATTGAGCCTGTGGTTGATTAACTTAATTACTTAAGGTTGATATACAACCCCTTTCCATTAATTTTCGTATTCTGTATGCGTATTTCGACATCATGAGCAGATAAATAAAGAATGTCGCAAATTCCGTACACGATCTGTACCGTCGAAAGCCAAAACGCACAGTGTACTAAAGTTAATGTGGAAAGGGGAAACTTTAAGTAATTAAAATATATGGGAAATGTAAACTGTCGAAAGCATAAATGAATTATTTCTAAGGCATGAATGATTTTCCCGTGAACAACCGAGTTCATATTCTGCTAGTTCATAGCTAGTGCTTCAGGTACTATAGGAGCTAAGTTCAAAACTTTTTATTTTGACAATAAAAATCTCCCAAAAATTGATATTTTTGAAAAATTACCATTAACAAGCGATCGCGTGTATACCTATTCGAAGGTCCTAAAGATGATTTTGATTTCAAAATTTACATAACCCTTTTGGCTTAATCTTGGAAGAATAAAAAAATTGAAAAGAATTAAAAAATGTGAGCTTTTAAATGTGTATAATAAAAATTATATAAATGAAATAATAAGCATTAAATAAGTAAGCAACTATTATTTGCTATTTTAGATTTGCACTGAAAATAAAATTCTTCTACTTTATATAAGTATGAACAAAGAATAAGAAAATAGTATATAGTAAATGGCTTGTTTTATAATATTTTTGGAAACATTTGATTTGTATTTTCATAAAATTTACAAATATCGCCATAGCATCGAATGTGAAGCATATAACGTACTTAGTCACCAAAGTTATTGATTTATTTCCATTGAAAGACACCCATATTAAAGCTGAATCAACGTATTAAAGAAATTTTGAGAAAATCAATTATCGCTAAAATTAGTATTTAAAATTTTCTATTCACACTCAATACGAAAGTGTACGTCTGTATTAAAATTAAAAACGAAGAAGAAACATCTTTATCTAGGTCGCCCGTTAGTCTACAAATGTATATTTCAGACATCTATTACAAGATATCACTCAGCCTTATGCACACGCATATTTATTTACAAGACCATGATTCACACATAACAGAACAATCTGAGTTCCGGACTTTTCACAAATAGAATTTCATTTGAAAGTTTATATGGTCCAAACAGATGAAATAAAACATATCGTTAATTTAGTTCGTTTAGTTTAACGTACAGTTCCTGGTATATTTTACTGCTGTATAATCTATACAAATTAATGTTTAAGTTTAGGAAGAATATGCTTGTTTATACAGTTTTCATTTACAATTAAAATTATTACTTGCAGATATATTTCTTCAGATATAGAAAAACAGATTTTTTTTAGTTTTTAGAACCGATTGTAAAGAGTGTTTTTTTAAGTTGCATGAGAACTACAGATATCGATAACTTTGGTTTGACAGTTGATACTGTCAAACTGTGTTGACATTTCTGTTCAGTAAGGTTTGGCAAGTCATCATGATCATGAGTCATTTAACGCCAGAACAACGCCTCCAAATTTTGATAATTTACTTTGAAAAAAAGGAAAAGTTCATAGAGCATTTCGTCCATTTTACGGTCAACATAATCGGCCTAGTTATTGATCGTTTTCGCACTAATTTTACTCTTCTCGATTCAAAACCATCAACAAGACAAAGAAATGTGCGTACCGAAGAGAATATTGCTGCTGTAACGCGAAGTATTGAAGAAGACGCCGAAATGTCGATTCGTCGTCGTTCTCAACTTGTTGGCCTTTGTTCTCCGACTACGTGGAAAATTTTACGTAAGGATCTTGGCTTAAATGCCTACAAAATACAGCTCATGCAAGAATTGAAGCTAAACGACCATCGTTTGCGTCGCATTTTTGCTGATTGGGCTCATTTGAAACTGGTCGAAAATGAGCATTTTTATCAAAGAATTATGTTGTGATGTCAATAAGCAAAATTGCCGTATTTGGAGCGAAGACAATCCTCAAGCCGTTAACGAATCACCATTATATCCATTAAAATTGATTGTTGGGTGCGGTTTACACGCTCACACATCATCGGTCCTTATTTCTTTCGAAATGGGGAAGGAGCTGTCGACAACTAAGCTGTCATCATCAGCAGGTAATTAAAAAGTGTCGCACCTGGAAAACTACGGCGAAAAATACCCGTACGAAAACAAACTCCGTACGTAATTAATTTAGTGCGGATACTAAGAGTGGATGACAGCGACATCTGTCTATGTAGATAAGAAGTTTCCTTTCTATGGATGAAATCTCCATAGTTACAAGTCATTTTGACACTACCTGAGTATTTGACAATAGCGGAACGCAAGCGCTTCAAGTGAAAATGAAAAATGGATAAAATTGGAATTCGTGGTTCGTGGTTATGAGAGGATTGTGCCCACATTAAATATCTCTTGCTATTCTATGAGACCGTGAGACTTTTGATTAACGAATTCGAGCGACTGGGGACAAGAGAGAGTATGTGACTTAGTAGAGGCCAAGGCATTTTAAGGCATGTAAAAGCTTTGCGTAATATGCGGAATATATTCACTTTTAAATGTTTTCGCATCCAGACTATTCATCCGATTTAATTCACTTCCTTTTGTTTCCGGAACTCTAACTTTCCTGGCCTGACAAATATTTGACTGCAATTAAGAAATAATCTAGGCTGTTGGCGACTGTTTTAAGGGTCTTGAAAAAAACCACTACAAGAAAATCTGGAACCTAGCGAAACGTTGGACCAAACGCACAATGTGCGTTTTGGCTTTCGACGGTACAGTTCGCGTGCGGAATTTGTTTTCGTACGGGTATTTTTGCCGTAGTTTTCCAGGTGCGACACTATTTAATTATCTGCTGAAGATGAAAACTTAGTTGTTGAAATAAAATTACCAAAGGAGTATTAACAAAGTATTAGTGTAATATTTTCTATAATCATTAAAGCCAAACGGAGATTAACAAAATATTAATGTAATATCTTCTATGAAGCATAAATAAATATTTTGTATTAGTAATATGTGTCTTGTCTTATTTTTATTTCTGATAAATTTGAAAAAATTCCAAAATCAGAAAATGGCTCTAATTCTGTTGCCAAGTACTTTAAGACTTTTCCTGAAAATTAATGAATGTTCTACACTTTTGTTGCGGAGTGTAATATCGTGATGTATACCATGCGTTTGTATAATTTCCAAAATTGCCAAAGCAATTTTCAAGTAATAATAACTTAAAACAAATTTCTCAGATCGTTACACCTACAAGAGCCTTTCTTTAGCAGAGCTGACAGCTTTATACGATAAACACACTGAATTTTATTTTTACTTTTACAATATTAGTATAAACATATATTATAATATACACACGCATGGAGTTTCACAATCTCTTTGCAACGAAGTCGCTATTTCGAAAAGTGCAACTTGGTTCGTTTATAAGTCGCTGGACTGACTGAGAAAAAAGACGGCTAATGACTTAAAATAGTCGCGAGCTAAACATAGTTTAAAGCGTGTTTATTCTTTTATACATACGTACGGATGTATTACACTTGAATGAATAGAAACAATGGATTACACCTTTCTTTCATGTACAAGTGTTTATAGCGTTGTTTAATAGTCAATAACCCGAATAATGAGCACTTTAGCTTAATTGATTAAATACTTGTAAATATAGAAATGTATTTAAGTTTAAATACCTTTTATATACTTCAATTTCTTAGAAAAATCAAAAGAGAAGACAAGAAAATTTGAATCCAACATATTAGTAATGAAATCCTAAATGACATTAAACTTTTGAAATCTCTAAAAGGTCGGTATAAAAAAAAAACACATAATTTGTCGAATTTGCATACTTCAAATGTTCGTTCACTGATTTAGAATTTTAAGTGTGAAGATAGGAGAGTGGAATATTTCGAATAACTCTCCTTTATTATTAAGAGATACAGCTTCTCGGGCGAAATACGTATTCATGAATCAACGAGAGTGTTTGCGTCTACATATTTACTCATGTTTGCGTTATATTTATGACGTCATGTGAAGGACTTCAGTTAGCAAATGGGATCATAAAATATTATTCTTATGATAAGAGTTTATGGGAGATAGAGCTATAAAATGTCGATAGCAGGAAACAAAACTGAAACGTAAATTCATTGATGTTTGCCTAAAAAAAGTATAGCGAAGTTAAATAGGTCAAACGAATATAGTATTTTATAAAAATATGTATATCAAATTAATTAATTAAAGTGGAGATTATGGCCAAACTTCTTTGAAACTAAAATTTGTTAATTTGATATAATGATCATTAAGCTAATAAATAACCGAACTTTATCTTGCTAAAAGAAAATGAAATATAATAGTAATTCGAAGTATATGTGGATTATCTTCGAGAAGTTTTTAATATTCAAAGATATTTTGATTTAACACAACAAAAACTAAAAAGAAAAACGAAGAATACCTACGTGGGGAACTAGAAAAAAATCTCTAGATATGATAGAAAAGCCTAATGGTGTGTTGCCTAGCAACGTTCAATAGTTACATTTTTCTACCTACGTGTCAAATTCTTATTCGTTCAATATTTTGTGCTTTATAAAGTGTTTTTTTTTTAAATGAGAACATCGCTGGGTCACCAAATATTTGACAAAAGAAAAGAACTCTCCTAAAACTTTTCACGAACGAATGTTGGCGAGGCTCAGTCATAGTTGAATGTGAGATATTGTTTAAAACAGTTTCGGTAGCGTCATGAATTCATTGAAGACGACCAATCGGTTTTTGGAACTAAATAGGAAATAATTCCTATAGAATAATCTGGCTGAATGTATGCCAAATGTATAAGGTGATATTTTAACAAATAAATTATGAAGAGCTATTGATTAAAAATGTCCAACGCATCTGCGATTTCTTTGAGATAGACCGCCCACCATATAGCCCGAACTTAATTCGGTCTGACTTCTTTTTATTTAGAAATTCGAAAAACCACGTCAGAAAGCATCATTTTGCAGACAAAGAATTGAGAAAGCGGATTCATGACAATTCTGGAGACCAACAGAAATAATTTTTTTCTGATAGAATAAAGTCATTACGGGACAAGTGGCGCAAGTGCGTTCAAGATAAAAGGGATCAGGTTGCAAAATAAAATTATTAGAAAAATCGTAGGACTTTTGCTTCATTGTTAGGTAGCAAAAGTTTTCTAATTCCACTCACAGTTTCTTGATAGGAGCAAATAGAATTAATTATACACTTAAATTACCAAAATCATATTAAAAATCAAAGTCGATTGATAGTTCATTCATAAGTCACTGGCTTATCACACCGGGAGGTCTTGGGTTTAAATCCGTTGGCCTACTGTCCGGGAAGGTTTTCTGGCTTCCCTTTCTCACTTAAACGAATGCTGGCAAACAACGATCTTTAGTCGCACCACGAGCGTGGGCGTTAGTCTGCTAAAGCCTTCTATAATTGAGGTTAAGCCATTAGAAGATATGAAGGTTTGGATTATTATTATAATTTATACAAATATCTTGGGCTTATATTTGCTAACATTGCAATACCATATCTAATAAAACAACGAAAAACGATTTGAGAACAGGAAGAAAAGCTCACTATGATTTTTTTTTCTCTGGCTTACGGATGAGACTGAGTAATTTACTGTACTCCCAATATGTAAAAATAATATCTCCCGGCCATCTCAATCTTAAATGATAGGTTGAGAGCTCAGTGAATCTAATAATAATAATATTATTGTAATAATAAGCATTGAATAGCAAATGTGCTGGAATAGATACAGTCTTTCCAATTGAAGAACTAGTCATCGGTCTCAATGTGTTTATAGACTACCAAAGCAAATACGATACGATAGGAAGAAAATTCGGAGTCTGAAACTTTATGGATCCCAAGACTACATCAATTGATTGGTAAAGTTAATTATAATCTGTAGTCGTCTTCTTTTGAATGTTTTTTTAAGTTCTGTATATGAAACCTTGCCTTAAAAAGTCAATAACATCTTTTTTATTCACTTGGAAATCACAAATCTTTACAAAGACGTCTCGCGCGCATAATGTACCTGAATAACGTCAAAGAATAAATAATATCGGAGACAAAAAAAATTTAGAAAACATAATTGCGCCGAAAAATTATGTTCCAGTATATTGTAAACCAGCAGAACACACACATTAAGTACATGTAATAAGGTTTTTTTACTAAAAAAATTGGATAAATTCTTTTAAAAATCGCCAAATAATACACATCGCTATTGCAAAATGTGAAATTCAAAAATAATCCTTAATTAGTGTTATAAGCAGATAACATTTTATGAATAATCGAAAGAAAATGTTATTACAAAAATAATAGAGTAATTAATGTGTCAATTAGATATATTTTAACTAGAAAACTAACTGATTATAGAGCATTTCGGCGGTTACAATACTGCGGACATTTTAAAGATTTTTCTATACAAGCAAGAATGGCCCGTCAATAATAGAAATACCCACAACTGAGTCCCAACGGGAAAGTTAAAAGGAAAAGGATGGGTGATCGGTGTAAAAGTGAATAAGGTAGATTGTGAAGAATTGCCGTTTCTTTTGAATTATTCATTCAATAGACTCCTACGTAATATTAAAAAAATTAAGGAAGTAGCACATTATTTTTATTTATTTTATACCTTCCTTCAAATGTATAATAAAATCATATTGATAAATGCATATTTACATATGTATATATTTAAATATAATAAAAAAAGTTCTTATTCGATGCTCTAAAATGAAGTTTTATTATATTGTGTCCAATGATATAAATTTTAAATTATATATAAAAATAGATTTCGTTTATGGAAGCTTAGCATAAATATTAAGTTTATATCTTATCTAAAATCATAATCCGCATTTACTTAATATTGTTTTTTTAAGTGTTTACGCGTATTTGAACGTTATCTTTAATAAAAATTAAAATCCAAGATTGTGAAATACTTATTAAATCGGAAGGACGTTCTGTGCACTTAGAGAATTCCGAAACAACTGCTGAAACATTATAAATTAAAAGAAATTTTCGACATTTGTATTCAAATCGATCCTTTATCTTAAATTGTAAGAGGCATTTAATCATTAAAAGTCTGCTCAATATTCATTGGACAGGCAATATTTCTAGTGATTGTTTAATATGAGGTGTGTCAATGAAATAACGAGACTAGTGTAAGAAATGTTATTTATTGCGAATAAACTTATATTTAACTTTTATCCCCTTTAACATACTCGCCGCCCCGCTATATACGTGTCTTCCATTGTTCAAAACAATGCTGTAGTTTATCAGTTGTCAGCCTCTTCAACAACTCTGTCATTTTTGCTTTTACATATTCAACAGACTGAAAATGTGTTCCCTTTAACGCACTTTCCACGTTTTGGAACAGGTAGAAGTCATATGGTGCGAGATCTGGTGAATACGGAAGATAATTGGAGCACAGCAATGCGCTTGTCCGCTAAAAACTGTTTATAGATTAGGGCATTGTGTGCTTGATTAGCACTTCTTCGTAGTATATCCGAGTAACGGTTTGACCCTCAGGCACCCAGTCTGGCATGATAACATCCCTGATATCGAAAAAAACCATCAGCATTGCCTTCAATTCCGGCTTGCTCATCAGTGCTTTTTTCTCTGTCGTTTTTTGCTTTTACATGTTCAACAGACTGAAAATGTGCTCCTTTAATGCGCTTCTCACTTTTGGGAAAAGGTAGAAGTCACACAAGATCTAGCGAATATGGACGCACAGCAATGCGCTTATCCGCTAAAAACTGCTTCACAGGTAGGTACCATTTTTGCAGAAACTGTTGTCATGTTTAATTTATCATGTAAAATGTGTCTTATTGTTTTTTTGTTAATGTTTACCATATCGGCAATCATCCGAATGTTCAGACATCGGTCTTTCCGCACAATTTCATTAATATTCTGAACGTTCCCTATAGTTCATGCAGTCACAGGTCGACCAGGACGTTCATCATCTTCGACCTCTTCCCAACCTTCACAGAACCATTTGGGCCATTTAAAAACTCGGGCACATAGCATAATATTATCATCAAACACCTCCTTTAACATTTGTAAATATTCTGTTTGTGATTTTTTTTTAATTTAACAAGGGATTTCAAGTTAATTCGCTGGTCGATTTTTATGTCAACCATTATCACGGCACTATTAAGTAACAGTGTCCTCTACAATTCAAGCTCGGAAGTAAACTAAAGCAGACAGAGAAACGAAACTATGGGTGGTTGCTTGGGAAGTATCAAGGTCAATTATATTCCAATTACAACGGCAATCGCCAATATGATAAACATAAACAAAGAAACAATAAGACACCTTTTGCATGATCAATTAAACATGATAAAAAAATGGTGCCGAATAACCTCACTTACAAAAAGATAATTCGTTGAAATTTTGCTCTGACATCATCACACTCACAGAAGAACTAGACTTGCTCACAAACGTTCACATGTGATGAAACTTGGATTTTCCAGTATGACCCGAAAACAAACGTCAATCGATGCACTGGAAGGCTGCCGTATCGCGAAGATAGAAAAAAAGCACGTCGAGCAAGTCAAAATTGAAAGCAATGCAATCGTGTTTTTCGATATCGAGGGTGTTATCATGACTGACTGGGTGCCTGAGTGTCAAATCGTTAAGCAGAAATATTACAAATAAGTCCTAATCAAGCTGAGGGAGAGAGTAAGGAAGAAAAGACTGGATTTATGGAAGAACGACTCGTGGATTCTGCACCAGGACAACGTACCATCTCACGATGATTTGTGAAGTAGTTTTTATTTTTAGCGATCAAATCGCATTTCTGTGCTTGATTATCCTCCATTATCGCCAGATTTCGCACCAAGTGACTTCTACCCGTTCCCAAAAGTCAAAAGGGTATTAAAGGGAACATATTTTCAGTCTGTTGAACATATAAAAGCAAAAACGGCAGAGCTGTTGAAGAGGCTAACAACTGATGAACAGCATTGTATTGAACAATGGAAGACACGTAGACAGCGGTGTATAAATAGGGGAGGAGAGTATGTTGAAGGGGATAAAAGTTAAATATAAGTTTATTTTCAATAAATAATATTTCTCACACCGGTCTTGTTATTTAAGTGCCACATTTCGTATATCTTCCCGATATACTGTAGAAATTTAAATAAGTATGTCGGTAACGCATAGTGGTCTATAAACTGGATTTAAATAATATTACGCTAAACTTACTTTAAATTACCTTTTCAGCTAGACAGCGTATAGAGAACTTGATTTATAATATATAGCAATACTTCCGATGAATAAAACAGAAAAATACCACAACCACACTTTTACGATAAAAACTTCTATAATGATTCTATTTTTCCAAACACCTTTTAATATCGATATTACATGACTAATGCAAGTCAGTGTTTCATCATTTGAGCGTTTATGTAACTTGCAAATATAATTTCTGGACGATTATTCATCAACTGCAATAAAATAAGTGGTTCAACTCATAATCCGATCTGTTGTAGAGCTAAAAACTGGTGTAGTTACCTAAAAACGCCAACTAAAAATATACGGATTTTTACGATGTTACTTTTGTAATTTTGTGAAGAGGTAACTGTACACGTGATCCCATTAATTTGCCATGTAATTCAAAATTCTTCTTGTCATATACACATATATGTCTTTTTATCCATCGTACTATTAATTTTTTATTATTATTATTACTTACGGATAAAAACGAAAGTTAATTGTGAAGTTTTAACTTAATGTATTTACTGAATCTTGCTGCAAATACTCTAAATTTTAATACAATAAGTCAACGCTAATGAGATGGTGAAGAGAGTAAACAAAACATATTTTAGACAGCGTACATTCGCCTCCAAATATTTTGTGAATTTCCTTGACATTAAACCTTATGCTTTATATAAATACATCGTTTATTTCAAATTAGATTATCCTATTCAGCGTGTGCGCAAGTTTACTAAAGGCCTATTCGCGTCTTATAAACAAACACTTCCATTGGTTTCGCGTTGGTTTATTACAATCTTTTAGCTATTTATAGATAATACACAGTCAATAATTAAACATCTAAAGTATCTAATATTATATATCTATATATACACATAAAGATCGGCCAACATCACAGTACCAATTTTGAAGTAGTAGGATACGATAATATCAGCCGTTATTCACGATTAATGTGTATTATGCCCGAAAAATTGTTAGGCACGTTTTCCGTTTGCTTTGGCATTTAAACGTTTTTTTGTAAAATATATTGGACGTGTACAAAACCAAATACTACTAATATTTAATACCATATCATAGTAACAAAATTCCTTACAATATAGTATCGTTTGTGATATTTATCCACTTAATTTACATATTGCAATATTTTGGGATTACCAGCACGAACGTTAAATCCTTCTTGCGATTTTATTTATGTAGTATTCAACTTCAACGGGTGTACTAGGTGTTAAATAAAATAAATTAATTACCGACAAGAGATGTTTCCTCTGTCTATCATCGTATGAATTATACCGTTTATTTTGCGTTCTGAATTCTCGAAACCTACTGAAAGAAAACATAGAACACGTTTGTTACCTCATTGTTATTCATATATCTACCGTAAGTTCTCTTGTTTTAGGTTTTACTAATTTCACGTTTTTTTTTGATGTTTTTTAAAGCCAACACAAATGTTTTATAAATGCTTGTAAATGTTTTCTTAAATATGAAGAAATAGTGTGTTTCATTGATGATTGCTCAGCAATGGAAAGTATGTTACATACAGTCAAATGGACGAAAATAGCAGTCCCAAATTAATACTTATAAATAACATTTACAATAGATAATTCTGATGCAGCTATATTGAAATTATTTAAAATCCCTGAAAATATATGGTTTCCGGTAAAGTATCGAATATGAGGGGGAATTACTGAGTTTTCTAGTCAGGCGCTGTTATTTACTTTTGCATTAAAATAGCAGTACCAAGCTAGGGGCACTAAACGCAGATGTATAAAGTTCTGTCTATTGCAGAATAATTCAACAATTTCTTAATCATCCATTTCTGTTATAATATAGACCGAGCAAAACATTGTTCATCGGAAAAAGGAGCAATTATACTCGATCTACTTAATAGAGGCAAAAGCTAGTTTATACATACGCTCTCATGTTCTGCGAAAATGATTGCAAACGCTAAGAACTGGAGAAAAGTGAAAGAAAATCGTGGTGGAAAACGAAAACTAGCCCTGGAGAAGACAGAAACATAATAATTTAATTACGTTATATTTGAAAATTGCTGTTTATATGTTTGCAACATTCAATAAAAGTTCTGTTTAATGCGAACAAAGTCATTACATTGTTGATTGTATTAATAGTGCATATCTTTATATCCCTCAACAACTTAACACAAGTCCTAGAAGGCATTCCCAAGCCACTAGTTATTATTACACTCACGCCCGTGGTGCGACTTAAGATCTTTAGCTGCTAACATTTCCTTAAACTGAAAAACAAATAACAAGAAATCTTTCTAGATAGCATGCCGTCGGATTTGATGCCTAGGCTCTTGCGTGATAAGCTAGTAATTTACCACTAAGTTCTCGACTTTCTGTAGCTTAAATTAAAGCTTGAGATCAAATATATATATTAATTATTTTTGTCAAAATTAAATATTCTATTCGAGATAGTATATCGCATATTCATTAAAGCATCCTTTTAAAAATCGAATTATAGCATTTCATAGATTTTCAGCCAATTTCCTAATAAAAGTTTCTTTAACGTGTCGCATTGTGATCGCTGTAATAATCAAAGTTTCATTACTCATACTGTCAGTTTCTTCGGGATCTTTTATCAAACTCAATCTTGATGTTTTTTCAACATCAAGATAGCAAAATAGCAAAACGATGAATTAAATGTTGACTTTTACAATTACACAACGAGATCTGAAGAACAATTACAAGCAAAACAAATTATATATTTCTTTTAGGATTTGTTACTTTTATCTTTAAGAGATAGTACTATATTGTGAATATACTTTTTATTTTAGTTGCATATATGTCAATAGTTATAATATTAATTAAACTTTATTCTAGAAATGACGTAAGTAAATTTTTCCTTTTATTACGACACATCAATGTAATAATTAATAGTTAATGAGACAAGTAATTTTTAAATTAAGGACTGCAGTAAGTCACTCCATTAGGTACGATGTTTCTGCAACTAATGGAGTGTTGTAAAAGTGTCGCGTGAAAAATGCGGGTAAATATCGAGCAATGTTGCGCCATAAAATTTTGCGTTAAACTCCATGAAGATTGCATGGACTACTACCGAACAAGGCAATGACGCATGAATTTTAAAGAAGGATATGAGGAAATAATGCTTAGTCAGCATAAATTTTCAGTTAATACAAGGCTTTCAAATTGGTAGAGAAAACAATGAGAATAAACACCACTATAGGCGGGCAATGAAATCAAGAACTGTTGACAACATATATAAAATATACTCAATATTAGTCAATACAAAACAGGAATGATTGCGATAAGTAGGAATAAGTAAGCATTGTGCCCAACGTTTTTTGAGCGACCTATTATGCATGAGAATAATGTATGTATGAATGAAAAGAATCGCTTGGTCGTTATAATCGGGGTATACTGGATTATTTCAAAATTATTTAAAATGTCCTGTACAGAGCAGCAGAGGGGATAAATAATGGATATCTGTATACAAAGGGTACTAGGAAAGTTTTGCAATATGACGCAATAATGAATCGTAGGAAGCTGCTTGTTGCTGCATGTTGAGACATGTTCATACGTGCATAGCAGCCGCTGCGCCATGTCGATGGGCTCAGTTATTCATTAGCAGTGAGAGTGTAAAGTGCTTGCGATGGCATTGTGGTCACCAAATGATATAAGGGCAGTTTTGCGTTATAATTTCGTGCGTGGTTTGAACATAGACCAGTGGATCGAAGAAATGACTCTTGCACTAGGTGATGTTTGTCCAGATCGCACAACGATATTCAGGTGGTATAGAGAATTCCAAAGGGGAAATTTAACTGTGGAGAATGCTGAAAGGCCGGGAAAGCCATGAACGTCAGTTACGGAGGAAACGTTACTACTGTGAGGAAAATGCTTGGCGAGGACAGGCGAGTGACCTACCAACAGATAAGAGGGTACTTCAGGCCTAAATGCACCAGCAATTCGTTCGATTCTGCATCATTTGCACGTGAAGAAACTTTGTTCTCTCTGGTTGCTGGATCGACTGACTGAAGAGCAGACTTGGTGCCGGGAGATGCTAAAAAAGTTGAATAAAGGACAATCTCGGTATGTGAACAACATCGTGACAGGTGTCGAGACTTGGCTGTACTATTTCGATGTGCCGACCAAAGCTCAAAACAAAGTTTGGGTCTTTGATAGTGAGGACGCACCCGTAGTTGTAAGAAAATCCCGATCTGTGAAGAGAAAAATGATAGGTGTATTTTTCAAATCGAAAGGAATTGTGGAACGCGTCGTTTTGGACAAACAGAAAACAGTCACAACTAAGTGGAATACTGAACAGTGTCCGCCTAAAGTCATTGGATCTATGAAGAACCTGCGGCCAAAGTCAAGAATGGACACTTGGTTCCTCCATCACGATAATGCGCCAGCTCACCGCGCCAAAGCTTGCACCGAATATTTGACCACGGCAGGATTGAAACTTCTGGAGCACCCTCCCTATAGTCCAGATCTTGCTCCCTGCGGCTTTGCACTGTTCCCGCATGTGAAAATGAAGTTAAAAGGGAGGCGGTTTTCCAGTGTTGAGGACCTTCTGCGGGCTTGGGACAACGAGTGTGCTTTACTCCATAGTGAAACTTGGCAGAACTGGTTTAAAGATTGATTTCAGAGGATGCAGAGGTGTATTGGGTGTAGAGGAAATTACTTTGAAAAATTAAATAAACAAAGCTGTATTGCAAAACTTAAGCGCTGAGCACTCTTCGATACAAATTCTTTGTAAATAGTTTCACAACATTCGAACAAAATAAAGAGCACGGACGCAAAGCTCATTGCGCTCATTGTTTGCGTACACGTTGCACTTTCGTTTTTTGTTTTAGGGAAGCTTTGCAATAAGCTGTATTGCAAAGCTTTCCTAGTACCCTTTGTATGACGCTAAAACAAAAAGCGAAAGTGCAACGTGTACGCAAACAATGAGCGCAATGAGCTTTGCGTCCGTGCTCTTTATTTTATTTGAATGTTGTGAAACTATTTTCAAAGAATTTGTGCCTTTTATCGATGAGTGCTCAGCGCTTAAGGAAAATGGTTTCGCATGTTGGGCTTGTAACTACCGATTTATGAATTTTGCATTATAAAAATACTTCATGTGACTGTCGATTATTAAATCTTTAACCAAGAAGTAAATATATTCATGACCACGAACATGCACAACATCTACATACAGGCATCACTATCTACTGTTCAGACGTAGTTCCTTACAACTTTTATTTCTTTATATTAACAAAGAGTCTTTATTATAACATAGCAGAGAATATATACAAAACAATTAACATAAATTTGGAACAGATTGATAGAGAAAAGGACTTCTAAAACTCACCAAGAATGGCAAAATAGTTGTTGGTAGACGGTGTATATATTAACAAGAAGAATATTTTAAAGAGAATAGCACAAAATTATAAATAAAATTAATATATGTCTTTTAAAAAAAATTAGTCGTAACTTTTGAAGCAAAGCTCGTATATGCCTTATATTATAATATTTTGTATGAAATTTTGAATCGCACTTGACACAAACTACTTCAAATTCTTTAGATACTCTTAACTTTTACACTGATTTGAAAATAATGTGTGTAGCTTTTAATAATTATTTAATATTTAATAACTATTTAGTATTTAAAAAAAAATATTAGTTTTTTAAATTAAAACTTATTTTGTGAAAAGCAAAGTGTTCGACTTCAATAATTTATCAATTTTTCATAAGTGCTCAACAACTACTTTATAAAACAATTAAATTTTTAAATGCCTTTCTAGATATTAAAATACAATATACTATTGATATACGTTTTTGTATTACAAAGTAGTTTGAGAAGATGGTGTATATAAATAAAGACAATATTTTAAATATGACAGCATACGTATCTTTTGAAACAAACTTCGTATAGGCCTGTTAATTTCGCATGAAGTTTTGAATCGCACTTGACAGAAACTACTTCAATTTCTATAGATACTCAACTTTTACAATAATTTCATAATAATGTGTGATGTAAGATTTTAAGAATTTAATAACAAGTAATTAAATTAATAAAACTTTTCTAGGTATTAAAATACATTATACTATTATAATACATTTTTGTATTAAAAAATAAATTGATTTCTTTACATATACTTTATAATGCGAAAGTTTTTCACGCAAAGTATTTCGCATATCTAAAAAAACATTACTTCGAAATCATAAATATAAAATTAAATATATTAGGTCTACCGGAAAGTTCTGTCGGTTTTTAGAATAAAACGAAATAATAAATTTTTCATACCTTGAATAAACTTTATTGAATAGTGTAATTTCCATAATTATTTATGACTTCTTGCAAGCGTGATGTCAATTTGTATATCCCATTTTTAAAAAGTGCCTTATCCGTAGAGGCGAAAAATTGAACCAGTGCTTGTCTGATATATGCCACTGAATTTTATACAAATTCCAACAAGGAAAATACGCTACAGAAGCGTGTAGAAATTAATTGAAAGTGTTTGCTGAAGGTACAGTTTCTGATAGAATATACAAAAGATGTTTCGAAAAATTTTAAATAGGTGATTTCGACCTTTCTAATAAGCCACGCTCTGGGAGATCATCTTTGATCGACGACGGTACTGTTAAGATCATATTAAAGCAAAATCCTTTTTTGAAAACATTGGAAGTTGCGGAAAGGCTTGATTCAGCTTAACAAACAATTTTGCACCATATTTGGAAATTAGGATTAGTGTGGAAATATTCGAGGTGGGTATCATATGAGTTAAGTGAGAAGAATTTGAATGATTGAGTCATCATATGCACATCTCTGCTTGTACGGTACAAAATCGAATCCTTCTTGGATCGATGGTAACTGGGGATGAAAAGTGAATTACCTATGAAAACATCGTAAGGAAAAGGGCATTTTGAGAGTCCGGAAAACCTGCCTCCTTCACATCTAAACCAAAGTTGAGCCTGAGAAAGAGAATGTTGTGTATATGGTAGGATATTCGAGGACCAATACATTTTGAGCTGTTGAAACCGAATAAAAAGCTAAATTCGGCATTTTTTGCAGGGCAAAAAATTCAAAAACGAAGAAGATATCAAGATGGTTCAATTTTTCGTTTAGGAATAAGGCATGGGATATACAAATTGCCATCACGCTGGCAAGAAGTCATAAATAATGATGGAAATTATATTATTTAATAAAGTTTATTCAATGTATGGACAATTTATTATTTTGTTTTATTCTAAAAACGGACAGAACTTCCCAGTAGACCTAATACATAGTGTGACAAATAATGAAACAATCCATTTAGAGTCGATTATTTAGAAAGAATTTTGTTTTATGCACTCTCTTGCAATCAATCTTCTATTTAAACACGCAGTTCTGGGAATTTTAGTAGTTCAGAAAAAATTGCTCCAATTTTGCTTATTTTTTTAGTTATGGTGAATATTTTAATGACATTTTAACTTATTATCGAAAACAAGTCATTCACATTCGAAATCTGTTAAACTAGTCGTAAATAATTGCAAAACAAATATTGGTTTACCGAATTTATTATTATATATATTATATTTTTTGTAGTGTTATGAGAATGATCAAATTGTAATATACTATATTACGATGATCATATCAGCGTAATAAAATTATTAATAAACGAAAGAAGGTAAATTATAGTTCTATAATTACAATTCAGTAGTAACCCGATGTTCTTCTATGTAACTATCTACAACGACGAATATGAATGGTTTAGGGGAATAGTGTAACGTATAGAGAGAATTTGCAGGAGAAGTACATGCGTATTATGACTGATAATTTGAGATTTAGCCGGTATAAAAATGCTGATTGGTTCTGTAAATCGCGATACTAGATAAAACCTTCATGTTATTAGGACAAATACTCATAATTTACGTAAGTGTTTTTAATATGCACAATTTCTCTATACATCAATATCCTCTTTTTTCTTTTGTTTAAATAAGTTTATCGAAAAGGTAATATTTTCTGATTCTACTTTTAATATATTTCAGAAATTGTTCCTCCAACATTTAAAATAGTTTTGGATTAAATTTGCAGGACATTTGGATGATATTTTCAGCTCGTTTTGAGTAGTGTGTAAAAATTCTTTTAATGATTTTATCAAAATAGCTTTAAACAGAATTTTAGGTTTGGATTGCTTTGTATGATTCAGCATGTAAACTTGGTTTTGTGCCAAAAATTGTATAATCAATGAACGCCTTGCATTATCAGGCAGTAAATACTCATTGTTAGTATTTGAACATTCTTCATGGACCATAACAAATGAATGAAAGTTTTCACCAACAATTGCCATGTAGGCGAAATTTTCGACAAATAATGCCCTTAATGCCACAAAAAATGATCGATATTGTTTTAATTTTGTACACAAAATGTTAAATCACCAATTAAAATAGATTTTAGAACCTTTGGATTATTTAGCGTTTTAAAAATCTCACAGGTGTGGGATTAATGATGTTTGTTCTTTGGTGGGTGTAGATTAATTTTGTTCGATATTTCTTTTTTCCTTAGTTAATGCCAAGAACTTCTTTCATGGTTCCAGAAGATTTTGCATTGCATGAAACTAGGCTTTTTTATCAATTCTGATATCAAAACTGATCATTACTACAATAGAATCATATAAAAATTCATACATACTAAATACTAAAGTAGAAGAAGAAACGTTAAAAGAGCTAAAAACAATTTTCATATTTATCTTTTTCATTCTTTCAGGAGCTTACAGTTAGCTCAGGAATACGAGAACTATCTCTGTGTGGATGCAGGGAAGTGCAATAGAGAACGTTCCATTGTGGGCACTAGCGCATGCCCTTTGTAATTTTACCCGGTCAAGCAGTATAGAGCAAATCCAAAAATAAAAAAAGTATAAAGCAAAGATAAACTAGAGTTATCTACCTAGACAAAAATACATCAAATTATGAATGTTAATACCATAGATGCAGTGAATCTAATGTCTGAAGGTGAAACCCCATGGAGTAGGTGATCTGGAAAAATCGTGTGAACTGAAATCAAGATTACGCAGAGACTGAAAAAGTTATAATTCAAGTAAATTTCAACAAGCCTATGCAAAGAAGGCAAGAACTATAGGGGCAATAGATTTGGAAAGGTCACAGTGAAATAGGCTCTATGCTTACCTCATGTAATCTTCTTTCTAATTCTTTTTATCTAATCCATACTGATTATCGCTTATCATATCAGAAGCTTATACCTATATTAAAAAAATATTCGAACCTATGTAAATATGTGGGATCGAACTCTGAGGAAAACTTTGAAGTCGAACGTAAAAATAATACAAAAATTCCAGTAGGTGTTTTAAGAATGGCAAACAATTCATCATGGTTCAAAACCAATAAAAGTTATCCATGAGAAATTAGAGATCCCATAAATCATGTTGTTAACTGCACTTAAACAATACCCAGCAAGCCTAAATAAATATCCAAAAGAATTTGAAAAAAGGCTTACTGACAAATTATGACTAACAGAGTGAAGACTTACTTAAATGGAGTATAGCTGCTGCCGAAACACTTGTGCTTAATGTTAAAGTCATATAGTGTGGTGAGTATCCATGTTAAAACTATTTTCGTTATCATTTAAAAGACTGTTAAATTGAACTTTCTATATCATAAGTATTATATAAAGGATATTTCAAATGGCGCGTTTTTTAAGAATAAATAAAATGTGGATGGCGCACTGAATTTGTCTGGGTATGTGGGTATTTAAAAAGTGTGATGTATGTTCAAATTGTTGAATTATTTTATGAAAATCAGCGTTCTGTGAAAGAGTTTTCAGAAAATTGCGTGAATTTTATGGTTTACATAATCGTCCATCTGAAAGCACTATTGGTCGAATTATTAAAAAATTTCAAGAGACCGGTTCCGTGGAAGGTCAAGAGAGTGAAAAATACAGTCGTAGTGGCCGTTCACAAGAAAATATTGGTTTGGTTTGTGAAAGTGTTGCTGAAGATCCTGAAATGTCCATTAGACGACGTTCACAACAACTTGGACTTAGTGAATCAACAACATGGCGTATTTTACACAAAGATTTAGCTCTGAAGGCATATAAGGTTCAAATAATACAGGAACTGAATCCATTAGATCATTTAAAACGTCGTTCATTTGTCGATTTCTCAAAAAATAATGTTTTCTGAAAAGTCACTTTTGAACTTGGTGGCTATCTTAATAAAGAAAATTGCCGTATCTGTGGTAAGGAAAATCCACGAATTATTCATGAGAAACCTATGCATCCTAAACGGGTTACTGTTTGGTGTGCATTATGGTCAGGTGGTGTAATTGGACCTTACTTCTTTGAAAATGCTGCTGGTGAAGCTGTAACTGTCAATGGTGATCGATATCGTCGGATGATAACCGAACTTTTGCGGCCTGAATTAATGAATATTGATCTAGGGGATATGTGGTTTCAACAGGATGGCGCTACACCTCACTTTGCACACGAATCAATTGATTTATTGAGGAAAAAATTTCCTGGACGTGTAATCTCAAGAAACAGTGATGTTGATTGGCCACCAAGATCTTGTGATTTAACATCGTTAGAGTATTTTCTTTGGGGTTATGTGAAAAGTCAGGTTTATAAAAATAATCCACAATAAATTCCTGCTGAAAGATGAAATTATTCGTGTCATTGGTGAGATAAAGTCAATATGTCAAAATGTCATTGAAAATTTTAACAAAAGAGTGGACGTCTGTGGAGCTGCAAGAGGAGGCCATTTGGCAGATATTATTTTTCGCATATAAATGTCATAAATGATACTTTATTTACCAATAAAAAGTTTTTGAAAGTGAATGCAAATTATGTGTTTTATTTATTCTTTTAAAAAACCGTGAAATTTGAAACACCTTTTATTATTACAACATTTAGTCCACTTGAGAATTAAGGCAAAATAGTTTTGGGGTGTTATAAAAAACCGAAAGACATTAAACAAATGCAAAATAAATTGAAAACCACAAAGCAAAATTTAATAAAATAAGGAAATACTTAACACACTCTCGAAAATTTTGGAAAAAACTTTCGTAAATGCATATGTGCATTGTCAAATTTACAAATAATGTTTTACTGTACATCTTTTTTATTTACATTTGCAACTGTTTCTGTATTTTTTTTTACATATTTATATCGCTCAAATTACTTTCACTCTACAAACAAATTCTTACTCGCCACATTATAAAGGCCCCTTATCTTCTTGACCTGTATATAATTTGTTTAGATTTTCCATTACTAACTAATTTACTTTTTAGTAACATAATTAAAGTTTAAAAAACTTATTTAATATAGTCAATTACGATTTTCTATAAATATGACATTAAATAATAGTTTCCTATCTTTAGGAAATTAGAAACAACTACGGCGCTAGGATGTTGCCCTGAGGAACTTCAGATTTCCAGACAGTTGGTGTCATAAATATACTATTGTTTACCTATTTAATGAAATCCGGGGAAAATGAAGCAATTTCATTAGAAATAATTTTAACATTTATTAATTTGTAGTATTTACGGCGTATTTTGCTAAATATTTAATTAAATAGACATAATAATAATAGAAATAAAACATACACATTCGTGGTAATAACATTATATCACGCTATATTATCACATGTGTATTACACATAATCTTCTATATTATCGAATCCACTTCGAATACAATATTTACGAAACTTGAAAAGTACCAAACCCCTAATTTTCTGAAACGTCTATATCGACTAAACACGATATTAAAGGTGCTTAAATAAGTTAAATTATAAAGTGTTCCTTATGTTTCCGAGGAAACTTTTATTACTTAAAAAATTATACATACAATTGCAACCATCTGCTGATAAACTTTATCTAATCAATATTATATCACGGTTATATTATGTCATTAACATTTTAAACAGTGAAGTAAAAGTATGATATTTCTGCGGCAAATATAGCGACTTGACAGAAAATCGAAGGTGTCTTGCTACTCTTTTACTATGTAATACCTAGAAATTATGAAATTCTAACTAACCCATGGTATATTTTCAAACTCATGATGAAAATCGTAAAATTTATCCATTGTTTTCCCTTTTGAACACAACACACAAAAATCGAAATATTTCCTCTTAACTGTAAGTCAATTTACTGCACTCAAAATCACACGGTCATCATTGATTTTCGAAAGGTGAATCGAAATAGTTCGTTCAGTGGATAACAAAAATGTTTGACATACGAAAATATAAAAGGATCGAACTGAATAATTTAGTCGATATATATTTATATATACACGAAACAATCAAGGCGGCTGCTGTCAAAGAAAAAAAAAACTAAAGCAAGCGCCGACGCGACTGGTCCACCAGCGCAGACGTCGCGCGATATACTGAATTTATGCTAGAGAAAATTCGAGTGAAAATAGTATTGAAACATTAATAAAAACTGCCAGCCGTCGCCGTCACCGCTAGACTCTGGGGGTTCCGAGTTTATGTGCACATCTAAACGAATGATAGTGGGGCAACTCTAAAATCCTATACATATCGACTTTGCGCCGATGGAGTAGTGGCGACGAGTTAGTTGCTGATCGAAGATTCGTATGTTAGACGACGTCTGCTACGTAATAACGTAAATACGATTTACACGACGGTGGACATAGTTGGATCCTTCTTACTGCAATGTAGTCGATAATGTGGAAGCGGAAAAAAGATCGTGTTCGTGTAAATATATTGCGATCGTTTCAATATTACAACTGATAACAATAGTAATTGACCATACCATGATAAGACAACAGTCACACAATGAAAGATTAAAATAACATTAATTAAATTACGAACCTAAAAAACTAAAGAAACGAATACTTATGAAAAGTTAGAAAGGTCAAATAGTTTTTTAAGTTATTTTAATTGAAGAAATATACAGGTTACACATATTTCGGAAACCCATACTAATTTAAAAAACACATTGTTGATATCTTGTAGTAGTGCAGTGATTGACTATCAAGTTTTAAAGTAAAGAGTAAGTTCAATAAAAAATGTTTATCTTATTTCAGTTGTATCATGGGATATTTAACTACGGTTTGTATAATAAGAGAATAAGGTCTAGAATAAAGTCGATAAAATTTTCAATGGTATAGAATATAAAGAATTTCCCCTAATATAATTGATTAACATTTGTTACGAGCGTAGTTTGACAAGTAGTGAGAATGGAAAAGAAAAACGAATTTTTTAAATACAAAATAATTTTTATTTTTCAATATATTCTCCTAAAAGAGTATTACATTTATTCCAACGGTGCTCCAGTGCCCTTATGCCATCTCTACAATGCGATTCCGGAAGGCTTGCAAAATACTCATTTACGAAGACGATAAGCTCGTCGTTGACGAAAATTTCTTTCCACCTAGTGCCGTTTTCAATTTTAGAAAAAGGTGGAAGTCGGTAGGGGCTAGATCCGGCAAATAAGGCGCATGCTGTACTAATTGGAAATGCAACTCGTGGATTTTGAACATCGTAACTGTGCTGGTATGCGAGGGAGCGTTGTCTTGGTGAAACAGAATCTTTTTCTTTGCCATTCTTGGCATTTAGCACGAATATCAACATTTAATTTTTGTAGAAGTTCTGCATAATATTGTCGGTTTATTGTGGCACCTTTCTGAAGGTAATCAATGAGCAAAATGCCCTTTCAATCCCAAAAAATTGATGCCATCACCTTGTTTGCCGTTGAAGTGGTTTTCGCTTTCTTTGGAGGTGCAGAACCATGTTCTAACCATTGTTTCGAGTGTTGTGTAGTTTCGGGTGTACTGTAGTGTATCCAAGTTTCACCTCAAGTAACAAATCGCCTACAAAAATCAGTCGGATTCCGCTTATAAAGGTCCAAACACTCATTGGAAATGCACAAACGAGTGAACTTTTGATTAGTCGTAAGCAATCGCGGCACCCACCTTGCCGAAAGCTTGGAAAGGCCCAACTCTTTCGTTTAAATGTGGTGTACGCTTTCTGTTGAAATGTTTACCATGTCTGCTATCTCTCTCACTTTGAGTCGTCGATCTTGCATTCATCTACCCATCTACTTATTGTGGCGGATGATGGAGCAGATTCACCTAATGTTTCCCGTAACTCATTTTTTATTTCGGTAGCTTCCATACCCTTAATTACGAAGTATTTAATCACCGCGCGATACTCTGCTTTTTCCATTTTAACATAACGACGTGTTGCTTCTTTTTAAATCAGCTGTCAAAAATAAACTAAACAACCGATTTATCTAAATATCGGAATGTAAACATATAAATAGGCAACCTAAATTATATTGCATTTGTTTTACCAATTAGAGCGCTGCCTATGTGTCATTTTCACTACTTGTCAAACTATCCTCGTATTTGCTTAAGAAATGTAACAAAAATGGTTCATTTTTGAAACGATCGCTAATATGTGTTAATAGATAGGGTGTTTATGACCATTTGAATCGAAAAAAAGCGTTAAAATGAGTAAGAGGAACTTGAATAAACCACGTCCAAAACAGACGTTCATCAGCCTTGGATCGATTTGATGGGATTACAAAGAATCGTTTATTTTTAATTTATACCACTCAATCGAACAATCAATTCTGATGTGTACGTTAAACAACTAACAAAGTTGATACTCTGCTCCATTGTGACAATGCCAGGCCATATGCATCTTTGGGCATTCGATAAAACTTATTAGAGTGTGGTTGGATTATGTTGCCACATCCACAACACAGTTCGGAAATCACACCATGAGATTATCAGTTACTCTGATCCTTCCAAAACTTCTTGAAATGCAAAAATTTAAATGATGTCAAATAATACTCAGTTATTTATTTTTTTGCTGATAAAAACTATAAATTTTATAAATGTAGGATATACTTATGCTTCTTGAAAAATGGCAAAAGACCATTGATAAAAGTGGACAATGTACTATTGAATAAAATCCTTTCGTAACAAATCAACAATTACTTATCGTAGTTGTCAGACTAATATTTAATTTAATTTGATATAAATGATAAAGGTAACTTGCTTTATCTAATGAATGTAACAAATTCACTTAAAAAACTTTTATACTTACTTTTATTACTTACGCAAAGAAAATAATATATAGAAAATTAGTATTTTTCAAGGACCTCAAAAAAGCGTCTATTAACCAGTAGCTAGTGCCGTAGTATAAAAAACTGATAATTGATTCTTGACAATTATCGTAATGTTATATTAAATTTATGATAAAGTTGATTTAGTAAAGGCATCTATATCTATATACTAATAGAAAATAATGCACAGCAAATTAAAAACGTTCACTTAAAATTGTAGTTGCAATTTCAACGAAGGACACTGTACATGGATGACGTTAATCAATTAAAACTTGTAAGTGTAACGTGCCGCTGTTTATTTTTAAACAGTGACAAACACGTTGTGTTAACAGAACGTAACCGATTGAATAATAATTTACCAATCAACGCTTCATATCGTAAATGTGTAACTTTAATCATCAGGGAAATGCTATAAAATTCGATAGTGAAAATGCGAAATTATATTTGCATGTGAGTACAAGTGGAATATTAGCTTTTTTATCTTTCTAGATAAAGATTTACTTTGATGATGTAAGATCATCAGTCATCAGGTTAAAGATAATTATTACGGTAACTTCATGATTCGGTGTTTCATGCAAAGTTAGATGGGATTTTTTGAAAATAGGCAAGTCAAATGTTTATGTAAATACAAATAGAAACGTTTTAAGATATTGAAAACATTGGTCAACAAATTAACACAAAGAAGAGGAACCAGAACATAAATTTAATATCCATATTTGTAATATTGTAACAGATGCGGAGTTAGGCCGGATGTACGTACTTAATTTGTACGACGAAAATAATTTGTTACAAAAGATCGATGTCTGAAAGGGTTCCTTTACAATTTACATATCATTAAAGTATTTTACAATTTATTTTGTCAACGTTTCTATTATATTTAAAATGTTAAACATAAACAATTTTAAGCAAGAAATACTTTTGAATTTTTGAAGAAAAATATGTGTACGAGGTGTGGCAATTAAATAACGACACTGATGTGAGAAATACTATATACACTCCACGCAACATGAATAGGACCACCCGACTTGTTGCAAGCTTTCGGTGGTTTGAAAAACAATTCATTTACTAAAAATACAATGCAAGTTTGTAATGGTATGATATGGCAAATAATACGCATTATTGCGCAATAGTGCCTAACGTTATGCATTGGGTGACGTAAGTACCACATACATATAAAATGCACCGCGCCGGTTGGATACGACCAGTATTTAATAGTAAGCTACCGGATGAGTGTCGAGTTACAACGTGTATCCGGATAAACAAACATCTGTAATTAAGGGTATTGTGCAACGATGGGACGACAGAAGTGCTTAAGTATGGAAGAAATTGGAAAAATTAAAGCGTTCCATCAAGAAGGGTATTCCTCAAGGGCTACTGCAAAGAAAATAAGTCGATCACACCAGGTTGTGAACAATTTTATTAGGGGTCCCGAGAATTATGGAAAACGTTTTAAAGGGCGAACAACATCCGTTACAACTAAGAGAGAACGTCGAGCCATATTACGCGAAGCATCGAATTCGGCATTAACGGCAAGACAAATCGCGAATAACGTTGGAACGAATGCATCGGTAAGAACTGTACAGAAGTTACTGAGGACCTGTCCGCATTTAAAACGTTTGAAAATTAAACGACGGCCTCCTTTAAGGGAATTTCAGCGCACTGCACGTCTTCAGTTTGCTCGAGCAAAAATGGGGTGGACAAGAGAATGGCAAACTGTTATTTTCAGTGACGAGAAGAAGTTTAATTTAGATGGCCCGGATGGGTTTTCTTATTATTTCCACGATTTACGTAAAGATGAAGTGATTCAGTCACGAAGGCGAGCCGATGTTGGTTCAGTCATGGTATGGGGAGCTGTTTCCTATAACGGACCTGTTGATTTAGTAATAGTGAAGGGCAGACAGAATTCGGAAAAGTACGTCCAGCTGCTGCAACAGGTGGAAGACAAATTTTCCAACGTTATGGCAGGTGGGCCATTTATTTTCCAACAGGATAATGCCAGTATTCACACCGCGCGCATTGTTCGACGCTGGTTTCAAGAACAAGGCATGGAGGTTCTCGATTGGCCACCGCTCTCCCCCGACCTGAACATCATAGAAAATGTTTGGGGATGGTTGTCGCGTAAATTGTACTCCAATGCTACCCAATTCAGTTGCGCTGACGAACTAGAGCAGGCGCTGAAACGAAGTTGGGCGGAACTTCCCGTTGACTATTTGAGAACCCTGTATAATTCCATTCCATCCCGACTATTTGAGGTTATAAGAAATAATGGCAAAAGTACTCCTTATTGAACAATAAAGTATTTTGTTATTGCAAACGAATCTTTTATTTTGTAGATTGGTCGTATTCAAGTGGCGTTTAATTACTCTACTTATTGTCATTAGTAACGTACATTTGCACTGACTTTTACAAAAATTATATTTGGTACCTACATACATCTTTTTATCAACCCTCTTATTTTCGAAAATAACAATTCCAGCGCGCTACCATGTTTATACCAACTACAAATGTCATATATGCAGTTGGTCCTATTCATGTTGCGCGGAGTGTAGTACAAATAAAATTATATTTAATTTTTATCCCCTTCAACATACTCTCCTCCCCCACCTATACACCGTTGTATACGTGTCTTCCATTGTTCAAAGCAATGCTGTAATCCATCAATTGTCAGCCTCTTCAACAACTCTGCCGTTTTTGCTTTTACATGTTCAACAGACTGAAAATGTGTTCCTTTTAATGCACTTTTCACTTCTGGGAACACGCAGAAGTCACATGGTGCGAGATCTGACGAATACGAAGTATGATTAAGTACAGTGACGCGCTTGTCCGCTAAAAAATGTCTCACAAATAGGACATTGTAAGCTGGTGCGTTGTCCTGGTGCAAAATCCACGATCGTTTCTTCCTTACTCTTACCCTCAGCTTGATTAGGATGTCTTTGTAGTATTTTCGATTAACAGTTTGACCCTTAGGCACCCAGTCAGTCATGATAACACTCTTGATATCGAAAAAAAACGATCAGCATTACCTTCAATTTCGACCTGCTCGTTCGTGAAAGAAAACCGTTTGTGCCATTCAAAAACTCGCGCACGTTACATAACATTACCACCAAACACCTCCTTTAACATTTATAAATATTCTGTTAGTGATTTTTTTTTAATTCGGCAAAGAATTTCAGTTTAATTCGCTGATCGATTTTTATGTCAGCACTACTAAGTAACAGTGTCCTCTACAGTTAAAGCTCGAAAGTAAACTAAAGCAGACACAGACGAAACTAGGGGTTGTATTCCATCAATAATTGTATTAACTAGTTTTTACTGAACTAATATGATCTTAAATTTCTCACGACCTGTGTGTTTTATTTAACAAATAGAAAGAATCGTCGTTTTGTTCCTAAAAAATACATGTAATATTTTTTGGAAAATATTGATTGTCATGAAAATCAGTATCTTAGATATTTTTATAATTTTCATCTATATTAAGGCGCACGTATCGATCAATTTTTGCATTTCATCTGCAAAGAAATCTCATCTGTCCCAGAAGATAATTTTTGGTTTTCTCTTTTGGAAGTTAATCAGCAAGAAGAATACGTTTTGCATCCTAAAAAATTGAAACCATTACCTTTCTTGCATATAAAATAGACATCGCCTTCTTTAAATGAGGAGAACCACTGGTTAAATTGCTGTTTTCTTTCGGGCATATAATGATGAAACCAAGTTTTGTCTGCTTGATCAATACGGAACGGCATCCACTTGGCGGATAGCTTCTTCATAGCCAATTAACTCTTCATTCAAAATGTACGTTACGCGTTCTTTAGAGACGTTTATAGCCGCTTTCTCAGATATTTTTAAACGACGGTCTTTTAACACCATATCAACCTTTCACCGATTTCCAATATATTGGCATCTTTAACCGTTGTACGAACACATTTGAACTCACAAACCCATTTAACAACAATGGAAAATGAAGGAGCTGAACTCTTCAGACTATCCTTCATCTAATTATGAATATTTGTAGCAGATAAGCCTTACAAGAAGTGCTTAATGGCAGCACAAATTTCAACACTGTTCATCTTAGTTAAAACAGCCTTCACAACAAAACTATAAACGTAGCGATTTGAAATATAATAGTAGACGTTGCAAGCCAGACTACTTACTGGTGAACCACAAAACCACTCTGAAATGGCGCCATTTATCCGTCATTCCATAAACTTTTTAACCCATCTTCTAATTGCAAATTAAATTTTAATCTGCCGTATAGAAGTTTTCGTATAAATAGGTTTACACGTAAATGCATGCACGTGTGTGTAGACGTAACATAAACCATGAACTGGAAAAAAGATTAATTGATAAGTCCATTTTGTTTATGTGTATGTAGTTATTTTTTGGATAGATTATGATGTGTGAACATCCTTTTATAAATATCTATAAAAATATCAGGTGTTTAACATTTGTGTGTACGTATAATTTTTCACGTTTGGCGTCTATCCAATTCTAAGAATAAGAAATACATATACAGCATTTTAAAGACCGCAGTAAAGTTCATGGAAAAATTGCAGGTTACGCTTTTTCTTTGTTCTTTAGAGTAAATCACTGAGAAGGTTAATCCTGAAGAAGAAGTACACTTAAGTTACCCGTGCGTATCACGGAATTTGTAATACATATAACATAAAATTATTGAAGTCATTAAAGCCAAAGGGGTATTATCAAAATATTAATATAATATTTTCTATAAAGCATAAATATATATTTTGTATTAACAATATGAGTCTTGTTTTTGTTTTATTTTCGCTAAATTTGAAAAAATACCAACATCGATTGCCAGATATTGTAACCTTCAAGATAAGAGCCATGTTTGCAATATGGGAATAATCCAAACTGCAACATAACTGAGATTATAAGAATATCGTCAATTATTAATTCAAATGAATCTATTTCGTTACTAATAAATTTAAAAAATTATATTGTCCTGTCAACTACATTTAAATGGCTATTATAACACGTTAGTCAATATTTATTTTCTACAGTGTATTAAATGTACACCATGTAATATAGACTTAGTAATATTTATATTTAAATTAATACCTTTCTATTTTTTACTGCTATATGTACACAGTCTGTCGCCGAGAAAACCGAACTTTTTCAAAATAATAATTTTTAGTGGCGCCATTTATTAAAAAAAAATATGCGTCGATAAGGTAGATCTTTCACCAATGTTATGTCAAAATATCATGACATTTAGATCATTAAAAGCAGAGGAATTGGGCATAAAATAACAGTGTGTATTTGGCATTGGTCGAAAAATAAATTTTGAACAAAGAGCAAATATCAAGTTCTGTTTTAAACTCGGTAAATCGTTTACTGAAACGTTTAATTTGATGAAACATGATGGTATGAGTGGTATAAACGATTGAAAGACCGTCGTATGGATACAAATGACGACGAACATCCTGGTGCAGAAAAAATCTGTGATTACGGAAAGTAACATTGAATTTGTGTGTGAATTTATTAGAAATGAGCCGTAATCCTCGTTGCGATACGTGGGAATGGAATTAAATTTTTCCAAAGATTCAATTCATCGCATTTTGACACAGCATTTGGGACTCAGAAAGATTTGTGCGAGGTTTGTACCATACAAGCTAACTGAATTCAACATTGTACAAATTTAATTAAAGACTCAAAAAAGGACGAAAACTTCAGGTATTCTCTTTGTAACTAGCGATGAGGCGTAGTGTTTTCAATACGATTCAGAGACCAAGCGTCAAAGCTCTGAATGAACGCATCCAAGTGAAGAAAGACCGAAAAATAGCCGTTTGGAGAAGTCAGAAGTGAAGACAATGTTGATTTGTTTTTATGATTCGAAAGGCATAGTACACAAAGAGTTTGTACCAAGTAGTCAAACAGTCAATGCTGTATATTATCTTGGTGTTATGAAGCGTCTTTTGGAGCGTATTCGTCGTGTGCGTCCTCAATATCGTGAAAATTGTAGCTGGCGTTTGTTATATGATAATGCAGCATCTCATCACTCGATTTTCTAACGACAAATGGCATTATATATTCTCCAAACGACATTTGCCGACGCAAAGATAGCGTTATGGCGACGATGAAGCCATTAAAAAAGCGTCGACAGCGATATTCAAAAAGATGAACTTAAAAATTCATTTGACATGTTAATTGACCGTGCAAAACGTGGTATTAAAGCCGAAGGCGACTACTTTGAATAAAATAAATGAATTTATTTTAAAAAAGTTCTGTTTTCTTTGCAACAAACTGTATATATATATATATATATATATATATGTTCACGTTCATTGGTCATAAATTGGTAAGATCTTGTTTTATTAAATGTTTGTGCATATTTATGGGAAACACAAATATTCATAAACAAAATAGTAAGCTTTCGTTTTTTATTTTAAAAAAAGTTCGGTTTTCTCTGCAACAGACTGTGTATTAAATCAGAAACAATAGTAAATATTTGAATATTTTTAGAATAAAAATATAACAAAATCTATTCTAAATTTAAATGCTTACAGCATTGTATTATGTACGTTATATATTGTTTAACAAGCAATTCTCTACTTAATAGTAATTTAACAAATGCAGGTATAAGCAAAACAATAATATTTTACAGTTAATGGTGTAATAAACGCTGCATCATCCGCTTTGAAACGCAAAAAACTCCGTGTTATATAAAAACTGTTGCTATAGTTAACAGTTACTTGAAGTAATACATTTACCGTTAGAAAACATTTATTATTATATTTAAAAAAAGATAGAAAGAAAAGAAGTTAAGACATAACGAAAGACCCGTAGCAAATACACGGTCTTTGCTGATATAATTTTGAAGACTTGAGCGATTCCAGTCCATTAAAACGGTCTCTCTCTCTAGGCGGTGTTCTATTTAACGCTTCTTTGACATTTGACGAAGTTTATTCTTAATCGCGTTATTAACAGATCTTTATTTTTGAGTCCAGATATTCAAGAGATGTGGGTACAGGTTTTTGCACCTTTTCGTTGTGTCGTCTGTGTTATTCCTGGCCTTGTTTGACGTACAATTCCACAGAGAATTTCATACCGATACTAACTAATAAATATATTTTTATGTTATAGTGATGACAAAATTGTTTTCAAATCACAGAATCGATCCTCCACACTCTTAATAATTCAAAATAAATATGTTTTATTAAATAGTAAATGTTTTAGTATTCGCTTTAGTATATTTAGTTATTACTTTAGTTATTATCTTTGTATTCGCAGACTAAAAATGAAAACGAAAGTCTAGAGCAGTAAAAAATTTTTTTTAAATATAGAATTCGCTTAAATAGATATATTTTCATACAAAAATGAGTCCCGAAAGCTGCACATAATTCCTAAATTTTGTCCTCCTGAGTGTTATTTCAGTTTCGGAGATAAAAGGTATCCTTAAAGGAATCAATTTCTTAGAAGTCAAATGGATAACAGCAACTTATAAGTCTTAACTTGCGCACTGGTGCAGTGTCATGGAATGACAAAACAAATTAGTTTTCCCCATCGTTTAAACTTTGAATCTCTAAGGCGATGTATCAATTTTCTAAAACACTCTTTCCTTACTGTACTGTCTTTCTCCACATAATTAATTAGCAAGATTCTCTGACAATAACAAAGAAATTGTTGTCATTCCCTACAAAAGAAGTGACCTTAAAGTTCTTGAGATTTGGAGCCTTTGTCATTCTATCTACTGCACGTATCCATACTTCATCTCTAGTTGCAAGTCGATGGCATGCACAACAGCGTTTGTGGAATCCACTTTGTACCAGGCTGTCATTCTAACACCGAGAAAAAGGAATGTCATATTGCAACAAACTTCTGAGTGTCAGTTGTTTCAAGTTGAATTAATTTATTCAATAAATTAAATAAACGTAAATGGTCCATAGGAAAAACACTTTCAAAATATCAAATTCTTTTACTTAAATGAAAAAAATACAAATATTTACTAGACTAATGATCCGTTTCTTTTAACAAATATAAAGAGTTTATTCAATATTATTTTCTGGTTGATGTATAGAATTCCGGAAAGAAGTAGCTGCATATTTTTGTTAGCACACGTGCATGGGCAAATATGACATCTTTTACTATTTCTCATTCTGTTGAATGGCAGTTAAAGTGATATAAGTGCGATCTTTCTAGCCTAGAGACGAACGTATACATCTCTCCTACTACTTTTTCTTATCGTTTTGATAATAAAACTCACCAGGTGCGTATAACTATCGACAAAGTCGGAATACCTGACGAGTTTTCCAATTAAGTGAGACGATTGTCGTACTGATTTGTTGGCAGTAGTTTTCACGTTATATTTAACAATTAGCCGTTATGTATGCACACGCTGCTGTTTATTTGGTCAACAGATATTCTGCGTAGTGTCGATTAAAGCGATATAAATGCTTTCAGTTCAATCCGAATAATGGACGTCTAAATGTCTCTCACTACTTTATGTAGTCAATGTACTATTTTGTTGTTTTAATAAGTCTAGTTTCTTCTTTGCATCAAAGAAGATTTTATACCAAGTTATAATTATATTTTAAACACAAACTCCTTTTATTCAAGAAAATTTTCTAGAAATAACAAAGTGTTGCTTTTACTGACAATACTCTTCAAAAGTATTAGTTCTTTAACTTTTTAAACGTTAGGGGCAAGCATGCTCGATGCATAGCGAATAGGTTGAACACATTAATTTTACTAGTAAAAATACTCATGACTGAAACTTTTTCAGAAAGATAATTATCGTTTTCCTAATTTTGCATTCCGTATTATCAAATATTCGTTTTTTAACACTTGGAGTATTCATATCAACAGAGTGATCTGGATATATGTACATGTACATCATCCAATGAGATTGGACCCTAATTAAAGTTATTACTCGCCAAAAGTCGCCTTAGAATGATAATCACTCTCACAGACAGACATTTCTTCAAGAACAATTTCCTCATCTTGTAAGTAACTTTGAACAGCTTTATATTATACAAGGGGTACTAGGAAAGTTTTGCAATATGACGCAACAATGAATCGTAGGAAGCTGCTTGTTGCTGCATGTTGAGACATGTTCATACGTGCATAGTAGCCGCTGCGCCATGTCGATGGGCTCAGTTATTCATTAGCAGTGAGCGTGTAAAGTGTTTGCGATGGCATCGTGGTTACGAAATGAGATAAGGGCAGTTTTGCGTTATAATTTCGTGCGTGGTTTAAACATAGACCAGTGCCTCAAAGAAATGACCCTTACACTAGGTGATGTTTGTCCACATCGCACAACGATATTCAGGTGGTATAGAGAATTCCAAAGGGGAAATTTAACTGCGGAGGATGCTGAGAGGCCGGAAAGGCCACGGACGTCAGTTACGGAGGAAAACGTTACTACTGTGAGGAAAATGCTTGGCGAAGACAGGCGAGTGACCTACTAACAGTTATAGGGTACTTCAAGCCTAAATGCACCAGCAATTCGTTCGATTTTGCATGATCATTTACACGTGGAGAAACTTTGTTCTCTCTGGGTGCCGCATCGACTGAGCACACGACGTGTGATTTGGTGCCGGGAGATGCTAAAAAAGTTTAATAAGGGACAATCTCGGTATGTGAACAACATCGTGACAGTTGACGAGACTTAGCTGTACTATTACGATGTGCCGACCAAAGCTCAAAACAAAGTTTGGGTCTTTGATGATGAGGACACACCCGTAGTTGTCAGAAAATCCCGATGTGTAAAGAAGAAAATGATTTATTATTATTTACTTTTCGTGGAACGCGTCGTTTTGGACCCACAGAAAACAGTCACAGCTAAGTGGTATACTGAACAGTGGCTGCCTAAAGTCATTGGATCTATGAAGAACCTGCGGCCAAAGTCAAGAATGGACATCTGGTTCCTCCATCACGATAATGCTCCAGCTCACCGCGCCAAAACCTGCACCGAATATTTGACGACGACAGGATTGAAACTTCTCGAGCACCCTCCCTACAGTCTAGATCTTGCTCCCTGCGACTTTGTACTGTTCCCGAATGTGAAAATAAAGCTAAAAGGGAGGCGGTTTTCCAGTGATGAGGACCTTCTGCGGGCTTGGGACAATGAGTGTGCTTTACTCCTTAATGAAACATCGTAGAACTGGTTTAGATTGGTTTTGGAGAATGGAGAGGTGTATTGAGTGTAGAGGAAATTATTTTGAAAAAATTAAATAAACAAATCTGTACTGCAAAAGTTTTCTAGTACCCTTTGTATTGTTTTCGAAATTGACGAGTTACCAAGCCGTATGTTTAAAAAAAAATAATAGCAAATTGTGTCGATTTAAAACTGATCTGTTTTTGAAATATAAAAGCTCCCTCGTAAATTCAGCTTATAATTTTCTAAATACAACAACTTGTTCGCAACATCACTGTCTTATATCCAGAAATAATTTACATCTTTTCATCATATGGCAATGATGAACATTTGATTGCAACGACTTATTTGATACTACAATTTGTTTTCGATAAAAAGATTATTAAATGGTAGTTCTTTCTTTGAAACAACATCAGGAACACCTAATATGCGTATTTACATATTTTTAATATTACGAATTTACTTTTGGTAACAAGTTATCATTTTATAGAACGTTTTAAAAATCTGTCACGGCTGAAGCGCTGTTGTTAACTCACTATAAACGTTGTTTACGTTTCTGTTGTACACTTAAGCGACGTCGTGTTTGTAAAAAAAATTTTTGTCGTCCATAAAATGTTTCAATAATTTTTAATTGCAAAAGAATTACGCAAGCATATACATAAAATTAAAATTAATAGATGAAGGCAATTATCTAGAACCTGACATACTTTGAAACCTATTTCACACACAAGAGAAATGACTTTGACCGCCGGAAATGCTGTCCAGACCCACATATAAAATGTTCGACTGAACAAGGTAATATAAGAGTCACGAACAGTTATTAAACTGGCATTTTTTCCACTAATTATTCGCGAAACGGCCTCGACACAGGTTGTCGAAATATGTAAACACAAATAAAACTACGCGAAGATAAACCACGGTCTCATGTATGATTTCATAATTATTTATAGACACGGTTATAATACCCAGAATCTTCGAACGAGCTCAATCATCATTTAGATAATATACATTACGTGTTAATATGAGTATTACAATTATGGTATTAGTTAAGTATGTGGGAATGATTACATGAGCATTTTTGTATACTTACTAACAACACATTAAGAGATAGTTAAATGGATATTTATCACGTGTCTATTTCTGAAAAGTCTTAAAAAAATATGCCCAGTTTGTAAATAATTTATACTCAAATTTGACTATAAAAATACGTATACAGAATACGAAAATTAATGTGGAAAGGGGTTATATATCAGCCTTAAGTGATTAAGTTAATCAACCAAAGGCTCTATCAAAAAATCTGTCAACAATTTCCTTTACTTTTGTAAATTGTTCTTTCTTGTATGTGCTATGTATTATTTTTACTCTGTAATTTTGGGTTGGGTTGTTGAACAATAAAGTATATTCTGTTATAATATTTCAAAGTTATATAATTATGAATTTAATCAAAAATTTAAGAAACAAAATCTCGTTTAATCTCCTTTAATGTTTTTTTTTTAACTGAAATGTGTTAAATATTATATGTAGGTTGTATGTTATTGTTACTAGACTGACAGCAGATCCTGTTTGATTTCAAAACCTGGTAGTCAATAAAAAAACTTGCAAAAAACAAACAAGGTATATCAATCTGATCATCTTAAAAAGATTTTTCATTCAATATTGTTTTCATTTATATGCCAGAAAATACACATGTATGAGTATGAAAGTAAACTAACGTCATTTACATGAAAACATACGATTATAATTAACTTGGCGATGTTTGATCTCAACAACGTCTTGGAAGATGTCAATAAATTCGTTATTTATACGTCGAATAGTCATAAAATCAATAATCTTTCTTACTAACAGCTTTAGTATACAAAATGGAACAAAATAAACTAACAAAATATTTTGAAATGCCAAACGAAGTGCGTGTCGAAATTTGTAGTTGAATAAATTAAATAACTTTGCAGATAAAAAAGTGCTTTCAATCTTTAGGTGTCGTAGTTATAATTAAATTAATTGATATTCAAAGCAATTTATAGATTTCTGAAATTTTGCCACGAGGATTTAACTATAAACAAAAATAACGTTTATTAAAATTTATGCAAATATTTGTATGGGTAAAGGTAAAATTGTTAAATATGATAAGAGAAGAACATTGAATCATTCTAATTAAAATAATTTGTTTAAAATATGTGAATTTTATGAAGTAAATTTCTTAAAGTAAATACATGAAAGCATACGTATATATGTACATACTGTTCATCCTATTCTTGTTGATTATAACTATATTATTATATGTTAAATACTATTATTAGATGAATAAATATGTAATATAAATTTAATTTAAAAGAAAGAATTAAAAACGGTTGAAGCATGTCGTTTTTAATTCTACGAAAACAAACATGTTTACGTCAGTTGGCAGCGTATCTTTTGACAGTGTTCAGTTGCAATTTTGTCTGAGTAAAGTTAGAACGTATAAAGATACAACTTTTTTTATTGTTACAAGTCTAATGTTTTTCAATAAACAATTTGGAAATTTTACGGCATTCTTTTTAAGCTATAATTTAAGCATTTAACTCTTCGTTTGGCACATGGGTCCACCCAGATCTTTTTCAATTTCAATTGTAATTTAAATGTACATACTTCTACATGAGCCAGCGACTTGAAATTTTTCCAGAAATATTAACTATCTATCATCTCTGAACATTGGGAGGATACTTCTCATATGAGTTGATAATTATATGGATATCTTAGTATACACATCACGTTCCTACCTCATGTGGTCTGTCCAGACGCTTATGCATTTTATACGAAAATGTATGAAATATGATTCAATTTAAACAATTCATCTCGCTTTTTTTTTACATTCCCTTGGTAATTTTTTATTTAAATTGCTTTTTATATTCTCTAAGTATCGTGCGCACACATAAGCGTAAGTATCTACAGGCACAAACTTCTATGTAACAGTGTTAGAGGTTTACATAGAATTGATGGATTTTAAGAAAAGAAGGATATTTGAAAATATTAAAGGAACACACAATTCCGTCCAGAATTAAATTGCTAGGAGGTTTTTATTTCCAACAAGGTAATAACCGCAAACATAATGATAAACTTTGTAAGGACTATGTGGAGCAAAGAGAAGAAGGACTTATTGTAAATATGGTTTGGCCCGCACAATCGCCCGATATGAATCCTATCGAGTTACTGTGGGATGAGTTAGACAGAAAAAGGAGAGAACAGTGTCCAGAATCGCAGCAACAGCTGTGGGAATACCTTACAAATGCGTGGAACAATATTCCAGTTGAAACATCTCCAAAAACTTGTGTTGAGACTACCCAACATTTGTAAAGAAGTAATTAAGGATATTTTGACGAAAGTCGCTTAAAATAAAAAGTGTCAAATTTTCTTGGTAGAACTAATCATATTATTTTGTTTCATAAAGATATACATTATATTATTTTTTTATAGTAATTACGTTTTTATCTGCTTCTGGGCTGTAACCGCCTCACTGGTATAACTGCCGACGTTTCGTACCCACTCGTATGGGACATATTCAGAGCTCAACTACTGCTACTGTCTGTCGCACTGAAACTGCCGGAAGCCCAGAAGTATGGACCACGATCGCTGAAGTCTACGTACCAGATTAATTATGTTTTTATTCGTATATACTTATATTGTTTTACCAAAAGTGTACCATTTTATTGTATTTTACCTATAGTGATCCCTCATTTATGGCCGGTAGTGTATATGCATCTGAAGACTCAATATTGTTTAGAAAAATTTAACAACTATAATTTTAACATCTGCGTTGAGATTGTGTACAACACAATTAACTAGATAATTATAGATATGTCTGTCATCTACGAATTTAAATCCAATTTTATTGTCTTTCATTTTAAAGTTACTTGTTTGAGAAGATTTCCTACCGCGCACATAAACAAAAACGTATAAACCTATTAATTTCATTATCTGACAAATAGATGCAATTACTTCGTTTATAAATAATACTATGGTTTTGAATGGAAAGAAACTCATGCATGTCCTTCAATGTGTAAACCTACACAACATACTCTGTGTAGGTTTAGCAATAAACTGTTCGAATGTGGGTGTAACCGAGTGTAATATAAATAGTATTTTTTCTAAGGTACTTGAATGATAGATTGTGCATATGAAGAATATACACCGTTGGCATAAAAATTGTGAAGATTTTAAGTCAAATTTAACACTAAATGTATTGCAAGAAAACACTTGACTTTGTCACAAAATAAGTTTCAATTTTAAAAAACCGAATGTACATTTTATGTGCAGTTAAAACTCATTTTGTGAAAAAATAAGGTTGATTTTTTATATATGTTCAACTAATTTATAGTACTAAATGTATCATTCTATCATTATCATTTTTCTAGTGCACTTCTTTTTATTTATCTTATATTTATTAAGTATTGCAGCACAAAACGTTATGGCGACTCTTTGATTAACTTACAAAAGTCGAGGCATATATTGAAATACGTATATACACTACCGTCCATATTATTTCGGTTAGCTAGTGAAATTTAGTAAACTCTTCTAAAAAATAATATAATTGAGTTTAAATATTAATAATATATGTATTTACATTAGGTCGTTTACGAGATTTATAACCAATCGCGGGCAAATATATCTATTTTGTAAGAGCGACTGGTCAAAGAATGCTGCAGGATTGTATAATGCCAACCGTCAAACAAGGAAGAAGTTCTGTGCTTGTTTGGGGTTGTTTTTGATACGCCGGCACAGGGGACTTATGCAAGACAACGACTCCAAACACTCAACAGTAATATGTAAGAATTTCATAAATCTTTTTTAAAATTTATTAGTGTCTGAACTAATATGGACGGAAGTGTATGTGTGTAAAATTGCGTAGTAATAAAAACAAAAGAACAGAAATTACATAATTCCTTTGGCAAAATATTCTGAGGTGTCGGCAAATCATGGCGTTAGTTAATTTTTGCAAATGCATGTATCTTTATGCTAGGCTATATAACAGCTAACAACACTTAGTACATTTTGAAAAAAAATTAAATTATGAAAATTTAAAAATGTAAGACCAAAGCGGGCATTTTCCTCATATTTTTCCGTTTGACTGTGTAAAACCTATGCATCCTAAACGAGTTACTGGTGTGCATTATGGTCAGGTGGTGTAATTGGACCTTACTTTGAAAATGCTGCTGGTGAAGCTGTAACTGTCAATGGTGATCGATATCGTCGGATGATAAATGAATTTTTGTGGCCCGAATTAATGAATATTGATCTAGAGGATATGTGGTTTCAACAGGATGGCGCTACATCTCACTTTGCACACGAATATCAAATGATTTATTGAGAGAAAAATTTCCTGGATGTGTAATCTGAAGAAACGGTAATATTAATTGGCCACCAAGATCATGTGATTTGACACCGTTAGACAATTTTCTTTGGGGTTATGTGAAAAGTCAGGTTTATAAAAACAATCCATAATCAATTCTTGCTTTGAAAGATGAAATTATTCGTGTCATTGGTGAGATAGAGCCTCAATTATGTCAAAATGTCATTGAAAATTTTAACAATAGAGTGGACGTTTGTGGAGCTGCAAGAGGAGGCGTGTGTTTTATTTATTCTTAAAAAAACCGTGAAATTTGAAACACCTTTATAATATTTATGCAATTACTAATCAATATAAAATAACGTAAGCTTTATTTGTTTGTTAAGTTCCTATAATCATACATCAATTATTCAATTAAAATGTAAATACGTCCTACAGTATAACAAAAACATAGAAATTGTAATTGTCTACTTACTAGTTCATAAGTAAATATTTTTATATACAATTCAGAATTGATTATCTTAGTTGATATCTAACATAACTGTATAAAGGTTAAAATAACAACATCCACTTCAATACGTGGATAATAATCTATAAAATTAAATGTGTACGTATTAATCTTGTAGGTGATGATTGACACAATCGATTAACAATTTAAGAACTAACAATGACTAAGGTTTAAATTTAGAATGCAAAACATTATCTATGCGGTTACAACGTTCTGACACAAATACATCTAAATTGACATGAAAACTTTCAATATGCATGTGTGTTGAATTATTTGTAAATGACTATAAAAAAAGTCGTTGAATACTGAGCAGTTCTGCAGAATAATTATAATTTAATTACTGGAAGGTGCGGTATAAAGACTTGACATAAAATCTTTGCTGCATACATATGGTAATAATGTGAATTCTTAAAAAGTCGCAATTACTATTAATTTGTTTTAATCATGTATTTTAAAATGTTTTAAAAATAAAAGGCTGTCGTAAAATTATTTAAACAGATCGTAGGAAAGTCATAAATTTTTGTTATTATTGAACTAATCTATTTACAAATAAATTTGATGACAACTCAACGCTGAACTTAAGATCCAAGGTCTAATCTGACTTCTTAATTTTCAGTGCAAGTTCAATATTTTTCCAACTAGAAATCAAGGATCAAGTACTTATCCATTCATTCCGCATTTATATTAATTCATGCTGTACTTTTTACTAAAATACATCAATTTCAATTTACTAATATTAAGAAGTTGATTATTGCTTGTACGTCAACTTAACACAACGTCAAGATCGCCTTGCATGTTAAGCAATCGTTAATGTTGATAATTTTATCAAATATCTTCAATTTAATCTGTAAAAAGGTTTTTATTAGAACAGTCATTACATTATTTAGGGGATTATTCTACTGTGCCGTCCAAAAATAATCCATTTTTCGTTTTTCATATATTTTGAATTTTAAAAATGTGCTCGCGAAGTTGCAAATATAAATTCATGTATGTATTTATCGGGTTTATGGCAGTAAACAGGGACAGTATATCGGTTACATGGACACCAATACAACCAAAAATTACAAAAAAGAATGTGTTAATCATGTACAGAAAAAAATGGATGTAAGGTATCGAAATATTACAAATAAAGTACTACGGGCATTGGAAGAAAAGAACTCGGAAATCCAAACGATCAGTTAAGAAAACGCACTAATTATATATTATAGATTGGCCACCAAATATCATTCAAGTTCTCCAGAGAAAACCGAACTTTTTTAAAATAGTAATTCTTAGTGGCGCCATCTATTAAGGAAAATATGCGTCGGTAAAGTAGATCTGTCACCAATGTTATGTCAAAATATCATGACATTAGAAGCAGAGAAATTGCGCATAAAGTGTGTATTTGGCATTGATTGAAAAATGAATTTTGAACAATGAGCAAATATCAAGTTCTGTTTTGAGCTCGGTAAATGGTTTACCGAAACATTTTTAATTTGATGAAACAAGTGTATGGTGATGCGTGTTTATCACGTACAAGTGTGTATGAGTGGTATAAACGATTTAAAGACAATCGACGAAGATTCAATTATCACCTTTTGTTACAGCATTTTTATTTTTATTTTTAACCACCAGGGGGGAAGTAGGCGCATGCGCGCAGTGAACGAAAATGAATAATGTAATGTCAATGTAGCAAGTGTTATTATTACCATTGAAACCTAAAATATTCAATATATACCTCGTAAGTAAGATTAGTTATTCATTTACACCAATGTGAACCTCGAAGAAAACAAATACAGTCCTCTCAGCGATTACATACACACGAACATATTTTTGGTCCAGACGAACCGCATACATCAGCAAAAAACAACGACACGTACATACGATCACGACAAAGAAGCAGCAAAAAACATTGGTGAGTCCTTTTTTCCTTACATATTTAATATCCTCATATAAAATTCAATCTGAATCGAGCAATCTTATTCATAAAATAAATACACTCATTTACGTATATATACATATATACAAAACACAAAATGACAGAAGAAGACGAGATAAGAGAATTAAGACAAAGTCGGGGTATATTAAAAGGCCATTTAACGAGATTCAAACACTTTTTAGAAAGCAGTGACAACATAAATGATCAATACCTAGTTAAATTAAGGTTAGAAAAACTTGAAAAACATTTCGAAACATTCGAAGAGGTGCAAACGAAGTTAGAAATCATTGATATAACAGAAGAAGCGGAGCGGCAAGAAATAGAAGATAGTTTTTTTGAGCTTATCAGCAAGGCTAGATCAATTATTAATGCAAATGCACAAAGTGTTAATCAAAACAGTACAAGTTCAATTTCATCAAATACTAATAATACGGGTGATCCGACAGCAAATTTAAGATTGCCAACAATCAGTTTACCGGTATTTGTGGGAAATTACGATGGTTGGTTACCGTTCCATGACGCTTTTAAACAACTTATTCATGATAATGTGAATTTAACAGATATTCAAAAATTTTACTATTTGAAATCTTGTCTAAAAAATGAGGCGTTACGGTTAGTGCAAGCGTATGTAATTTCATCAGACAACTATGCAATTGTATGGGAATTACTTAAAAAACGATATGAAAACAAACGTATTATAATTAATAATCATCTCAAACAGCTGTTCGAATTACCATCGGTAACAAAAGACTCGCCTGTATTATTGAGACAACTAACTGACACAGTTTATTATCATGTATCAGCTTTAAACAAGTTGCAACTACCAACAAAAGAATGGGATGTATTATTAATATATATAATTACATCAAAATTAGACGCAATAACTAATCGCGAATGGGAAAATTCTCTAGACGACGAAGGGTCTATACCAACTTTTGATGACTTAAGTAAGTTTTTAAACAAAAAATGCTTTACATTAGAGACAACAAGCAAAAAATACCCTCAAAGCACACAAAATTCGCGTTCACCAAGTTTTATTAAAAACCAATCGAGCAATTATAACAAAGATTATAAGAACACATATGCAGAACAAAACTTTGCCATGACAGAATATAATCAGGATCGGAGTTGCCAATATTGTAAGCAAAATCATTACATTTATGCATGTCCGGAATTTATGAAGTTAAACGCGAAAGAAAAATACAATCAAGTAAAAAGGTTGTATTTATGTACCAATTGTTTACGTTCAGGGCATTCACAGCGAGATTGCAGGTCAGGAAAATGCAAAAAATGCGGGTTGGCTCACAATACTTTATTACATAATCAAGAATATCGTAAACGCTTTAATACACATTCAACAAATTCAGATCAAAATAATGATACAAATTTACAAAACGAAACGGAGTTAAATGAACTTGCTATTCAAACCAATAGCTCACATACACGAAACAAAACGCACACGCATGGATCCACAGAACTTTGCCATTTGACTGCTACAACAAATATTGACCAAAGGAAATCAGAAAATAAACATGATAATAACAAAATCGAATCAGAAAATCAACAATCACTTCAAATTGCACATAGTAGTTCAAATCGTAATTTAGTTTTACTTTCAACGGCACAAATCTTAATTTATGATGACCAAGGAAGAGCTCATACATGTAGAGCATTATTAGATTCAGGGAGTCAGAGCAATATAATGACAAAATCATTGTGTACTAAACTAAGGTTAAAACACGAAGATATTCATATTCCAATAGCAGGGATAAATCAGAAATTAACCACAGTTACCCAGAAAACAAAAACAATTATCGAATCACGGGACAACAAGTTTAAGGCAACTTTAACATTATTGATTTTACCAACTATCACCGAGAATTTGCCACCCGTTGGATTTGATAAATATACATTAGATTATCCAAAAGGCATCATGTTAGCTGACCCTAATTTTGATAAATCAGGTACCATAGATATCTTAATAGGTGCAAGCTTATTTTATGAATTACTTCTTGCTAATCAGTATAAACTAGGAGAAAATAAACCTGTATTTCAAGAAACGCTTTTAGGCTGGGTAGTTACGGGTAATATTAACATACCATCGAAGGCAAGCAAAAAACGAATTTGCACTTTTACAACAGAAATTTCAAATGAAACTCTAGATGAGAATTTGACAAGATTCTGGCAGTTAGAAGAAATTCCACAGAAACGTTTTTTATCACCTACTGAACAACTGTGTGAGCAACATTTTTCTGAAACCACAACGCGAGACGCAAATGGACGTTTTGTGGTCAGATTGCCCTTTTTAGAAAAGATTGCTAACTTAGGGAACTCAAAGGCGATGGCATTCAAACGATTTTATTCATTGGAAGCTAAATTTCGCAAGGACACAACCTTAAAGGGTAATTATGTAGAATTCATGAATGAATACGAACAATTAAACCACATGACGAGGCAACAACGCGTCAATGTAGAAACTGAACAGATGCAACCGTCATATATATTACCACCTCATGCAGTATTCAAATCAAGTAGTACTACTACCAAATGCAGAGTAGTATTCGATGCATCGGCAAAAACAGATTTGAACATTTCATTAAACGATACATTATTGATAGGACCCACAGTACAGGATGATTTATTTGCTATAGTCTTACGATTAAGATTGCATAGTTTTGTACTTAGTGCAGACATACAAATGATGTACCGGCAAATATTGATTCATCCAGATGATCGTAAATATCAACAGATCTTGTGGAGAGCTAATGATGATCAAGCAATACATTTATATAATTTAAATACAGTCACATATGGTACAGCAAGTGCACCTTATTTGGCAACAAGAGTACTCAGACAATTAGCCGTGGATTGTCAAGATAAATATCCACGTACCTGTGAACTAATTAGAATTTCATTTTACATGGACGACTTACTCGTTAGTGTGAATTCCAGAGTGGAGGCATTAGAAATATACAAGGAAATGTCTTACATATTAGGAACAGCAGGATTCCATTTAAGAAAATGGTCTTCAAATGATAAGGAGATTTTAAACAAAATAGCAGAAGATAGCAACAACACAGAGACAATTATTGAAATTCGTGATAATAGAGACTTGAAAACCCTGGGACTCTCATGGATTTCAGAACCAGATACACTAAATTATGCAATAAATTTAGAAATTAAACATACATATGTTACAAAAAGATTAGTTTTAGCTACCATTTCTAGAATATTTGACCCACTTGGATTAATAGGTCCCGCAATAATAAGAGCAAAATTATTTATGCAACAGTTATGGAAGCTACAAATCGCATGGGACGAAGAACTAGATCCGGAACTGGGAAAACTTTGGTTAACATTTCTAGAAGAGATGCAGCACATAAATCATGTCATTATTAAAAGGCAAGTATTATGTTACCAACCAGAATTTATTGAATTGCATGGATTTTGTGATTCGTCGGAAAGAGCTTACGGAGCATGTATTTATTTAATGTCAGGAAATGCTAAAGGTGAAAAATGTTCCAATCTCTTATGTGCTAAGTCCAAGGTGGCTCCACAGAAAAAATGTACGCTACCACGATTAGAACTGTTAGCAGCAGTATTACTAGCAAAATTAGTAGATGTTATAAGACGTACATTGAACATTCAATTAACCCAGACAATACTTTACAGTGATTCCACGATTGTTTTGGCATGGTTACAAATTGACCCGTGTCAGTTGAAAACGTTTGTAACTAATCGTGTAACAACCATAAGAGAATTATCGAATGTAACCGAATGGAAACACGTTCCTTCAGAACTTAATCCCGCAGATATTATTTCCAGAGGTCTTAATGCTTTGGAGATACAGGATTCAAAACTTTGGTGGCATGGACCAGATTTTATAATAACCAATGAATTAAATCACGAACAAGATATGATAGATTTTGAATTCTTACCTGACACTAAGAAATCAGTAATTAGTTTAGCAGCTGTTGATAAACCCAATGGTGACCTATTTAACAAATATTCGAGTTTAAGCAAATTACAACGTATAGTTGCCTATTGTATGCGATTTAAACGTGCGACACTAGATAAGGCAAGGTTTAAATCACAGAAACTTTCATCAGATGAATTAGAATGCTCATTGAAAAGAATAGTTAAGTTAACTCAACAGGAGGTATTTGCTAATGAGATTTATTCATTATCACATAAACGAGCATTGAAACCTAGTAGTAAAATATTGAATTTGAATCCATTTCTAGATGAAGTCGGATTATTACGCGTCGGCGGAAGATTAAGGCATTCCAATTTAGACTTCGCTCAAAAACATCCAATTATAATACCTAAAAATCATAAATTAACAAAATTGATTATCACAAAATACCACTGGGAACATTTACACGCTGGTGCACAAAATTTATTATCCATAATAAGATTAGAATTCTGGCCTCTCAATGGCAAATCAACAGTTAAGGGAGTTCTCCGAACTTGCACCAAATGTTTTAAGATTAATCCAAAACCTACTAAATTCCTAATGGGTGATTTACCCAGCTCACGGGTATTGCCCTGCAGGCCTTTCTCAAAATGCGGCGTAGATTACGCTGGTCCTATTTTAATCAAGGACAGAAGCTTACGAAATGCAAGGCTAGTCAAGGCATACCTTTGCATATTTGTATGTTTTGCTACGCGTGCAATTCACATTGAATTAGTCAGTAATCTCACAACCGAGAGTTTTTTGAATGCACTCAAAAGATTTATAGCTCGTAGAGGAAAACCGTCCGTAATTCATTCGGACAATGGTCTGAACTTTGTTGGTGCGAATAACCATTTCATTGAATTGTACCAATTAATAAATGATAAATTCCACAACGACAAAATTCACAATTTTTTAGCTAATGATAAAATTAAATGGGTGTTCATTCCTCCCAGATCAGCTCATGTAGGAGGTTTATGGGAAGCGAGTGTAAAGTCGACTAAATTTCACTTACGGAGAATATTGGAAGGGGCCGCTTTGACTTATGAAGAGTTAAATACGATACTCATTCAGATTGAAGCTTGTTTAAACTCCAGACCTCTGTCCCTTTTATCCAATGATCCCGACGACTTTTTACCTTTAACTCCTGCTCACTTTTTAATTGGAGAATCATTAGCTGCTGCACCACAAGAAGATGTTCAAGATCAACAGATTAACCGACTTACTAGGTACCAATGCCTACAACAATTAACTCAACATTTCTGGAAAAGGTGGTCGCGTGAATATTTAACCGAACCACAGAAGAGATCCAAATGGAAGACGAATTCACATCCATCACTTCAGGAAGGCACACTGGTCATCTTGAAAGAAGATAATTTGTCTCCACTACACTGGCCCATGGCGAGGATCATCAAACTCCATCCAGGATTAGACAACATCACTCGTGTAGTGTCTGTGAAAACGCCTAGTGGTAAAGTGTTTCAACGCTCAGTGTCGAAAATATGTATTATCCCCCTTGAGGAAAATAATGACTAGTTGGACTTATAATGAACTGTACTATTATTTTATATCCTATATGTCAGAACAATATTTTTACCATTTTTACTAATATTGAAAGCTACCTTTCAAGGTGGGCGGCATATGTTACAGCATTTTTATTTTTATTTTTAACCACCAGGGGGGAAGTAGGCGCATGCGCGCAGTGAACGAAAATGAATAATGTAATGTCAATGTAGCAAGTGTTATTATTACCATTGAAACCTAAAATATTCAATATATACCTCGTAAGTAAGATTAGTTATTCATTTACACCAATGTGAACCTCGAAGAAAACAAATACAGTCCTCTCAGCGATTACATACACACGAACACCTTTTGACACAGCATTTGGGACTGAGAAAGATTTGTGCAAGGTTTGTGCCACACAAACTAACTGAATTCAACATTGTACAGACTTGATTAAAGATCCAGAAAAGGACGAAAACTTCAGGTATTCTACTGTAACTGTCGATGAGACGTGGTGTTTTCAATATGATCCAGAGACTACGCGTCAAAGCTCTGAATGGAAGCATCCAAGCGAAGATAGACCGAAAGAAAACAGTTTGCAGAAGTCAAAAGTGAAGACAATGTTGACTTGTTTTTATGATTCGAAAGGCATCGTGCACAAAGAGATTGTGCCAAGTGTGCGCCCTCAATATCGTGAAAATTGTAGCTGTTACATGATAATGCACCATCTGATCACCGCTTTTCTAACTACAAATGGCATTTTAACCATCAACCATTCACCATATTCACTGGATTTGGCCTCCTGTGATTTCTATCTATTCTCCAAACTACATTTGCCGATGAAAGGACAGCGTTATGCAGCGTTGAAGCCATTAAAAAGGCGTCGATAGCGATCTTGAAGGACATCTCTAACGATGAACTTAAAAATTCGCTCAACATGTCAATTGACCGTGCAAAACGTTGTATTGAAGCTGAAGGCGACTACTTCGAATAAAATAAATGAATTTTACCAAAACAGTAAGCGTTTGTTTTTATTTTAAAAAAGTTAGGTTTTTTCTTCAACATTTAATGCATTGCCATTGCACACCAAGACCCTGTTCTTGGTATAAAAGGCGACATGCCACTTTGGTTAAATACGACCATTTCTCACTCTTTTATTAAATCAATTTATGAAGGCCTTTCTTCAAAAGAATTATTAGAAAGGTGTCTGGGGAATGCAATCAAAAAATCATTTAAGATTTAATACTATTCATTTTATTCAATTTTATTCAAAACAATGCGAAGTATATTTTTTCAGGCGCAACATTTTCGAAATCGTTGCATTTCTTGTAATATATAAATTCAATGCAGGACAGCTGCTACTCAAGACAATGGATGTATTACGAAAAAAATTGACCTTGTTTAGAATTGTTTTATAAAACTAGATCTTCGAATCAATGACTGATTTGTTAATTTTTTTATTTGTTTATATTAAATAATTTACTATCAACATAACATTAATTTATACATTACCTCCAATTTAACTTTTTTTTATTAATTAAAGTAGAATTATGTTATCCTATTTGCGTGTTTTATTTTTATCTGTTGCCAATGTGTTGTTTACGTTTTTAGGACGTTTGATACCTACAATGGGATACGAGATTCCTTCTTCCACCCCGACCTATAAATATACAGGCTGTTATATTCATTTAAAAAGTTGGCGCGCTTATTTTATTTATCAACCGACAGGATCGTCTTCGACTGAGTAAGTTGGCAAGCTGCTGCTGAATGGACAATTTGGGGTAATCAAATCAACCCTTGTAGAGTTTTTATTTTTATTTAGTTGTAATTTTCTTTCGAATTTAAAAAGCGTGTCAATTTTTAAATATTTCATACATAGCGTTAAGAAATTTGAAATTACATAAAAAGCTGAAGTTCTTATGGTTTTGAAATTTTATACTTTGGCAATGTCATAAAATGCATAAAATATATACATACATACGCAAATACGTAAATGCAACTTCCAGAACAAATAAAGGTTAAACTATTTCAAGCGAAAACCATGTCTTCTTTTATCCTTTACATATTTAGAAGTCCGTAACATATTCAAATAATTATTGTGCATGGCCTTGGATATTTTGAACAAAACGTTGTATGTGTATACATAAATATTTATTATGCATTACAAAAATGTTAAAAAAATAAAGAAGAATTACTCATATATACAGTGGCGGCTCAAATTTAGGTCCAAAAGGCAGTGAGTTTTTATGCCTCTAAGGACGGAGATTCTTTCGGGTATATAGATATTATCAAGACGGTGAAAAAAAGTCGTAACTAATGAAAAAAATTATATTCCAGAACAAAATTTAAATAAATAATTGCCAATTAGAAAACAATACCTTCCTCTATCGTCTAAACATGCAATTGTCCGAAAGAACGAAGTGTGTGTTAGTCCAGTTAAATGCATAGCTCTGCTATGCATACATATATGTACAGAACACTTTTAAATTTAGTATACGCCATTTAATGAACGTTTGAGATTCAAATATTATTTACCCTATTTACGAAGAGTTTCGTCTATATCAACTGTCATCAGACAAACTGTGGTCTTAATAATGAATTTATTCTCTGTTAGTTGTATCGTTTGCGATACAGTAAAGAATGAAAAAACAATACCTCCCTCTATCGTCCAAACATGCAATTGTCCGCAAGAACGAAGTTTGTATTAGTCCAATTGAATGTATAGCTCTGCTATCTCCGTGCATATATAGATAGAACACTTTTAAACTTGGCATACGCCATTTAGTAAACGTCTGAGATGCAAAATCGTCTCGCTAATGTATATTATCGTCACGATGTGTACATGGGCGAAAAATTTTTAAACTTAACATACGCCATTTGGTGAACGTCTGAGAATAATTCAAATGTTAATAAGTGCGTGTTTATTACGCGTTTCGAATATATCAACTCTCATCAGGCAAACTGTAGTCTTATTGACGAACGTATTCTCTGTTGGTTATCGTAACATTTGCGATACTGCAAAGAATGAAAAAAAAAAGAATACATCCCTTACAGTCCAAACGTCTCAAAGAACGAAGTTCATGTTCAATCGAATTAAAGGATATTACTGCCATTATTTGTTATTTTTCTCCATCGCGGTGTATGTTAAGGATTGTAGTTAACTTTACGAAAATAGCAGTCCGAAATTAGTAATTATAAATAACATTTACAGCGGACAATTCTGATGCAGCCCTGAATATATATGGTTTCCGGAAAATAACCGAATTTCGAATAAGAGGGGGAATTGCTGAATTTTTTAGTCATGTGCTATTAGTTGCCTGAGCATTAAAATAGCAGTACCATAAATGGTGGCACTAAACGCCGACGTATAAATTTCTGTCTGTTGCAGAATAATTCAACAATTTTTTAATCATCCATTTCTGTGGTAATATGGGCCGAGCAAAATATTGTTCGTCGGAAAAAAGAGCAATTATACTCGATCTACTTAATAGAGACAAACCCTACAAATTTATACAAAATATGCTCTCTCGTGTTATGCGAAAATGATTGCAAACGCTAAGAACTGGAGAAAAGTGAGAGAAAATAGTGGTGGAAAAAGGAAAACTAGCTGTAGATAAGACAGAAACATTATAACTTGTGCAAAGAAGACACCGTTCATAAGTTTAACTGCAATTAAAAGTGAGTTACACTTTTGCATAAGTACCTTTACTATTAGATGAAGACTGATTCAAGAAAAGTTGCGTGCAAGAAGGCCTAGGAAGCTACCATTATTAAATAAATAGCAATTACAGAGTAGATTGTCGTTTGCTCATTAACGCGTACAATAGGACGAAAAAAAAAGTGGTGTAATGTCAACCCCAGTACATCAAAAAGACGGTAAATTCGGAGGCTCAAGCATCATGTTGTGGCGGTGTTTTTCGTGCTATGGCGTAGGCCCTTCACATAAGATAGAAGGCGTAATGAATGTTCATGTCTATGTGAACATATTAGAAACTATGTTTCTATCATATGTAGAGGAGGAAATGTCACTAAGATGGTTGTATATGGAGGATAACGATCTGAAGCATGTTTCTTGTAAAGCGAAAACATGGTTTCGAGATAATAACGTTCGCGTTTTGGGTTCGCCGGCACAATCGCCGGACTTAAACCCCATTGAAAATTTATGGGTGGAATTGAAGAAGACTGTGTCTGCTGCTAAGCCTCAAAATATTGATGATATGTGGAGAATATGCCAAGTCGAATGACAATCAATTTCAGCAGAGACATGTAGGCAACTGGTGAACTCGTGGCCCCACAGGTGTCAAGAGGTGATAAACAATAAAGGTCAAGCAACAAAATATTAAGTATTTCAATCCAATTAACTAAGTAAAAATGACATTTGGTTAGTATTTTGGCATGACTGCTATGTTAGTGCACTTTCTCTTTGGTATTAAGAAACCTATTTATTTATTGTTATAGTTGTGTAACATGTTGGAATAAACAGTTCAATAAACTTTCATTTTTTTTATTTAACTGACTGTGTACATATGTATATATACAGTTATTTGCACGAAAATAGCAGTAGTCTTAAATTTGCTAAAATATCAATTTATACGTTAAATAAAAGAAATTCAAGTATACTGAACTCTCTATTCCAACATGTTATATAACTATAACAATAAATAAATAGGTTACTTAATACCAAAGAGAAAATAAAACTGCATATATATATATATATATATATATATATATATATATATATATATATATATATATATATATATATATATATATATATATATATATATATATATATATATATATATGTATGTGTGTGTATGCTATATATCCATATGGATAAGTATTGCCATAACAGAAAGGGTTCAGTTTATGAGACATCAAAGTTCTGAACGATATACTCTTCAATGAAGGTCCTTCTATCATGCATGCATGACAATGGCGCTTGTCATAAGGCAAAATCTGTGACAAACTTTTTGAAATCGGTGAAATTGTCAGTGCTCCCATGGTCGAGAATTCCTCCGACCTAAACGCTATTGAAGTCGAAAGTCTATCTAAGAAAAAATACCATCATTCAGGAATTGAATTTATTGCCTAAGATGTATGGGTGGAAGGTATACCAAAAAGAGTACGAACAGTGCTAAGAGCAAAGTGTAGAATTACGAAATATTAGCAAGTTCTTTAAAAATATTATTTTTGTATTGCAATAAATACAATATTATTCGTTAAACTCTTTATTGTTTTGCTATAAAACTAAAAATGTTATATTTGCAGGTGGCGCCAATATTTTGACCAGGTACTGTAAGTTTAAATAATGTAATAACTGGCTAAGAAAAGGTGGGTATTTATCAAGGCTATCATTGATAATGGAGTTCTAAAAAATCAATATACTTTCTCAGAGTACTTCGAAATGCAAATAAAGTTAAATTACTCATGAAATTTAATTTATAATAATGAATATAGCAAATATTTTCTTTGCAATTCTTACTTTAAAATATTTTTATGCAAAACAAATCGACGAAGGTTGGCCAGAGTTTGAGTATTTATTGCTTCAGCTAATAATAAAACTTTACTTATTAACTCGATTAAAAAAATCCAATTGGTAAAGTTTGTACAAATTTGTAACAATTTAGAATAAACAATCACTCCAAGTATTTCTTCTTTTAACCCACTTAGAATTGTAAATGTATACCTCGAATGACTTCTAAACAAAATCTAAATTCCGACGCAATAATGGTAAAACAAAGACTATAAATCCAGGACAACCTTACAAATAAATAAATGACCGCGACAATTTGTAAGTGTGTCGTCTATGGTCATTTTTTTTAATTCTCAGAATTGTCCGGAGAACACGCAATGTAAAGGTGACATAACACCACTATAAATAGGAATATTTGTTTACCGGCGGCGAATGCCTGAAGATCTCGTCATTTTACAGCGTATAATAGTTTAAGAACAAATTTCCGAGCGTTTTTTTTATCATCCAATAATTACGTACAGTCTAACATCAAAAAAACTTACATAATGGGTGTTAGAAACACATAAAATAAATTGATAATTATTAGCTTGACTTTAAATTACGTACTTATATTGATCCTTCGTTTTCGAGAGACAGAGATAGACAATTATACTATTTACATTTTTTCTTGCTCTGATTTCACATGTCATACCTTTTTTTAAATGCCAAACCCAGAATACTTTCACTTGACAGGATATATTTCGTTTTGTGAATTCCTAATGGTAATTAAGTTTGATATTTTTTCATGATTTATGATTTCCATTGAAAATAAAATTAATTGCAACATTAGTCAGAGTGACTTGGTTCGCCAATTTTGTATAAAAAGATCATTACACTTATTTTAAATAATTCGTTCAGATATGCAGAAAATATGGTAAAAAAATAATAGGAAATTCGTTGTGGCGATTGCATGTAACCAGTGCCAGATCTACATATTATTTTATCCGTGGTAAAGATTCTTTTAAAGTCCCTTAACAAAAAAGTCTAATTCTCTTCTCGTTTTAGTTTCAATGAATAATAGTCAAAGGTAAACTGAGATGTTTTATAATTTATTAAATAAAACTAACGAAATACGCGTTCATGTGCAACTTACATACGAGTTGTGGCAATTGAATAACGAGACTGGTGTGAGAAATATTATTTATTGCAAATAAACTTATATTGTCTTCCATTGTTCAAAACAATGCTGTAGTTAATCAGTTGTCAATCTCGTCGACAACTCTGCCGTTTTTCCTTTTATATGTTTAACAAACTGAAAATGTGTTCCCTTTAATGCACTTTCCACGTTCGGGAACAGGTAGAAGTCACATGGTGCGAGATGTGGTGAGTATGGATGATCGGAGCACAGCAATGCGCTTGGCCGCTAAAAACTGTAGCATATCCGATTAACGATTTGACCCTCAGGCACCCAGTCAGTCATGATAACATCCCTGATATCGAATTGTTTATTCGTGCTTTTTTCTCTCTTTGCGATCCGGCGGCCTTCCAGGGCATTGATTGACCCTTTGTTTCCGAGTCATACCGGAAAAATCCAAGTTTTTTTGTGAGCAAATCTTGTTCTTCTGTGAGTCGTTCCATGTGCTAGAGCAAATGTTCATTCGATTGTCTTTTTTGGTCCTGAGTGAGGTTTTTCGCCACCATTTTGGACAAACTTTTGTCATGTTTAATTCATCATGCTTTTGTCATCATGCAAAATATCCCCTACTATATCTTTGTATGTTTACCATATCGGCCACCATCTGATGCTCAGACGTCGGTTTTTCCGCACAATCTCATTAATTTTCTGAACGTTCCCCTCAGTTCATCAAACACATCTTTAACATTTGTAAACATTCTGTTGGCGATTTTCTTTTTAAATTTACAAGGAATTTCACGTTAATTTGCTGCTGGATTTTTATGTCTACCATTATCACGGCACTACTAAATAGTGTCCTCTACAATTGGAGCTCGAAAGTAAACTAAAGCAGACACAGAGACGAAACTACGGGTTGTTGCTTTCGAAGTATGAGGATCAATGACATTCTAATTACAGCCTCACTCGATGCGTCTACGCGATGGAAGTCTCGTTATTTAATTGCCATACCTCGTATATAATTTTGTTTTGAAATATTGCGGCGTTACGTATGGTAGGCTAAGAACTTATTAAATCCTCTTCCTATAAGGTGTTGTTCAAAAGCAGCAAATTTAGCGTACACTTATTTTCTGGGTATGTGTAAGTTTATACTAGAGTCTGTCGCAGGGAAAACAGAACTTTTTTAAAATAGTAATTCTTAGTGGCTTCATCTATTTAAAAAAATATGCATCGTTAAGGTAGATCGTTTCATCAATGTTATGTCAAAATATCATGACACTTGCATCATTAGAAACGGAGAGATTGCGCATAAAGTAACACTGTGTATATGACATTGGTCGAAAAATGAATTTTGTTAAGTGTGTGTATCAAATTCTATTTTACACTCGGTAAATCGTTTACTAAAACGTTTAATTTGATGAAACAAGTGTATGGTGATGCGTGTTTATCACGTACGAGTGTGTATCAGTGGTGTAAACGATTTAAAGACGGGCGTACGGACATAAATGATGACGAACATCCTGTCCAAAAAAATCTTTGATTACGAAAAATAACATCGAACTTGTGTGTGAATTTATCAGAAGTGAACCGAAATCTTCATTGCGATGCGTGGGAATGGAATTAAATATTTCCAAAGATTCAATTCATCGCATTTTGACACAGAATTTGGAACCGAGAAAGATTTGTACAACACAAGCTAATTGAATTCAACATTGAACAGCCTTGAGTAAAGACTCGAAAAAGGACGAAAACTTCAGGTATTCTATTGTAACTGGTGAAGAAATGTGGTGTTTTCAATATGATCCAGAGACCAAGCGTGAGAACTCTGAATGGAAGTATCCAAGCGAAGAAAGACCGAAAAAAAGCTGTTTGGAGAAGTCAAAAGTGAAGACAATATTGATTTGTTTTTATGATTCGTAGGCGTAGTACTCAAAGAGTCGTACCAGGTAGTGAAACAGTCAATGCTGTATATTATCTTGGTGGTATGAAGCGTCTTTTGGCGCGTATACGTCGTGTGCGCCCTCAATATCGTGAAAATGGTAGCTGGCGTTTGTTACGTGATAATGTGGCATCTAATTTCTTGACGCTTATAACTGATTTTCTAACTACAAACATCTCTAAAGATGCATTTAAAAATTCATTCGACTTGTTAGTTGACCGTGCAAAAGGTTGTATTGAAGCCGAAGGCGACTACTTTGAATAAAACAAATGAATTTTACCAAAATTGTAAACTTTGTTCGGTTTTCTCTGCGCAGACTGTGTATATCCATATTTCAGATGTTTTAACAAACGATGGCAATGTAAGAGATAAAATTTCATTCTAAACTATATCACAAATACTTCTTGATGGTTTCATTAAAAAAGCGTTATTTGTAAATAAATTTGATAATACCCTATGGCTCTTCAACGATCTATTAAATAAATAAATTGCAAGGCAATCAGATTAGTTCGCAAAATTAGCAAAACACGATTTTTACAGTCTGCAGATATTGCGTGTTAAATAGCTAAAACGATGCCTATATTTATTTCTTTATACACACCGTGACCAATTCCTATCATTACTTACATTTGTTTTAATTTATTTTTTATTATTGTCGACGATTTAAAAAGTTTTTTTTCTAATTTCTAATAAATACCACACTTTTTCGATTAAAAGGACTTTTTACCTTTTACGAATGAGATTTTATAATTTGAAAGTATGAATCGACTTTAAAATAACCTTTATTGTATTACTGGTATTCTGGAATGAATTCGAAAATTATGATTAATGGTAGCTCGACTATTCAATTTAGTTCGTATCTATTAGATAATTTGCATATTATGATAATTTTCTATTCATCAATTAAACTGCCCAACGTAGAAAATAAAATGTCAAGGCCGTGGAAGCAAATGCATGGATGGACAGATTGATATTGTTTATTATTGTTGTTAATGAACACAGATTGTTCTATCTGGGGAATAGATTTGTCAGGGTTTGAATTTAAACGTTAAATATGTATCATGAGACTGAGTAGAAAACAAAAGTTTTTTTTTAAAATCATTGTTTACTATGCGTGCTTCTGGGACGCGAATTCACTTTATTAAATTATTTAATTTTATAATTAAATTCACAATTACAAACAATGAGTGAGACGTGCGCAATGACATTTTTTAAAAAATTAATAGATGCATAAAATACAAATTTTATAATTATTTATACATACATATACATTAAATGCTTGAAAATGAATTTATGAATACAATAGGAATCATAAAACGTTTACATTTTGTTAAAACCTTTATCACTTCATTTACAATCTATTTAATTATGAAAGAACAAGTTAATTATTTAATATATGTTGCATCCTTATAAACTGTAAATTATAGTAAAATAAAACTCCCATACCCTAGTTATTAGGAATAATCTTAAAATAGAAATTGATATTTTCCGAAAAGAAACCAACGTCAATAGATTCATCACGGCGGACTTAAATGATAGCGTGCAACAAAAGATGGCTCGTTCAGCTTTCTTATCAATCGTTTGCTTAACTTCCCACTAACAAAAGTAAGATACGAAAAAGAATTGAACTTTATTAAGAATATTGCGAGATACAATGGTTTTGATTCGGAAATAATCAATGGATTAATTAGGAAGGCTAACATAAGAGAAACAATCCAGGATACCACATGTCTGTCACTTCAAAGCAATTGGATAAGCAGTTTGTACGTTTACCTTTTCACCTTGTGACAAAAATTGAAATAGTGTTTTTAAAGGGCGCGGTTTTCAAGTCACATTTCGATCCACTAACTACATCAAATCCCTTTTAGGAAATGCAAAAGACAAAGTCGAGGACAACAAAAAATCGGGAATCTATGGAATTAAATGTCTAGATTGCAGTAAACAATACATCGGCCAAACAATACGATCGTTAGAAACCCGGTATAAAGAACATACGAGGAAGTCCTCCTCGTATGTTCTTCATACCACAACATAGGTACACAGTCACTTAATGGCCTTCAAAGTAGGCGCCGTCTGAACACACACACTTGCTCCACCGCTCCTGCCATTGTTGGAAACAACGATGAAAGTCCTGTTGTGGTATCTTCCGAAGTTCAGTCGTCGCGTTGGTTTTGATGTCTTCTACGGTGTCAAAACGGTTACCTTTGAGGCCCTTTTTCAGAAATCCAATGGCGCTAAATCCGGTGAGTAGGGAGGCTGCTGGAGGACTGGAATGTTTTTTTCTGCAAGCCATGTTTGCACAACAATCGACGTGTGGGAGGGAGCATTGTCGTGATGGAGTGACCATCCTTCTTGCCATTTGCCTGGACGTTTTCTTCGAACTGCTTCCCTCACTCTTTTCAAAACTTGCACGTAAAAAGAACCGTTAACTGTTTGTCCAGCTGGTACAAATTCATGGTGCACCACACCTTCGTTGTCGAAAAACGCAATGAGCATCACTTTTGTTTTCGATTTGACATGACGTGATTTCTTTGGTCGAGGAGAGGACGATGTGTGCCATTCTGATGACTGCATCTTGGTTTCCGGGTCGTACGCGTACGCCCAAGTCTCGTCACCAGTAACGATTGTCTGCAAGAACATCGGGTCCTCTGTGCTTTTTTCAAAACATTCGGCCGCCGTCAACTTCCGAGTTTCCATCTGATCCGGATTCAGCAAGCGCGGGACAAACTTTGCACTGACACGTTTCATCTTCAAATCATCTGACAGGATTGCGTGTATGGATCCATGAGAGATCCCCGCTTCTTGTGCCAACTCGTCGATGGTCATTCTGCGGTCTGCTCTGATTAATTGTTTCACTCGCTCGACCATTCCTTCGTTCCTGGAGGTTGAAGGTCTCTCACTGCGACTCTCGTCCTCCAGCGATTCCTGTCCACCCTTAAATCTTGAAAACCACTCGTAAACGGCTGTTTTCTTTAAAGAATTGTCACCGTAAACTGTTTGTAAGGCTAACAAAGTCTCTGAAGCACATTTTCCCAATCTGCACATGAACTTGATGTTCGCCCGTTGCTCGAACTGCGACATCGCGCCAACTGATCACCACACACTCCTACCTTTCGCTAAACTGCAGTCACACTGCGTGTTCAGACTTGCTCAGACCTGTCAGCGTTATAACTATGCACCATAAGGAATGTACTGTACAAAATTTATTGTGATTGCATCACAACTGCCAACACTACGACACAATTCCGGGAACATTTTGACTTCTCGTCGTATTGCGCACATAAGATTCAATCGGCCAGAAAAATCCTGTGTAGCAAAACATGTGTTGGAATGTAATCATAGTGTTAACGCGGATTGTTTGCATTTGATAAAAGACGTGAGTAATTATCGCGAATTAAATACGTATGAAAGCATGTACATTTTGAAGAACAAAGGCCATGTGTTGAACATTGACCTGGGGTTCAATCATAACTCATCTCTCTTTAGTCTCTTAAATGACGTACAAGGGACAGTGCAATAAATCACATGTAGGTATTTGTTTTTCTGTCCCTTTTCATATCTGTCTTATCTTAGTTTAGACAAGAAAGCAGTTTTAAAAAATCATGTGAAACGAATTAACAGTGTGCGTTTTGGCTTTCAGCGGTACGGTTCGTGTGCGGAATTTGTTTTCGTTCAGGTATTTTGCCGTAGTTTTTAAGGTGCGATACTGCTTAATTATCTGCTGATGATGACAACTTAGTTGTCGGAATACGTATACAGAATACGAAATTTAATGTGGAAAGGGGTTATATATTAAGCTTCAGTAATTAAGTTAATCAACCACAGGCTCCATGAAAATCACCTTCATTACTATATGGTTTTAACTTCAATACATTTTTAAATTAAGAAGTATTACTTCGTCTTATTATTTTTATAACTATTTTTTTTACATTTATTTTAAAAAAGTATCGTCAGTTAGAAAGTCTATACCTTAAATTACGCATTTACTACATAACATATTTATGTTTTCTATATACTAGGCGACAAGAAAAACGAATCACCCAAAAATGTTTAGTTCATTGAAAACAGTAATTGATGTAAAATACGGCTTATTGCTTTCTTACTAGTAAGCAATAAACCTTTATGTTGTCTTTTGCCAAAGTCTATCGAAAAAATTCATTAGCGTTAGAGACATTGATCTCAAGAAGGTGGGCAACGTCGTAGAAGAGGCTGTGGACGACCTAAAAGAACCACCAAACGGGAAGATAGAAGACTGAGGTTTCTTGTCCTCAAGGATCAACATAGTACCCCAAGATCTATGGGATGTTTTTTTACAGAGTAAGGCCATAGAATAACAATGCGTTCCATATATCATATTTGTTGGTTGGGATTGATTTGCTATCGTCTAAGACTAATACCGCCTTTCACTAACCGAAATCGTGCTCTTAATGGAACAATATCTGATGTCGAAGAGAAAAAAGCCAGTTTTTTGAATTTTGCCCTGGAACGTGAAATTGCACTTGTTAAGAGGATTGATTGTTTGGGATTGAATTAGTACATGAAGTAGAACTTCCTTAAATATTCCTTCCAGGTAGTTCAAATTCCATTCGTTTTACCCTATATTCAAGAGTTAAATAATGCCATATTCCGACAAGACAATGCCCGTCCTCATGTTGCAGTTATTACTCACGATTCCTGCAACATCAGATTCTCAGTTGACCTGCGTAGTCGCCAAACTTATCGGCGATAGAACATATCCTTAATCCTTCACTGAACTTACAACACCAACATGATGCCCTACAACCCCACAAGTTGCTTCCATACGAATCCACAGAACATCTTATTGGAAGTATGCCGGGATGAATAGCAGAATGTATTCATTTACGTGGAGCGGCAACTCATTACATATCACATTTTTATGGTTATGAATTTTTCAATGAAAATTTACTAATTATTATTCTCACCACAAACATTTGTACAAAATTTACAAAATTTTATTAAAGAATTTATAGTTTTAGTTGTGAGTAATTCATTTTTGTTACATAAGCATATAGCCTTCGATAGATGGAATTCGTTCAAATTATAATCAGTTGATGATAATATATAAATATTGTTAATTTACTGCTCGATCGATTCAAGTAACCTTAGTCAAACGAAAACAATCAGTACCATTACGATTTTCAGAATAGTCCCGTGGAAAATACGAGATCTTATTGTGATCATTTGCCATTATGTATATCCCGGTTAAAACTGACAATATATTATATCTATATTTTATTTATTAAATAAATGAATCAATGTAAATCTTAATACATGTTTCGACAACTAAGTTGTCGTCTTCAGAAAATAATTAATACACAGAATAATTCCGTACCAACTTGAACTGTTAACAACTAAACATACACTGGAATAATTTGTATTTTAAAGACAAGACTAAGTTGTTAAATAATTTAAATTGGTATTAGCTTTGAATTAGGGTAAAAAGTGATTATTTTGTGATATCAGGTATAAAACACGTGATATATATATAAGAACAATATAAATTAAAAGAATAAAAAAATATATTCAAAGAGAATACGAAGTATAGTTAAATATAGTAACAAAATAAAAACAATTGAAGAAATTAAAGCTGATATGAAATGAATTAAAAAATTCTATAATTGGACATGATTAATGAGAAAAAACAAACAAGTACGTGTAAATGATATTAAATAATATATAATTATTTAATTAGAACAATTATTTAGCGCATGTAATTTGTATATATGTACGTTACGCAATATCTTAATTTTTTTTTATTTATGACAATGATGAAGACACGCAACAAAAATTTTACTTCAACAATTTATTTGTCGTGCAAAATAATTGGACGTTGATAATTTTCCAGTACCGTACTAATAACTTAAATTTCGTATTTGTAAAAAAAAAAGAAAATATAAATTGGACTTACCAGTGTCACGATATCTCCGGGACATCTAGCAGCAATCTCTTTCAGTCTATCGTAGAGCAGATCAAGTAGATTCTGATATTTAGTGTTGAATTCGTCTAATTCATTTGAGACTATATCAGCGCCGTTGGGTCCCGTTGAACGATCTCTGAAGGCCATGCTGGCGTCCAAAGAAGGCTGGGCTTCCAACAGCGATTCTCGGAAACGTTGCAGTCCTTTGCTCCATATCTAGTGTTAAGGGTTAGAATGTTAGGGGTCAATTTGTTAGTTCTGTCAGTGTGCTGGGTAAGTTTTCAGACATTTAAATGCATCGTGATTGTTTGGTCTAAGTGTTTTTGTGTCGAAGTAGAAAGTAGTTAATAAAGACTATTTAAAAAGGATATTTCACGATTTTATTATGCTACATATAAAAATATTATCATGTAAGAGTGAATGTACAACGGAACTGGAGAGAAAGTACAGTAAATAGTATATAAGACCTAAAATATATTGGAGGATCAGCAGCTTTTATTAGTATAAGAACATGAGTAATGCAAACAAAAAACTCAACAAATAATTCTAACATGTGGATGTAAGACTTGCGAAGTCAAATAAAATTGAGAAAAAGAGCAACCACCATTATTACAAACTAATCAGCAATATATACAATGGAAATAATTGAAAATAGAACACTAACAAATGTAACGATATTTAACAAAGCCGAGGAAAACTTTAAAGTGGTTTATGACCGAAGCAAATATATACATATTTGCGATGAAAACGAAAAAAAAATACCTCAGAAAAGAAGTAAGAAGGTAAATAAAACCACGATATGGACTAGGTCTAGCTTTTGTATGTAATATATTACCTACACAAGTTTTATACATCGCCGTTTGATGTAGCGAAACGCCGACAATAATTCACTTAACGAAAGCGAACTACATAATCGTTTACTATTAACTCATTGAGCAAGAATAGAAGAGCGAACTTGAAATTTAATAATGTAATGACAAAATAAGTACATACGAGGGAGAATATAATGTAAACAAGAATTTTTGCTTTACTATTATTAAAGCATTGCAAAAATGTAAATTAAAAAAGTTATTTTTCTACGTAATGTCCTGATTTGAAAATATGTCTTCGTCAACGCATAGGAAGTTTGTTGATGCTCCTGTTATGAAAAGGAAATGGTCGTGACAGTAGCCAACTGAGCACAAATGCTTTGGCAGTAATATCGTCTTTGACTCCAAGCGCGTCTTTTAGTGGCCTGAACTAATGATAATCACATGGTGATAAAAACTAAGACGGAGAGACGACCATCTTGCTGAGATACTTGAACACTGCCGTGGGTTATTCTGACATTAAAATTAATTTCAGCAACAGTTGATCAACGATTGCCCTGGAAATAGTGACAAACACTCAATATTTTTATGCCATGTTAATCCTCGGGCGACACGAATGACCCTGATTTCGATGCTCTTAAAAGTTTCGTACATATGTCACTCACACACTTGTTTCTTTTTAAGGGTGTTTGCCTCAAACTGTGTTTGAAATCTTCCTAGAATATTAGGTGGTTTTAGGTCCTCTGCCGTGAGTAATTTTATTATAATGCGTTGTGCAATAGACGACGGCACTGAAGCCAGGTACAAAATGTAAATAAGCACTTAATATTTTTACTGAGAGTTATTTGTTCTAGATTAGAAGTAATTATTCGGAAGTTACGCGTGAAGGTTTCTTTTTAGTTTATAAAAGTAAGTACACATAGCAGAAAATAGATGGATTCTGGTCTACATTTTTGTATAACAAACTGGTGATTGAAATAGTGAACATTACCAAATATATATTGAAAGATAGGAGAGCCTATTGAGTCATATTTACGAAGTACGGGAAGAGGGAGTTCCTCAAAGTTTTCATACAACTAAAGTGTTTTTATCGTACTGCTCCGATTCATTGAGATATGTCTAAATTCCAACTCGCCAGATTTAAATTTTATTAAAAATTTAGACTCATCATAATAAATTTTCGAGGAACTACGAAAACTATGAACAAGTTATTTTAAAAATGCCCTCCTAAGATATAGGGAATGCTACAATACTTGATTTTACATGGAAGGAGGGCGCTTCACAAATTGAAAATTTCTGCAAAAAGCGATATTATTAATTATACCAATGCAAAACTTGTTACTGCACTTATAATTTTTAAAATGGAGAAATTGAAAAATTCTTACATTTTAAAATTGCTAGATAAACAAATGAATACGAAATTTAGTAAATACTTTCTTAATCACTTAAGGGTTGATATATAACCCCTTTCCACATCAATTTTCATATTCTGTATACGTAATTCGACAACTAAGTTGTATTCATCAACAGATAATTAAACAGTATCGGAACTAGAAACTATGGTAGAAACCCGCACGAAACAAATTCCATACACGTTCTATACTGTCGAAAGCCAAAACTCACATTAAGTGTGCACCAATTTTTGGCTTTCGACGGCACAAATCGTGTAGGGAATTTGTATCCTGTGGGTTTCTGCCGTAGTTTCCTGGTGCGACACTGATTAATTATCTGGTAATGATAACAACTTAGTTGTCGAAAGACGTTATACAGAATACGCAAATTAATGTGGAAAGAGGTTATATATCAACCTTAAGTGAGTAAGTTAATCAACCACAAGCTTCATCATAATTACCTTAAATACTTTCTACTTCCTATTTACACAAAAAAAGAAATGAAATAATGTGATGTGTGTTGTGGAACTGTGTTTTTTTTTGGATTACTTATATACTTTTTTCTTCTAATTAAACTTAACATCTCTTCCAAAATATTGAAGTAAACTAGAACATAGTCTATAAAGATGAAAATTTTTCGGAATATGTGTATGTATAGACTGTTTTTTTCTATGTGCAAATTAACAAGTTGAGTATGCAGTGTTTATCAAAATGCACACTATATGGAAAATCTTCACGGTAAACTCTCATTTCACTCTTAATATCTTAAGAGTAGAGTGAAATTTCGTATTTTATATTTCTTGTATAAAATTTGAAGTATTTTTTTTTTACAACCAACATATTTTATAACACTTGTTTAACATTTAAGAAAAGTATTAAATTTTACTTCTGTATTCTAACTTTATCTGCTACTAATTTCAAAACTGAAAAGCAATATATTTAAAATATATTAAAAGAAAGATATGGTATTTAGAATTTTAAAGAATGAAATTATCAACAATTTTTTTTGTAATATGCTTTCATAAAATTGTTTTTATCAGTACCTATATGTTTTGTTGTAGTACAAGGATGATGTACAAGTAAAACCTATACCACTTGAACCCTTTTTACCAAAGGCAACCAACATTTCAGCTAACCTTTATCTTAAAATTAAAAAAAATATTTTCCATAAGGTGCTGTTTCTTTTGGTACAAATTGCATATACAGGCTGAATTCAGAACAAACTAGATAAACAATAGCAATGTCAAAATGTGGTCTGATTTTAATCAACAGAAAAATAATATAAGTTATGTGATAAAAAAACGAGTCACTTGGTATATTTTTATACCAAACTTTGTACAAACGTTCACTGTTTTGAGAATAATAAATGATTAAATTTTCATTAAAAAATTTATACCCTCTATAAAGAAAATTTAATAGTAAGCTACCGTTCCACGTAAACAAATACATGTTGCTATTCGCCCGAGCAGGCTTCTAATAACAATTTATAATTGTGAAATAGTGCATTAAAATTTCGAGGGTTCTAAGACAATATCGTCGGCTAAGTAACTTTGAAATCAGTCAAATTTTTAGACTACATGAGGCAGATATTGCATTTCCTGAAGTAGGTAGGTGAGTACAAAAAAATATTGATATAGTAATTCATCTCTGGAAAGATTGGTCTCAAGAAAATAGACATCGTAGAAAAGGCCTAAAGCTAGAAGAACCACCGAAGTTGAATATATAAGACTAAGATTACTCGTCTTTAAAGAAAGGTAAAGGTCGGTCATGGAACAATAAAGTGTTCCACATATCGTCGTATTTGTACGTTTAGGTTGATTTCTTACCATCTAAAATTAATATTGCTTCTCACTAATCGACATCCTGGTCTTAGATTAGAATAATATAATGTACGGGCAGATTGGGCTGAAGAGCGGAACAATATCGTTTGTTTACACCAATCTAGTTTTTATTTGTAGCCTATGATGATCATAGACGAGTTCGACGTCGGATAGAAGAAAGGTAGTTACTGAATTTTTCCATAGTACGAGCTACTTACTAGAGTGTTAATGGTTGTCGATGGATTTAGCTTAGAAAGTAGGACTCCTTTTGTATTCCTTAAAGACCGTTTAAATGTTCAAAGGTACATTTTCGAAATTCTGGAATCATTCGGTTTACAATATACATATGTGTGCAGGGGCGAAAAATACATTTCAGCAAGAAAATGCCCATTCTTATGATGCAGTTGTTACATTATGGTTCCTGCAAGAGGTCAACACCAATATTCTCTATTAGCCTGAGCGATCACTAGGCCTATGGTTTTTAGAACATGTCTGGGATGTGATAGGTCGAATAAACTCAAAACAGCTACATAAAGCCCTATAAGTTGTTTGTAATGAGCTTCCGTAGGAGTCCATAGAATATCTAATCAGCTGCATGGAGCGGAAACTGATTATTAATTTTTTTCTATAAAAGGTACGAATTTTTCAATGAGAATTTGATCATTTATTAGTCTCAACACAGTAAATATTTGTACAAAATTTTGTTTAAAAATACACACTTTTAATAAATACATAATAATAACTCCAAATCGAAATTCAAGACGTTGTGGCGGCATCAATAAATTTGATTAGGTTCTTTCAAATTCTACTACATTAATTTTTTGCTTAAAATCAGATTACAAGTATCATTGCTACAGTTCTCCTAGCTTTGAGTTTCATCCAGTATATACTTACATAGAAAAAAGATGAGTCAAACCACCACAAAAAAAAAACAGAATTAGAGGGTGTATCAAAGTAAAAAGCAGATGGTGCAATAATTTGGAAGAGATACAATTCGAATTGAAACTGTAGAAAAAAGAGAAGTGGAGATAAAATAAGGTAAAGAGTAAATTCCAAACCACCAATAAATGCCAAAAGATTATCATTTTAGTACATTTTATGATGCTAAAAATAGAATTTTACATTTTAGTTTGTTGTTAGCATTACACTAACTACTGGATGAAAGATAGGATGGAATCAATTTATATATGGAAGCAAGGCATTTTGTCGTATTTATTTTGATGTTGTAATAATAATGATATGTTTAAATATGAAATAAATGAAATGTTTATGATCTCATGCATACATCTCGTTCACACTAAAATATCTAAACCTATCCTATTTATAATTACATTTATCTTATTGCCAATTTAACAGATTTATGTGTTCAGTTTGAATGAGAACAAATCGTATTTACCTTTCCTTCTCTAATGAATCGTCCGCCATTTTGATTGACACGTTCAATAGCTGGAGCTCTTTCAACAACGCTATTAAGAAGATTCTGAAAATTAAGCATAAATGACGTTAATATATAGTGTAGTGCGCAAAGGTCATGTGAAAAGAAAAATCGGTAAAGTGAGATAATATTATAGTATTCGGAATTTTCTAAAACTATATTTAAGAATTTGATTAAGGCCACATATTATATTTTAGAAAATTAATTATTTTGAAGAATCTAAAAAGAGTCGCCTTAATTTTGAAAAACTAAGTCAATTCATATAGTTTTAATACTGATAAATGATAGCTCAAATTAATGATTTGAAATGATAATTAAAGTGCGGACATTCAGCCGGCGCGTCATTAAGTCTGCGTCGAGAACGTTAAAGGGGTTTCGTTACTGATATGTATGTATGTAATGCAGTGTACGTTTTCGTTGTTCAAAGATGTTCACTTGTATTACGAAGTGTGTATGTTGTACAGAACTATATCGCAGTTACGTAGGTCGAAAAAGCAACCATTATTTGACACAGTAAGTTTATTTGTGAATTTCCGGATTTAATGTAAGATGCATAGTTTGCGATAGACCGCTTATGTGCTGGACAAAATACGACTGCACTAAACACGATATTTTGTACCATCTGCTTGCGAACGTATTGAAAATAGAATTAAATTGGATTTGGCAAATAAACTCTCCTTATGCATGTACGGAAAAATCTTATGTTAGTTAATATCATACTTCGTATAGTGGAACCACCTAAACAGTCATCTTCAAACTTACTAGCTTCCAGAGGTGTACAAGAATGTAGTGCCGAAGTAATTTCAAAATTCGTGTTAAATACATCGGAAAGTTTGAACTTTTGGGAGACGTTACGTGTAAAATTTGAAATCTTATGGCAGAAACGATTCGACGCTATTATCCAGAAATATAATAATTAGTTTGAGCGCGCACACGGAAGCAGCTTTCCTCAAATTCACTAAACGTATTCGAGAATTCTACAGGAAATGTCCCGACATCCCCGAACCTTCACAACCGATTCTTACATGCTGGGGAACATGATTAAATGCAGCATTTTATTATTTTCTGCATTTCCAAAAAATTAAGTCTATAGTTTTACAATTTGATTCTAAAGAAGCAACTGCCATCAAGAAATTCCAAGATGCTGAAGTTGAAATAGATTTACAACTAATTTATAAGAATTACAAAGGAGTAGTTGAAGAAGTTGATAAAGTACAAAATTCTTCGTTGCCATTACTGGATTCACTGCAAGTACTAGATACTGTAGAAATCACAGTCGCATGCTAGTATCGACGATAAAAATATTATAGCGAAAGTAGATAGTGTGCTAAAACAAATTTGTAGCGACAGTGAGTGTCTACAGATCCGTTAAGTATTAACAAACATTACTTTAATTATGTAAATATTATCATATAAGAAGATTTTGTCCTCGCGCCGGACTCGATTTGCTGAAACAATTGTGGAAACATCTCTGATGTTTCAAATATATAACTGATCTTATCCTGTTTGTGATTACACTGAAAACTCTGCATAAAAAGGCCTGCGCGTTTCTTATTTTATATATAACTATTTATTTTATTATCTTATCGGACGCTCGCCTGTGGTGCGCGGCTATATTCCTTTACTGATAATTCAAAAGGTATTCTCATTATACTTACTCTTGTAGTCTCTAAATGTTCTTTAGGGCGTTCCTTAATCGGGGCAAACGTCTCTAATTTATTGTATTTGTCGTCCATCCAATCGTCTTCAATTTCTTTAGCCTTACTATAATTTTTCAACAACGAATATGCCTGTTCGCATCCTCTCATTCTATCGGCAAGTTGACCGCATACGTTGCTCCATCTGTTGTTCAATTTCTGAATTTCTTTATCTAATCTTTCGACATCGGAGTGGGGTCCATGTTGGTTGGGACGCGATTTCTCGGTCAATCTCCTTGCATTATCGAAATCATCGTTCAACTGATCCATGGCGATCTGTTGTTGCCCAACAGCCGATTGCAATTTTAATAAATCTTCATGGACCGCTTCTAAAGCTTTTTCACTGGATGGCAATTCGTCGGAGAAGGCCAGTTTGCTTTCGAATTCTGAAATACATTGGGAAGCCTCTTCCATTCCGCTGAGAACGATCTCCAAACACTTCAGTCTCTCCATGTATAATTTGCTGGTGTTCCAAATATAATTCCATTTATTTATTACTTTTTCCAGATCCTTTTTGTGCTGGGGCGTCTTGAGTGTAATGCTGCGGAATGTATCTTTGACTTGCTCGATTTCGGGTTCTAGATTTTGTAAGCGGGACTCAAATTCTTTATGTTCTCTTGTCAAGTGTTCCAATGTGTCGATATCTCTCGGTAGCGGAGAGAGAACTCTTTGGTTAATGACTCTTTCGGCCTCATCTAGGACACGTTGTAATTCGGTAATTTGGTTGTTGAATATGCGCGTTTTATTTTTACTTTCCTCTGCAAAGAAAAAAATTAAATAAGATTGTTGAAAAAATCGTTTAGAACAGCTATATCATTAGATAATATTTTATAATTTCAAGCATTTACAAATGGTACTAGGAAAGTTTTGCAGTACAGCTTTGTTTATTTAATTTTTTCAAAGTAATTTCCTCTACACTTAATGCGCCTCTCCATCCTCCGTAACCAATCTTTAAACCAGTTCTGCCAAGTTTCACTAGGGAGTAAAGCACACTCGTTGTCCCAAGCCTGCAGAAGGTCTTCATCACTGAACCGCCTCCCTTTTAGCTTGTTGTGGTCAAATATACGGTGCAGGCTTTGGCGCGGTGAGATGGAGCATTCGTGATGAAGGAACCAAGTATCCATTCTTGACTTTGGTCGCAGGTTCTTCATAGATTAAGTCACTTTAGGCAGGCACTGTCCAGTATACCACTTAGCTGTGACTGTCTTCTGTGTGTCCAAAACGACGCGTTCCACAATTCCACTCGATTTGAAAAATACAGCTATCATTTTCCTCTTTACAGATCGGGGTTTTCTGACAACTACGGATGTGTCCTCATCATCAAAGACCCAAACTTTGTTTTGAGCTTTGCTGGGCACATCGTAATAGTATACACATACCGAGATTGTCCCTTATTAAACTTTTTTAGCATCTCCCGGCACCAAGTCATACGTCTTGTCATCTGCTCTTCAGTCAGTCGATGCGGCATCCAGAGAGAACAAAGTTTCTTCACGTGCAAATGATCATGCAGAATCGAACGAATTGCTGGTGCATTTAGTCCTGAAGTACCCTCTATCTGTTGGTAGGCGACTCGCCTGTCCTCGCCAAGCATTTTCCTCACAGTAGTAACGTTTTCCTCAGTAACTGACGTTCGTGGCCTTCCGGGCCTATCAGCATCCTCCACAGTTAAATTTCCCCTTTGGAATTCTCTATACCACCTGAATATCGTTATGCGATGTGGACAAACATCAAGAGTCATTTCTTCGAAGCACTATACTAATAACTGAGCCCATCGACATGGCGCGTCGGCTACTATGCACGTATGAACATGTCTCAACATGCAACAATAAGCAGCTTCCTACGATTCATTGTTGGGTCATATTGCAAAACTTTCCTAGTACCCTTTGTATTAAGAAAGAACAATGTTCTATCATACAAAGTACATAATCTACAAGAATTCCTACTTAAAAAATTTAAATTATGAATCATAAACATGTCCAATGACCAATAATATTTTAAGTAAAGAAACCAACAATCATCTCAAATAAAAAATGATTGCCCTTCAAACAAAACAATAAAAAAACTAACCTTCAGCACGAGCCCTCTTTTCAAATTCGTCAAATAATCTGTTAACTTCGTCCATTTCTCGTCTGAGTCTCCTCAATTGAGGATCGGATGGATCGCCCTCAGCGAATAATTTATCAGCGTCTTCGTTCAGAGCCGTCCTGATTGCATTGCGTTGATCGGCGCCGATTGCGATAAACTACAAAATGAAGACATTGAAATTAAAATAATTTTTTTCGAAAAATTTATTGGTTGAAAATTACCTGTGCTAAATCCCAGCCCTTAACCACCTTAATCGTAACGAAGATCATATTTTGCCGCATACGCAGTTGTTTCTTCTGCCACAACATAAGAGATCTATCGTATTGCCTTCTCAATCTGTCTGTTGCGTCTAATGCTTCTTTATCGGGTGGGGGAATTACGAAACATACACCTGGTACTTGTTCTTCGACACCTTTGTAGTGGACTCGCCATTTTACGCGTCCAGAATTATCGGTTAACGTACATTCTTTGTCTTTCTTAATTACGAACTATAAAGAATTAATTACAAGATTATAAATATTAATATTTTACGTTATCTACAATACTCACGTTATTTTTCTTGTAGTTACAGATAGCTACAACATTCAGCGGTTTGGTGACAGGCTGACGACGCATTTTCAGGGGAACTACTTCCTGAGCTTTCATCGATAAGTTGTGTATTTGGTCGCCGAATTTATTGAGTTCGTCCCTCAATTGTTGCATTCCTTGTAGCAACACTTCTCCTCTATCCAATGAAAAATCACCTTGGCTGTATTCATTGTTCATAATCTCGTCTTTCCTAATAAATAGAAATATAGATTTAAACAATATTACTCAAATTTGTCGTAAGTTAAAAGTGATTTTAAAAAATGAATTTAAGATGATGTTACCGCCGTAACAATATCTACACCATTGATGTTCTTTGAATTTACATGAAAACTTAAATTCTTTCTAATTTTGTTATTTAGTTTTGAAACCTATTTTAAAATTTGTTTAATGTAATTTCACGTCATTTTTGTATTAATTCTAGTTAATTAACTATAGAAAACTAATTCCTTTTAATTTTGTAAATTTTCATACAAATGTTCAACATGTTTCTGCGTCTGTGAGATGTTTTAATAATGCTGGTACTTGATCAATAAGAACGTGTAACTTAATCATGTGACTGCGTTACTTTATATGCGATTGCGGTTTAGGTTTGCCTAAAGCACGTGTTGCGAGGAAAGTCAGCGTCATTTGCCACTGAACACAGCAATATATTAAACGTGTTCGCTCAACCTAAGAAGGTTGCTAAAGTTCGTTAATTAGTCATTTCCGTGTAGAATCCATTGAGCAAATACTCCGAAATATAACGTAAAGAAACTTTTTCCTCAGTGACGTACACGACGTCGTGGGCCTTATCGAACCATCCACGGCTTGCCTTAAATGTTTCTTCTTCGGTCGTTGATGATCCTGGTGTTTTTTGAATAAGGTCGGCAAAAATCATTTTCGCCTTTTCGCAAATGATATTCTCGTTAACACTGTCCCCTTGCAATTGTTTTTCATTTATCCATACAAGGAGCAGCCTTTCTACATCATCAAGAATATGCGAGCGTTGCGAAGATATTCTTGTCACACCCTTTGAAGCATCTATCTCTTCAATCTTATCTTTGTTTTTGAGGATAGTGCAAATCGTTGAGGTAGTTCGATTAAATGCGCGTGCTATATCAGCCACACTTTCACCTCGTTCTCGTTTTTCAATAATTTTTTGTTTCATTTCCAAAGTTATCTTCATTCTTTTATAGCTGTCTTTTTCAGAATTTTTCTTTGGGGACATTTTCGCACAGAAAGAAATCACAACGAATATGTATATCTTACTTCAAATTTAAACAAATGTGGGGTAACAAGCGATTCTAACCGAACAAGTGCTAATAACAGACTGAGCAAGCACATATTCTGATCGAGCGGGATTACAGGAACAAATAGAAAAGAAAAAGACTGCTTCATAAATTCTAGGTACTCAAGTTATATTCAATAATAATAAAGGTGAATTATGTATTTAAATCCGTTTAGTGTTACCTAGAATTACCAAATTCTTTAATGACCATCATACAGAATACACAGGGATCGCTTTGTGCAAAGATACCATTGGCAGAAAGAAAGATTGCTTTATCACACCTTTACATAATAAAGTGTACGTACTTACCAACAGCAAATTCTAGGTACTCAAGTTATATTCAATAAAGGTGGATCATTTAAGTCTATTTGGTCAATAAGGAGTGTGATTGAGGAATTACTATTAATAGGACTAGAATTTGTTAGGCGGTCTGCACTTCCATTGTTAACCCAATTTTCTTTTTCTTTTTCATTTGTTTCTGGTAATCCCGTATTTATTTAAGACTATTATGTACTTAGAATCTTAGCATTGTATTAGTTTAACTATTATAATGCCATATGTAATTATCTTTATTATCATATATGTTATTCTTCCATTTCTTATGTAAAGGGCTATGTTGTAACAGACAAAACTAGTCGGTTACGTAAATACATACATCCAGAGTTAAATTATGAAAAAGTTTTTATTTATTAATTATTTATTATCAACCAAAACAATGGACTGTCTAAAATTAGTTTAGTTTTTGACACACCCAGTTTGTAGGGTACAAGAAACAAAACATACCATAATGGCGATGTGTTTAAATATTTTTTTCAATCTGAAAATACATATACATACATATTTATTACTCTTTTTTAATAACATCGCTTTTAAGGCAACGCTTGTGTCTATATGCAATAATATTTGCAAATTCATTATGTCAAATTGTACATACATACAACCGAAAAATTTTGGCCGTGTACGACCGAAAATTAATTCGGCCGAAAACGGTGCTGCTATGACCAGTTTTACTCGTTATGCGAAACACCGCTCGTTAAGCGAGTCATTTTTTGATGATTTAATTTTGCTCGTTATGCGAATTGCTCGTTATGCGAGGTGCTCGCTAAGCGAGGTTCCACTGTACATGAAAATATAAAGGGGTCTAGACAGACCCCATGAGTCACCAATGTGAAAATCCGAACATGTGCCAATCGGACGGTTATACGACTAGAATAAACATTGTTCTATTTAAATTTCCGCGCGATACTCAATAGTGCACTTTGAGTATTTACTACTAATTAGGTGTAGAGACCAAGGTATTATTATACGCTTACAATGCATACATAACGTAAAGTAAACATGCGAGGAAACTTTACGGCCTGTGGTATTCTAAAGTTCATTTTCGAATTCAGCACGTCAAAAAACATAGGGGAGCCAAATTTATAAAAAAAAAGTTTTTTCATGGTTGGCCTGTGTTATTGGAAGTTAATTTTGAAGTAAATATGGTTTAATAATTATAAAAATTGTGTTAAAGCAATGAAATAGTATTTGCTTATCTTTTTTCAGATATTTTTAGTGTTTCCCCACTACATGTCTCAAAACAAACTTACATTTATCCATTATATCCTATGGAGTGGATATATGATACGTAATTTTTTTTGACAAGATGGTTTACTTTATGAAAAATTTTTTTAATGAATAAAACGCACTGACTAAAAATTTAATTAGTGTTGCCTTAACTATACTTACTCTTTCAACCATTGCTCAGCAGTAGCAACGTCTCTGTAAAATGATTGGTAATTGTGAGCATGCTTCAGATGTTCCTCCAAACAATGCGTTAACTGCAAAAGCCAAGCCCATTGCGCTTGCATCGCTGCTAAATGAGCTTCTATCGCTTTACTAGCCGGATGATTCTGTAATACCAATGCTTCTCCGCGATCTTGAACTGCACCGAACTGAATTTCTCTTTTTTCTAGTTCACTCATCAATTGCTAAAACGAAAAAGATGAAAATATACATAATAAATTATAAAATATTTGATTTATGTTTCTAAGACTAAAAGCGGGGATCACATATACATTACGACCACAACTTGGCGTTCAAGACTTTTTCCACAATGGGGATACATATATTAACACTGTTATTTTACAGTCGTTTTTAGAAATCAAATTCGGAAAAGAAATATGTACACAGTATCTATCGGAAGTGTGCTTAAATAAAATATCGGAAGTGTGCAAGCATGCAGAAGTATTATATGTTGGTTTCCTCAACGGAATATTCTTTTACCTCGTAACCAGATCCGTATATTCGCTGCATAACAGAAATGACAATACTCAAAAATAAAAAATGAATAATTTTGAAATAAATTTTTTACATTACCAAACTACGCATGTTATCACTATATTATTTAACACTAGAATTAATAGGTGCGTCGGAAAGTTCTGTGTTTTTAAATTAAACAAATGTAATCGGAACATAAAAATCCATCCTTCAGACAACCTATTAATACTTTCTCTAAAAAGATTTGCTGGTTAAAAATTAAAGTACGTGAGTAAAGTCATACCAACATCATCTTTGGTATGAAGTTTTTTGATAAGATTTTGAAAGATTGAAAAAAGTAAAAAATGTTATAAAAGTGTAATTAGTAGATATAATGAATGTAGTAACACTTCTCAGTCTCATTCTTCCAACTTTCTTCGAGACACCAAAGAAGTGTGTTTATTGTGCGCGATTGTTGAAAGCAATTCCTTTTTCATTGCCAAAACTAATCTCTTTATTTTGGCTACTGCAAATTTGTCAGGCGTTGAAAAAACTTGTCAGAATTGTTTTTTCCAGTCAGAAATATTCATAATAGACTTTGCTTATTCCACTAAATGAACTGCAGAGACTTTTCATTTTATACCAGTAGTTTAATCTGGTCTGTCAAGTTCTACTACATATATTATACGACACAAACCAGGCTTATTTCAAACAAATCCGAAACTACTACACAAATTTTCCGTTTGATGATATTTGTTTATATTTTTGATTTAAATAATAATTTATAGCCTCCTGTTAATTAACATTAAGTAGAAAAATTACATAACTGCTATTGGTAATATTGAAGAATATTATCTGCAATGGTAGATAAAATGATTGGCTTAATTAATAGAGCTGAATAGTAGACGGGCACGACTATGTGTAGCGAGGGAGGTCGCCCATACGTATATCATCTGACATATATATATATATATATATATATATATATATATATATATATATATATATATACACGTATAACGTCGGACATATATATATATATATATATATATATATTTGCGCGGTAATTTGTTAATTATTAGAATGATATTGAATGGGCGAAGAGTTACAAAGTAAACCGACTGCGAAAAACATATAAATACAATTAATCACAGAAATAAAAGAAGTGGTGTACCATCGAATACACAATTTAATATAAGTTTAATGTGTATCTTTTTAGTTTACAATTTATCATTTATTTAAGTAAACATATAGACTAAGCTAAGCAATATCCATGCATTCGGTCGTATCGATTATCGACGGTTTACAGGCATACGATATATTTACAGGCGATCTCCCTCGCTACATGATAGCTCGCCCCTGTCGAACAAGTGCGATCAGTTCTATTAATAGCGTATAGTAAAGAAGGTTGGTATGGCAGATTTGTGTCGACTACAAAAATTATGTTCAAGCATTGACTATAGATAGTATGTGTGCTGTAAGAAAGCTGTTGATGACAAATGAAGATCAATTACTAACGGATTTGTATAGGCGAAGAAAATTTAATAACTATCGAGCATTGGTACAAGGTTGTATTCGCGGACGAATCGAAATTTAATTTATTTGATTCGAATGCAAAGACAACAGTGCGGTGTAAAGCAGCAGACTGATTGCATATTATCTACAGTAAAACATTCTCCCCATTTATTGTTTAAGGAAGGATAGTTCAAATTGGTGTTGGATACTTGATACGTTTAAAAGGCACGTTAATACTGCTCCCTATGAGCAAATAGTATATATAAGACTAGATTCATACATTGTTCGACAGTTGAACGACCCGATATATCTGCTATTTTATTTTTTGATTATAATATTTTTGATAACCGCTGTATGGTGTTTTTATGTAAATATTCTTCCTTATATTAGAGAATGCAGAAAGGATTCAAAAAGTCGGTCTTCGTTGTGATCTGGGAGTAATCTAGATTTAGTAAACTCACAAGCTGTAATGAAGAAAAATGTACAAAAGAAATGTTCGAAAGCAAAAACGGACCTCAAATCTATTATCAGTAAAACTATATTAGCCTTAATCTGGTACGTATACTTCCGCGGTTGTGGTCCATTCTATCCTCTTCTGGGCTTCTGGGCTGGAACCGCGTCACTGGTATAGTAGCTAAAAAGGTACAGTTTCAATGCGACAGACAGTAGCAGTAGTTGAGCCCTGAAGATGTCCCATACGAGTGGGTACGAAACGTCGACAGTTATACCAGTGATGCGGTTCCAGTCCGGAAGCCCAGAAGAAGATAGTATATTAGCCTTAGTTTGGTTTAGAATTTGTGTCCGTAGCAGAAGATATCAAGGCGCGAGGTGGGATTACTAAATACTAAAAAATAAATTGTAATTAGATTTCTAAATAAGTATTTTTTTGACTTTTTCTTTAATTATATCATCTAGGAACCATTGGTAGTTAGTTTTGTGCTATTTTTATAATTTTTACTTTTATTATTATCTGGGGAACCTAGTTTGAGACTTGAAGCAGAATATTTTTAAAAATGAGTCTGAAATTCCTTTAAATGTAATAATTTAGTGTATGTATGTAGAGTTAGTGATGACAGATTGATTACACTTGTGATAGAAATAGTAATTTACAATTCATATCTTTTAATGTAAATTTTTCCGGTTGAATTATTAATTTAGTTCAAATTTAGTAACAGTGCTGAATATTATACCATCGTTGTCAAAATACGTATACGGTTTAGCAATTTTTTATGCAAATTACTAAATTGAATTATAAAACAATTAATTCCAATATAAAAAGATGGCGATAGGAAATTGGTATAAGCTGACTACCGCTTGTTAAAAAAAACAATGAGTACAATCTAAAAACATCCTAGTACTTGTTCATATTCTTTAATACGGTTGCGATATAAATCGCAGAATATAAACAACAATTTTCGGAAAATCTTCACCATTTCTTCAGTATAACCAACAAATGTTGTGCAATATATTAAAATTACGCCAACAAATTATTACGCATATTAAATGGAATCATTCAAATGTTAGTAACACCCTGTCTTCTACATATGTTTCAGAGGTTCACACTCATCTTCAGGTAGACTTGTGTTATTAACGAACGATTCCTTCGTAGTATTTATCGTATTTTTTCGATACAGAAAAATAATGAATAAACATTGCTTCCCTGTCTCGTCCAACACAAGAATTATTTGAACGACAAATTATTATGCATTTTACGTAAAAATTAAAGCGAATATTCGATGAATTTAATACAAAAAAATCTTTCCTACCTCATAGTATTTCTCCACAGCTTGCAAATTCATGTTAGTATCAGACCAATCTCTGGTAACTTCGATATCTTCTTTCTCGTTTAAGTATTGTAGTTCGTTGGTAGCCGACTGAATGAAATCAAGTAATGTATCCAAATCGCTCATTCTGCTATTTGAGAAAGTCAATAGTTCGGTATACACTTTTTGTAGCGTGCTCAAATGTTGATTATAAAGTGACAATTCCTCTCCACTAAAGTACTGTTTCGCTCTAACGCACAATTCCACTTTGGAATGGTATGAATCAATTTGTTTGTGTTCTCGTTGGTGTATATCCAATTCCGTTTGGACTGATGTTAAGTCTGTGCCATAATCTGCTGATTGAAGTTGTTTCTACAAGAAAGGAATTAAATTTACATTGCATAAAAGGATTCGTTTTCATATATAATAGAAATGTAGTAAAATAATAGCTTACCAGTTTATTCTTGCACCACTCGATGCATTCTTGTAAGGTCCTAAAATGTGGATTAGTATCCACATTTCTGACTTCTTGCACTGTTCGTATATGTTTAGTAACGGTCTTTTCTTCAACAGGAAATCTGAGATTGGCAAGAGGTTGCGCGATTTTGTGCAAAAGTAATTTCTTAATTTCCACCCATCTTTCGTGGAGTTTCTTGACTCGTTTTTCGAGATCGCCAGCTTGAGGGTATCGACTATTTATTAAAGTATGAACATCGGTAAATAAGGAATTAATGTTCTGTTCAATGTTGGCTAAATCTGCATCTATGTGATCGGCAATCTTTTTCGCTTCTAACGGATGAATACGATCTATCCTATGACTTTCTTCTTCAATTCTCTGCTCTATATTATTCAATCCAGAGTCGGTATGTTTGATTTCTCTAATATTAAAAAATGAATTGGTTTTAGGTACCAAAAATTAAAATCAAAATTATACTGACCTATGAACTCTTTCCGCTAATTTCTGAAGTTTTTCCAACCTCTTGATTTCTTCTATAATATACCTATCTCTTTCTTGATAAGCGATCAATAATTTGTCCCAATACTTTTCTATCTTGTCTATGTGCAGTTCAGGTTCGATTTCAATTTCTCCTATAGCCTTGAAGTATTTACCCAGATCCCTGAAAAGTTGGTTCAGGTGGTGCTTGTCGCGGTGTCTTGGTGGTACTTCCTCTGTACGGAACCTCGATGATTCTATCGCTAATTTCTTCATTTCTATTAAAGTTGGTGGGAACGAACGATCCTATGGTAAATATTGAAAAAGTATAATGGAAATTATTTCATCTTGGACTTTTTGTGATGACTTACTTGCATCAAACTCTGTTTCTCCCTCATCCAAAGAAGTAAGGAAGACGCAATTTCTCGGTATTCTTGGACTTTTTGTTGTGACGCTGGATCGTATAATGGATGAATCGGATTGGGTTCTGGAAATACTTCGTGAAGTGAAGAAATGTAGGTGATGAGAGATTTTTCGTCGGGTTCCTGTGTATCAACATCTGGAACAGAAATTAGGTAATAAAGAATTATATATGTACTTTAAGCATTCGCTAGTTATGAATTTCACTTTTGAAGTATGATTAGCTCTATATAAATTTATAATAGAGGAGATACATACACTACCGGTCATAAATGAGGGGTCACATACTATCGATAGAATCACTCTGTTTTTATACCTGTGTTTCGGTAGGAACAATTGAAATAACAGATGTGAGTGCGTTACTGGGAAGTTTACCAATAATATCCAGATCATTAAGTAAATTATATAATCATTTTGTTAGTGTAAAACCTTATAATTTCTTTTAATGCTTTTATGACCTGTATTCAGTATTAATACTTTTCCTGAAAGTATATATTTTATATTACAAGATTATAATGGTTCTAAGAAAGAATTTATAGGAATTTGTGGTGCCACACAGAATGATGCAATCCATGAAATGGATTGCATCATGAAAAATTTCGTATTAATCTAGAATCTGTCCATGTAAGTTGTAATGCGAGTATTTTGAACATACAAAATGCCAAAAAGAAAGGAACTGAGTGTAGAAATGCGCAATGGCACAAAAATTAGATTAACATATCATGCAGTGCAAGGTACAGTAAAAACGAATGGGGTACGTACGGGTACAATGCAACCAAAGAAACGTGTCGGAAGACCAAGGATGACCACTAGAGAGGAGTTGCGGTTGGAACTGTTATCTAAACGGAACAGACGGTTAACAGCTCCACAGCTTTGCGCAGAATTAACTAAGAATCGTGAAAATCCAGTGTCGCTGACTACCGTAAAAGACGTATATCAAAGGCGGGACTAAAAGGGCGATTTGCTGTTTGTAAACCATTGCTACGATCACAAAATCGTATAAAACCCGATTACAATGAGCTAAGGAGCGCCAACATTGGGATGTGGAAATGTGGAAGCGGGTTCTGTGGACGGACGAATCCAAGGTCCAAGTGTTTGGAAGTAAGCGGCGCTTTTTTGTTCGCCAACAGTTAAACACGGTGGAGGTTCAGTTCTTGTTTGGGGATCATTTTCTATTAATGGTGTTGGAGATTTGCATAGAATTGATGGGTATTTTAAGAAACGGAGGATATTGGAAAATTTTAAAGGAACAAGCAATTCCGTCCTGAATTGAATTGATAGGAGGTTTTTATTTCCAACAAGATAATGGCCCCAAACAGTGCTAAACTTTGTAAGGACTATGTTAAACAAAAAAAAAGAAGAAAGACTACTTGTAAATAGGGTTTTGATCGCATAATCACCCCATATGAATCCTATCGAGTTGTTGTGGTATGAGCTAGACAGAAAAGTGAGAGAATACTGTCCAAGATCGCAGCAACAGCTATGGGAACACCTTACGAATGCTTGGAATAATATTTCAGTTGAAACTGTTCAAAAGCTTGTGTTGAGACTACCCAAAATTTGTAAAGAAGTTAAGTGTGAAGGTGGATATTTTGACGACAGTCGCTTAAAATAAAACGTGCCAATTTTTTTGTATTCTACTTATTGTGATCCCTCATTTATGGCCGGTAGTGTATATGGAAATATTTCTCAAATAGCTACGTACATAACCATAATATTGAATAATGTATTATAAATGTTTCAAATAAATAATAAATGTTATATTGATATGTTGGAAGAGGTTCTTGAAGCATCTATTGTACAATTTTATAATATCGATTCAGGTGATTACTACATTCAACAGAACAACGCTTCTTGTCACAAAATTCGACCTGTAATTAAATAGGTTAATGAGAATTGCGTAACTATTCTTTTCCACGTTTTAATAGCGTTGCTATCAGATAAATTAAAAAAAAATACAAGTACAGTTTGCATCTAGAATCATTTTTTTTACATCGAGTCATCTGGAATTTTTCCACGACCATGATTCAATATTTCAAAATTTATAATTAATAGAAGATGCACTCTAAATTAACAATTATACGACTTCTTTGGGGATCACGATTAAACTATTAAATTCGATTCAAAATCGAAATCGCCTTACCACAAACAAAGTCTATACAATAAAAAATTAACCTTTATATGATAGGATATACCGTATACAGACAAAAAATGCCCATAGCATGTAGCATATTTTACTTTCACAACGTTCAGTGCGACTTACATAACGAAAATTGTATATGCAACACGCGCGATTTACTTATTCGCTTCTATAGTAAAACAAAAGGTTAACGTTTTTTACTATTTGATTATTTGTTTAAATCTAATTTAGTAGGAGTTTTGATCTATTGGATAGTAAATCTAAGTATACACACTATTGCCAGCTTATGTACATTCTTGGAAGAAATATAAGTGGTATAATTAAATTAAATATTTGAACACCTTAATAAATAATAATACAATATTGAATATTCAATTTTTTCCCTACATAAGGATTTATATATAGTTAGGGATATTATAAAGTAAGTTTCAATTCAATTCATATTCAATCTTGTATATACAGTGTGCGTTCTGGTTTCCGACGGCACAGATCGTATACGGAATTTGTTTCGTGTGGATTTTTGCCGAAGTTTTCCAGGTACGACACTGTTTAATTATCTGCTTATGATGACAACTTAGTTGCCGAAACACGTATACAGACTACGAAAATTGATGTGGAAAGGGGTTATATATATCAACCTTGAGTGATTATGTATTAACTTTACCTTTAGTTCAGTTTGTTAAAAAAATGTCAATCAAATATTGCTGTTCAAGATGTATGTTTTTTTATTAGTTTATTTCATATTATAACGAGTAGTCTAGTTATGTAAGCCCTGAATACATATTCGAAGTATTAAGATTGTTTATGCCTACTATTTAATTATTATTAGTTTCACTGTTATTTTTTACACTGGCGTTAGTACATAAGTATATAACTACACCATCAAAAACTTAAGCAATTTTTTTCCTTCTTAATAAATCAGTGGTTTGTTATCTTTTATGTTGGCATTCTGAATATTGTTAGTTGATTCCCCGATTTTCTTTTATCGAAAATTGGTTGGTTGTTCTGTGATGTGAACGTATTTTTTTTGATCCTTCTCTTTTGTATTAGCGAACAACTTCTCGGGAATATAATACTGTGGCGCCTATTTAGACCATTGCGTACAAAGAACCCACCCTAACTCTTCGAAAAACTAGCTGGTTTGTGCCCTAGAAGTAGGTATATGCACAGAATATATCGTAAAAGTTGTAGGATATTTAAATAGTTTATATGTTGCATTAATATCTGCAAAGCAGGATAAAGACTTCAAGTTTACTGTTACAATTGATGACGAATGTAAATGGAAATCCAGACGTTCAAAAAAGCTTCGCACAACAATTCCTTACTTCGGTGGCTGATAGAATCTAAAATAATGGCGAGTACAACACTTTTTGAAAATCATAAACTAACGACAGGAAGAAAAATTTATTCACAGACTGTTCGCGGATGTTTAACAAAACAAGGGTAGCTATATGGAAACTATTAAAATGCAAAAAACGGATATTCAAATATGTACAAGATTAACATTGGAACGAAATTCAAAGAATAAAGTATCTGGTCAAACAAATTAAAATTTTGTTACCTAGAAGGGGCTGCAAGGATATTCAATGAAGGGTTGATACGTAGAAAACCTATTAGCGATAAGATACAAGCGCACACTATTCCATCTGATCTAGACTTATTAGGAAATAATTTTACGCATATATTCCAAAAATAATCAGAAGGTAAACACTTTCTTCTATATATTTATTATGAAACATGAATGGAATTACTTAGAATACAGTTTCAGTGCAAGAAACTGTAGCAGTAGTTGAGCCCTGAAGATGTCCCATACGAGTGGGTACGAAACGTCGACAGTTATATCAGTGACGTGGTTCCAGCCCGGAAGCCCAGAAGAAGATAGTATGGACCACGACCGCGGAAGTTTACGTACCAGATTTACTTACAATAAAATTTCTTTAAAATTGAGGAGATTAAACCAGTTTTATAAAAGAGCATATAGTAAATGTTCAAATAGAATGAACTTTAACGCCTTCATATTTTGATATTGGTATCCTCTAATTCCTCACACTATTTTACAGCACAATTTTATCTAGAGTAGTTGACAGATCGAATCTTTTTCCGGACTGTACAATTTTTAAGAAATAAGAAATCATTTCTCTACTTAGAGGTGGTCGGTACCACTCCAGTACCCTTCAGCAATGAGAAGAAATAATCAACACTGCTTACTTCCTTAGGGTGAAAATTGGTTAAAGGCAAAATCATAGAATACTTTACACATACTGAATACACACTGTCGCTTCTGTACCCACCATACATAATGGTTTTCGGATTTAGCAAACCCTCAATAACTAGTTATTTAAAGTGTGCTAAATAAGAAGTCTCATTTAGAAGTTAATAAAAATATCCCCAAATGTAGAAGTAAAGTTGGTTCATATCAAGGAATCTAGGTATTTATGCTACAGGACTACCTCTTCCTTTCCAGTTCTTGTACATTGCATTTAAATAATTTCTTACTTATACTGCAAATGAGGAAGAGCCCCATCGTGTGAAAACCAATTTTTAATTCTATGGATTAAGGGAGTATCTTTCAATAATGAGGGTAAAGTGTTATTTGAAAAGTAAAAATAAAATTCGCAATTAAATCGAAGAACGCCGCTCCAATTAATATTCTTGTAATTTGTACTGAATATTGCGTAATTATTTATGTACGTAATTGTCCTATTTAAAAAACAAATTGTTATAATTCTGTATATTGCTTATTTTATATCAGTTCTCAACAACTTAATCTCTTTTAGTGATATTTCAAAAAGCAGGATATGGTATACAGTCAAATTGTGACGTGATGGGTAAATATCAGTATGATTTTCGGATTTAGCACATCCAAATACTAAATCTCATTTAGAAATCAGCAAAAATCGTATTGTCCAGTGTTATCAATCATAAATATGGGAAGAAGCACTTTCCTCTTGCAAAATTAGCGGAAACAATTGCAGTAGGTTTAATTATAAAATAGGAACATACCTTGGTAGTTGTGTAACGCATTTTCAATTTACCATCCAGTAAGTCACAAAATAAATTAACTGTGCATTCTTTCACGAATCAAAGCGCTCAAAGAAACCTGTGTACCATTAGTTCCGGCACAATTGTATAACACATGGCTGTTACAAAAGTTAATGGCAGAGCAATTAATTTCAATAACATATGCAGCGATGTGATGAACACAAAAGGTAAGGCCATTGACTGAATATCGAATACAGTTCTTTAGTGTGATTATTGATTTTTCAAATAATCATTTATGAGGTGCTTTCAGTGCTAAATACCGTTCAAGGGAAATGCTGCCATATGCACCTATTAAATTCAAGTAAAGGAAACTCTATAGAAGTACATATAATTTACTATGTAGTTAGAATAAATTCCGATACATGTGATAACCGTTTTAAAGAAATTATAAGAAATATTAGGTTAATTATAACACATAACACTACATATTTCCGTAATAACATTCTCTTTATTAAATTTAAAATAATTAATATTGTCTAAGATCGCTACATTCCATTCAACAAAAAGGAATGCACAGTAACTGAATATAATAATAGTTGTTAGTATCACAGTCACAATTGTTTAAAATATAATCAATGATTTTTATTATTTTTTGTACGCTGATTGTGGTAAAAATAATAAACATTAAATCGTGGGCAGTTTAGTAACAAATTTCACTTGAAATTATCGACAATTAGCTTAGATTGACCGTCGGAAATATTAATTTGGTCGGCTGGCAACACTAAGTATGTAGCTGTAAAACTTTTATTTGCTTTCCTCATACAGTGTGTCCCTCGACTCTGTACTGTACATATGTGTTTTCTAAATTTTGTTGAAGTGGTAAGTGCTTCATTTTATATTTTGTGTTAGAACGAAAAGAATCCTGGCAACAGAGCCGCTGTGATTGAAATGTTGGAAAGCGTAAAGAATTTAGGCTGCAACAGGAGCCCAAAAGTACATTTTTTCCATTCACACCTAAACTACTTTTCAGACCATCTTGGTGTTGTCAGCGAGGAACAAGGTGAAAGATTTCACCAAGATATCAGGTGTACCGGAAAGTTCTTACCTGTTTTTGTAACTGATATCACTAGGCTTAAGTATGCAATATTGTGATTTGACACATATGTTATTTTATTCTACTGACATCAAGCTTCAAAACCATGCATGTTACATTTTGCGAAAGTAACACTGTCATAGATTTGTACCTCTTTGAAATTGTCGAGTTTCGTGCCTGAAGAAGTGCATTTGCGGCACGTATTACTTTTCTTATTTAATCAAAAGAAAAAAGGCGCTGAAAGTCATGGTTTGCTGGCAGAAACTTACGGTGAGCATGCTACTATAAAAATATGTGAGACGTAGGTTCGACAATTCAAAAGTGATTTCGATGTGCAAGGCAAAGAGCGTTCTGGTAGACCGAAAAAGTTCGAAGATGCGAAACTGCAGGAGTTATTGGATGAAGACCTAAGCCGAACTTAAAAACAATGGGCAGAAGCGTTAAATGTGGCCCAAAAAACGATTAGCGACCGATTACGAGTAATGGGAAAAATCCAAATGATGGGAAAATGGGTGCCACATCAATTAAATGACAGGCAAATGGAAAATTGAAAAATCGTCTGTGAAAAGCTACTTCAAAGGTATGATCGGATGTCATTTCTACATCGAATAGTGACGGGTGATGATAAATGGATTTATTTCGAAAACACTAAGCGCAAGAAATCATGGTTATCACCTGGCGAAGCTGGTCCATCGACTTCAAGACCAAATAGTTTTGGTCGCAAAATAATGCTCTGTGTTTGGTGGGATTGGCGTGGCGTGATGTATTACGAACTGTTGAAACCTGGTGAAATAGTTAATACTGATCGCTACCGACAGCAAATCATGAATTCGAACCATGCATTGATAGAAAAACGTCCAGAATGGGCCCGAAGACACGATAAAGTGATTTTACAGCACGATAACGCGCAGTGTTGTACTCTCCAGACTTTGCTCCGCTCGTCTATCACCTTTTCGCATCAATGGGACACGCAGAGCAGAACTTCGCCAATTTCGAAGAAATTAGATAATGGTTCGGCGAATGGTTTTGCTCAAAGGACAAACAGTTTTTTTGGGATGCCATCCATAAATTGCCTAAAAGATGTACAAGATATGTAGAACCAAATGGCCAATATTTTCAATAAATAAATTTTTCCATTTTTTCGAAAATTGTGTAGTTTTTTTACGAAAAAAACGGTAATGACTTTCTGGTACACCTAGTAAAGGAAACGGAAAAGCGATGGTTCTAGCGACTCCTAATGCATTAACTCCTCTGTTGAACTCTAACAAAAGGATATGTCGGAAATACTTGTTCTTTCTTTCTTTGACGTTACATTTTTTTTATCAATAAATAAAACGAACATTGAACAAATTTACGAATTCAAAAACTGTTCAATTTAAACAATAATACGATATCAAAGTAACTTTAAGATATGCCTAATAGTTCTCTCTTCAAAGAACTCTCATGCATGAAGCCAACACAACGAACTGCGTTAATCTGATACTGTCAGTGCATATGCTATTAAAAAGTTTTCTAAATAATTTAAAAATTGTTTGTAAAGAGAGAGAAAATGATTAAATTTCAATATCATAAGTAAAAATTATTTAATATGAGTTTTACTACAGCTTCGGACTATTTTTGAATATGTGTAATATAAATTATTTAATAAACTAGTAAAATATATTGAATAAATAACTATTATTGACTTTTGAAATAATAGAAATGAAACGCATTGTCATGGCTCATTTCCAACATAAGGGCTCGTCCTAGTACAGTTAGTACCTGTGTATTGTACATCAATTGATGTACTCATATATTTCATTTTGTAAATATTTTCAAGTTATTGCATTGCATATTAAACACCATGCACAGATGCTTCTGATTACGTTTCAGACAGACTGCATTGGCCAATAAACATTTACCTATCTATAAATGGTACGTATACATATACATACAATTATAGAATGCAATGGAAGAATTTCTTTATTTAGATATTCTGCACACGTGTGTTTAAAATTAATGGAATACAGATCTATCTATAATAAAACATGACATCACGAATGTATGTATGTATATATGTGTGTATGTGGGCATTGCCATGACCTGTCTGTATTCAATATCTGCAATAACAACAGTTGCCTTTCCTTTCATTCAAGGCACGCATCCACCGAACACAAATTAGGTGAAATTGCTACATTTGCGTTATATTTGGCAATTACGAAATATGCTCCAATCTTTAATGAATCATTTCAAGAATTTCTCGAGGGAAATACAGTAGATTTTCTAGAATTAAGTTATTTGATTCAACAAATTTTTAATGCTCATAAGTATGTGCATTAATAGCATCTAAAAACAAATAGGTATATTATATTAACCTTGAATTTCTAACAAGTTTTATGATAAGAAAGAAATTAAATAAAATCATTATAAAATATTTACACAATGTGCATAGGTGTATACATACGTACACTACCATTCTCGGAAGTTAAAGTTTTACAATGCATTAAATTTAATAAGTTTTATTGCACTCAACGAAGTTAGTCTTAATATACAGCGTGTTTCATAAAGAATATACGTATTACAAAGTATTATTTTGTCCAAACTATCGATCGCTGCACCTCGGCTCGGCTATTGGAGAAACGAATATATAGTCTAGTTTATTTAATAGCCGCTAGATGTCAGTTGTCTTCTGTTTTTCTTGGTAACCGTCATATGTGTTCTTGAGTTTGCGAAGTGCAATTCCGTTGATTACAGTGCAAAGACGTTTCAGGTTGAGCTACCAAATTGATCCTCCGAATAGGAGGAACATTCGCAGATGGTATCGACAGTTTGTAGATACAGAATGTGTATGTAAAGGAAAGAAACCTGGCCGCTCTCGTGTTTCTGAAGAAAATATTGCACGAGTTCAAACTGCTTTCAAACGTAATCGTTCAAAATTAACTCGTCGTGCTAGTCGGGAGTTACAACTGCCTACAACAACAATTTGGCGTGTTTTGAGACGTCGGTTGGTTATGAAGCCATACAAGTTACAGTTGTTACAAGCTCTGCGTCCCGATGACAAATGGAAACGTGTGGCATTTTATAACGACATTCATGATGCTATTGACAATGATAACACTTTCGCACAACGCATCGTGTTCAGTGATGAAGCGACTTTCCATGTTAGTAGTCTGGTAAACAAACACAATGTTCCGAATGTGGGGTCTACAGAATCCACATACAGCCATTGAACACGTACGAAATTCGCCTAAAATCAATGTGTTTTGTGCGATATCCCGATCATCTGTTTACGGCCCCTTCTTCTTTGATGGAAACACGGTTAATGGTCAGCAGTATCTTGCTATGTTACAAAACTGGTTGTTTCCGAGGCTGCACGAAGACAACTTCATTTTTCAAAAAGACGGGACACCCCCTCACTAGAGTCGCTAAGTGCGTGAATATGTGAATGAAACTCTAGCGAACCGTTGGATTGGTCGTCAAGGAGCTGGCGACTTAGCATATCTCAGTTGGGCTCCACGGTCATCGGATATGAGACCCTGTGAGGTTTCGTTAAAGACAACGTGTATGTACCACCACTCCCACAGAACCTGGAAGAGTTGAAGAACCAGATCCGTACTCCCATAACATCAGTGGCTAAGGACATACTTGCCCGAGTATGGGAGGAATTTGAGTGTCGATATGATATTGTTCGTGTCGCTGATGGAGGACATATTGAACATCTGTAGTCTGAACTTGAGAGGTTCGTAAATATGTGTGTAAAGTTTAATATTCGTATGTCTTAAAGTTTAATAAATATATGCATTCGAAATACGTATATTCTTTTTGAAACACCTTGTATATTTGTCTTAGACACATCTGCAACTGAAATAACGAGTATTTCGAACAAAGGCTGTAATTTAAGATTTTATGACCCCGAACACCCAATTGCATTTTCACCTAATCTATTCATTATATACAACTTATCGAAGCCAAGCACAATTCGCTGATATCAAAAAACAGAAGACTTAGAGACTGAGGCCGTCCAGGTCCGTCACGAATAACCACTCTAGCAGATGATCGTTTACTACAACTAGTAAGCAAACCAAATATCAGAAAAACAGCACCTGAAATATCGAACGAAGTCAATCGCCGACATAAGCATCCAATTTCACTTATCATGATTAAACGTCAGTTGGTGGAAGGAAATTTACACGATCGCATTGCTAATTGATTGAGAAGGCTACGATGAGCCAGAAAACATCGGAATTAGACGATAGAATAGTGGCAAAATGTTGTATGGACTAACAAATCAATATTTAAAGTGTTTGGTCAAAGCAGGAGAGTGTTTACCGGACGTTTCACTAATGAGAGAATGCTTCCAAAATGCGCTGTACCAACAATAAAACACGGAGACGGTTCATAAATGCTTATAAACGCTTTATAAATCGTATACGTAGTGCAGAAATTTTTGAAAAAAATTCTATTTTCCGTTCAGGATTCGAACACGTGATCTCATTCTTTCCGGGAATGGGTCATCACCAGTAGATCACGAAGACTGTTAATTCGCAACCTTCTAATGAAGGATCGAATTCGTAGTATCCGTGGCATACCCAAGAAAACAAACAAATGAAAATCAGTTGGGAAATGAATTCCCTGGGAAAAGGGGCCAGGGGAAAACCCAAAGCTACATGTAACTAGGGGGAAAAAGGAAAATATTAGCAGATAAAGACTATTACAACATAAAATAATCATCATCAGAAGAATAACCATCTCTACACCTACGGTAGAAGATTTCATAATATGACTATAATGATAATATCTTGGCATTATTATTTAATAATTTCCAATGTCTATTGAAAAAATTTGATGTTTCAGGAAGGAATATATTTTCGTCCTCAATATAGTCCTCAAATGGACCAAGTTATATATACGCTTTTTAGAAATTTTTTAAATTCATTTAAATATTACGTGGTAGCTAATTGAAGTCGTAAATTACATACATAAAAATTGGAATTAATATTATTCTAAGATAGAACGCGGTTAATATGTAAATAATATAGTTATCTCAAACTAAAAAAAATTATGACCATGATAGTACTTAAATGACATATTTTGAATTTTGATTTTCGATTACTATTATGTTCACTATTTCATTAGTTGCTATACCTTCTGGATCGAGTAATCTAGTGACTCCGTACTCCCTCTCCGCTAGGTAGAAAGCCGTTTCCATTCTTTCACGAGCGTGTTGGGCCCTCGTCTGTCGCCAGTCCAAGAGATCGGGCCTATTCCTGTGTATGATGGCGCTAAATGCGAGGCCATCCTTCCAGGACGACGTGAAATCGGCAACTCTAACACCTGGATATTTGTTTGTGGTTTTCTTCGCCCATCTTAGTAGATAGTCTTTTGCCGTGACGTTCGGTTCCTGTCCCACTACTATATCAGATATCTGAAACGAAAAAAAAAACATCAAAATTGAGAAATAAAACGGGATAAATGATACGTGAAAACTTAAACGTCAGTATTCGATTTTAAAATAATTAAATGGTCGATTTATTACTTTTAAATACGAAATTGAGTATATATGTAGAGTCTATATTATAAGAAATGCAAGCTAATATTTCTACAAAGTAATTAACTAATAGAAAAAAATAGATATTTTTTTATCATTTAAGGTTGATATATAACCCCTTTCCACATTAATTTTCGTATTCTGTATACATATATTGACAATAAAGTTGTCATCATCAGTAGATAATTAAATAGTGTCGCACCTAGAAAACTACGGCAAAAACTCGCACGAAACAAATTCCGTACACTATCTGTACCGTCGAAAGTTAAAACGTACACTGTATCTGCTGGTGATGACAACTTGGTTGTCAAAATACGTAGACATAATACGAAAATTAACGTGGAAATGGTTTATATTTCAGCCTTAAGTAATTAAGTTAATCAATTACAGGCTTCTTCAAAATTACCTAGATATATTATACACAGCGATTTCCCATATTTGCAACTAAATTTTTTGGATTTGTATGCCATTTGCGCCATACCTTCTTTATATTGCGAAATAATTGATGAGTTATATATGTACACGTTTACTGTAAAATTTCTGCTTCATAAGAGCCTAAATATTTTTCAATTGGATTGGCGTCTGAGGATTGTGAAGGCCAATCTATTGATGCCATACTGATTGCAGCCTACCGCTCCATACACAGTTTGATTTGATGTTTAGGATCGTCGTCTTATAAGATCAGATCTAGACTGTCATCTTTTAGCGATCGTTTCGCATTTAAGATACTGACAAACACGCACAAAGTTAAGAAACTCCGCCAGATATAAAACAACACAGGGCTATACAAAACGTTTTTTATCCTTTAACCATAATTTCCTTCCACATGACCAAGGTCATAAAAATGATTCACCTGTAAACCCACACTCTGCTGGATTTCTCTTGTGTCCAGATAATGCGCGCCTATCGATGTTTATCGGAGAGCAACGATTTAATAAGTATGCTTTTAAAAGCGAGCAACTGTTTAATAATTATGCTTCTAAAAGTGACATCACATCTTTACATAATCTGTTTCTAGTTTTCATTGAACTAATATTTATGTTCTTCTTAGTCGAATTATTCTTCAAAAAATTCTAAATGCATTTTTTCATAAATAAACTAATAATAACTTTATCTGGGCGCGTTGTTGTAGTGCGGCATTTGTCGGTAGAGCCTAACTCATCGTCCGACGAAGTCTTCTGACTGTAAGTACCTAGCTGCCGTTATTCTAAGGCCTTTACGCTTCTCACGAAAAAACACTATTTGACACTATAGCCACTATGCTTGCATAAGGGTTTCTCATTGTACGAACTGTACTTGTTTAATAAATAATAAATATTTTATGATGTTATAAAAGATAGATTAAATTAAAAATCGTTAAAATCACCAACCTTTGTTATTTTAATGCAAACATCGGTAAATGGCTTTTGATGATAACACAAACATTTTATTTCAAGGGAAAATATGGTTCTATTAGAATGAAAATGGTCATCAAATCTTAATAACGAAATAAGCCAAATGAATCTCTAAAAGATTGTATAAAACAATAACGTACATTGCCCATGCAAAGCAAGAGGTATTTAAAAATTTAAATATAATCAAATAATCGTAAAACTCATACAAATTTCGGATAAAAAACACTAAATAGATAATTTACAAAGGAACAATAGAAATAGAATGAATAATAATGAGATTTTTGAGAAGTAAAAGAAGATTTAAAAAAACACGAACACATTTCGGAACAACAATTTAATAAAAGTAACTGAAGTAGGACAATGAAAAACGATAGAAAGGGAGTTAATAAAAAATAAATGAAGTAACAAAAGTAGTAATGTTCAAATGTTTGTACCATTTCCGTTAAATTACACAAAAGCTATTAAAATTTTATACAGTTCATAATCATATATGAAATAATAGGCAATCTTGTTTATCAGAATTACTTAATAGTTTTTAAATTTTTATAGAAAAAATTATTATGCGTTTATACATATAATACCTGGTAGTAGAGATGAAAAAATTTAACACATGGATCAGTAAGTCCCGAGACTAACCCATAGATGGCGCTCGTAGTAAACCAGTAACCACGTCTTTCTAGAGTACTAACCTTTGCTTGAAACGTGTCAAAATTTTAAGTCGATCGGACCAGAAACAGCTGAGTTATCGAGGTTGGAGTAAAGTCGTTTTGTAGTTTGTTTAAACAATGGAAAAAACCGAGTTTCGTGTTCTGATAAAACATTGTTTTTTAATGGGTAAAAACACCACGCAAGCAAAACAATGGATTGAAAAATGTTACCCGGACTCTTGTCCATCAAAAGCAACGATTTTTCGGTGGTTTGCCGAGTTTAAACGTGGTCGTACCGACACAAATGACGCGGAACGCTCGGGTAGACCTGTGGAAGCCGTTACACCGGAAAATGTGAGTGAAGTGACAAAAATTATAATGAAAGATCGTAAAGTGAAGCTCCGTGAGATTGCTGAGATGACACAGATATCATATGGAAGTGTATTTACTATCCTTCATGAAAAATTGAGCATGAAAAAGGTTTTTTCCAAGTGGGTGCCGCGATTGCTCTCGATGGAACAAAAACAGCAACGAGTCGATGATTCAGAAAGCTGTTTATCGCTATTTACTCGCAACAAAAAAGATTTCTTGCGTCGTTACGTGACCATGGACGAAACATGGATACATCACTACACTCCAGAGTCGAAGCGGCAGTCATCTGAGTGGCGCACAGCTGGCGAAAGCCGTCCGAAACGTCCGAAAACGCAGCAGTCAGCTGGCAAAGTCCTGGCGTCAGTTTTTTGGGATACAAATGGCGTGATTTTCATTGACTACCTCGAAAAAGGTAAATCGATCAACAGTGATTATTATATTGACTTACTGGTGCGTTTGAAGGAGGAAATCGCAAAAAAACGACCGCACATGCAGAGAAAAAAAATCCTTTTTCACCAAGACAATGCACCCTGCCACAAGTCGATGAAAACAATGGCAAAATTGAACGAATTGGGTTTTGATCTGCTTCCCCACCCCCCATATTCGCCAGATTTAGCCCCCAGTGACTACTGGCTCTTTGCTGATCTTAAAAAAATGCTCCAGGGAAAAAGATTTGGCTCAAATGAGGAGGTCATCGCTGAAACTGAAGCTTATTTTGAAGCGAAAGATAAATTTTTTTATAAACATGGTATTGAAAAATTGGAAAAGCGTTGGAACCATTGTATCACCCTAAAAGGTGATTAACACATGGATCAATAAGTCCCGAGACTAACCCATAGATGGCGCTCGTAGTAAACCAGTAACCACGTCTTTCTAGAGTACTAACCTTTGCTTGAAACGTGTCAAAATTTTAAGTCGATCGGACCAGAAACAGCTGAGTTATCGAGGTTGGAGTAAAGTCGTTTTGTAGTTTGTTTAAACAATGGAAAAAACCGAGTTTCGTGTTCTGATAAAACATTGTTTTTTAATGGGTAAAAACACCACGCAAGCAAAACAATGGATTGAAAAATGTTACCCGGACTCTTGTCCATCAAAAGCAACGATTTGTCGGTGGTTTGCCGAGTTTAAACGTGGTCGTACCGACACAAATGACGCGGAACGGTCGGGTAGACCTGTGGAAGCCGTTACACCGGAAAATGTGAGTGAAGTGACAAAAATTATAATGAAAGATCGTAAAGTGAAGCTCCGTGAGATTGCTGAGATGACACAGATATCATATGGAAGTGTATTTACTATCCTTCATGAAAAATTGAGCATGAAAAAGGTTTTTTCCAAGTGGGTGCCGCGATTGCTCTCGATGGAACAAAAACAGCAACGAGTCGATGATTCAGAAAGCTGTTTATCGCTATTTACTCGCAACAAAAAAGATTTCTTGCGTCGTTACGTGACCATGGACGAAACATGGATACATCACTACACTCCAGAGTCGAAGCGGCAGTCATCTGAGTGGCGCACAGCTGGCGAAAACCGTCCGAAACGTCCGAAAACGCAGCAGTCAGCTGGCAAAGTCCTGGCGTCAGTTTTTTGGGATACACATGGCGTGATTTTCATTGACTACCTCGAAAAAGGTAAATCGATCAACAGTGATTATTATATTGACTTACTGGTACTTTTGAAGGAGGAAATCGCAAAAAAACGACCGCACATGCAGAGAAAAAAAATCCTTTTTCACCAAGACAATGCACCCTGCCACAAGTCGATGAAAACAATGGCAAAATTGAACGAATTGGGTTTTGATCTGCTTCCCCACCCCCCATATTCGCCAGATTTAGCCCCCAGTGACTACTGGCTCTTTGCTGATCTTAAAAAAATGCTCCAGGGAAAAAGATTTGGCTCAAATGAGGAGGTCATCGCTGAAACTGAAGCTTATTTTGAAGCGAAAGATAAATTTTTTTATAAACATGGTATTGAAAAATTGGAAAAGCGTTGGAACCATTGTATCACCCTAAAAGGTGATTATGTTGATGAATAAAAAAAAAAATTGCAAAAAAAATGTTGTTTTCATTGTTAGTCTCGGGACTTATTGATCCATGTGTTATGTTGATGAATAAAAAAAAATTTTGCAAAAAAAATGTTGTTTTCATTGTTAGTCTCGGGACTTATTGATCCATGTGTTAATAATAAAATAAATAATAAGGAAATATATATCATGTGCACGAAAATAGCAGGGGGTCTTAAATTTACTGAAATATCAATTTATAGGTAAACTTAAAGAAAATATATTATTTATTTTATTTATTCTCTTTATTCCAGCATGTCACATAACTATAACAATAAATAAATAGGTTTCTTAATACCAAAGAGAAAATAAAACTGTTTATATTCTAGGGCATTAAAATACCAGTCATGACAAAATACTAAGCAAAAATCATTTTTAACGTTAGTTAATTGGATTGAAACATTTAATATTTTGTTGCTTGACCTTTATTGTTTATCACTTCCTGACACCTGTTGGGCAACGAGTTCATCAGTTGCCACATGTCTGCTGAAATTGATTGCCATTTGGCTTGGTATATTCTCTACAGATCGTCAATATTCTGCGGCTTAACAGTAGATACAGTCTTTTTCAACTCCACCCATACATTTTCAATGGGGGTTTAAAGTCTGGCGATTGTGCCGGTCAATCCAAAACGCGAACGTTATTATCTCGAAACCATGTTTTTGCTTTACGAGAAACATGCTTGGGATCGTTATCCTGCATATACAACAATCTTAGGGGCATTTCTTCCTCTGCATATGGTAGAAGCATAGTGTGTAATATGTTCATATAGACATCAGCATTCATTATGCCTTCTTGCACGCAACCTTTCTTCGTCTAATAGTACAGGTACTTATACAAAGGTTTTAATAGCAGTCTTCTTTGCATAAGTTATAATGTTTGTCTTCTCTAGGGTTAGGGCCCCAAAAAAATATGTTATGAGCATATAACAACACGTGCCCGGTTAGCATGAGATCGCGGATTCGATTCTCGAGCGGAGAGTGGGAATGTTTTTAAAAAAATTCTGCATTAAGTATAGGTTATAAAAAGCAGTTAAAATGAGAATTTTTCATGTAAAAGTAGATTTTGCATGTATAATAGACAAGCAGTTTGTGTGTTTACCTTTCGACCGTTTGACAAAAAATTGAAATGGTGTTTTTAAAGAGCGCGGTTTTCAAGTCACTTTTCAATCCACTAACTCCATAAAATCCCTTTTAGGAAATGCAAACGACAAAGTCGAGGATAATAAGAAATCGGGAATCTATGGAATTAAATGTCTAGATTGTAGTAAACAATACATTGGCCAAACAAAACGATCGATAGAAACCCGGTACAAAGAACATATCGCGCATATAAAATTCAACCGGCCGGAAAAATCTGGTTCGGCAAAACATGTGTTGGATTGTAATCATAGTGTTAACGCGGATTGTTTGCATTTGATTAAGAACGTGTGTAATTATCGCGAATTAGATACGTATAAATGTATGGACATTTTGAAGAATAAAGGCCATGTGTTAAACATTGACTCGGGACCTAATAATTCTTCTCTCTTCGGTCTGCTAAATGACAGAATAGGGACAGTGCAATAAATCACATGTAGGTATTTATCTCTTATGTCCCTGTTCCTCTTTTTTTAACGTCATTCATCTTAGTTTAAGTAAAATAATTTTAAAAATCATGTGAAACGAATATACAGTGTACGTTTTGGCTGGTTTAATTATCTTCTGATGATGACGACTTAGTTGTCGAAATACGTATAGAGAAAACGAAAATTATTGTGGCATGGGGTTATATATCAACCTTCAGTGATCTAGTTAATCAACTACAGGCTCCATTAAAATTACCGAAAACTCAAAGTTTCAAAACTTATTCTACTTAAATGTAAACTTTGAAAAATATTTCTAATAATATTAAATACAGGTTTATTCACATGACTCATTCCGCTATGCTTATTCATACAATAAACTCTCATTCCACTAGGTGTGCGATTAAAAAAAAACGCAATCTCGATTTCCTATTTCCTTCCACCATTTACGTACCGTAAGTAGAAAACAATGAGTTTCACTTAGGTTAGAGGTACTTGTGTGGTATCCATATATGACGCAACAATAAAATAATTTAATAGCAGTTCATCGAACAAATCCAATTATAAGAGTCAAGAAGAAAAGGAGTGCCAGAAATTTAAAAAGAACCGGACGCCGGCGGTCATCTATGATGCAAGTTTCGCTTCCTATCGTTTCCGTTTATCCGCGATCTAACGGTTATTATTTATCTAGCTTCTTCGATTAGAAGGATCTCATATGTATTACATATTATTAATGTATAGTTCTACTTAAGGTGAGCAGTCTTAGTGAATGTAGCAAGACCGGTCATATTTAGAAGTTCGCGACCCAATCGTGAGATATTTTGTGCTCTTCACAAAAGAAAGGATCATCGCTAAATATAAATCGGGATGTTCAAGACGCACAGGAAATGGTCTGGTTTCTGTATTAATAATTCCACTTAAATAGATCCATAGGTTAATAACTGGAATTTTGTTTTGTATAAAACATTAAAAGCATGTTTGCTTTTAAAGAACTACAATTTATGTTAAAATATTTTTATGATAAAATCAAATAAAAGAAGAAAATGTGAAAGTAGAAAACTTTGAAATGTTTATTTGTAAATCTGTAAATATACAAATTATTTAATTTAGTAGACCTTACATTCATAACAGATGCGTGTACATAGGCTATGAAGATCTGAAATGATTATTTCTTTGGCATCGGTCAGTTGTTGTTTATTAGTTACAATCGATCCTTGATAGTCGACAATTGACGATACAGTCTGTATAATAAGAAATATATGCCAATATCATATGAAGGAAAAGTTACGAAGTTTCTTATTTTTATAAAATAAAATCTACAAGTCAGAAGACCTCGCCAGACGATGGGTAATATTATCAACAAATCTAAAGTCTTCCAGGACGCGGGGAAAGTTGCACTACAGCAACGCAGCCCGATAAAGCTCCTATTTTTTTTGGACAAAATCACAACTAAAACTTTGTCAAGAATAATTCGAGCTAGTCAAGAACATAAACATTAATTTAATGATAATTAAAGTTGATTATACGAACATGGTATCGCTTAACAAAATACAATTATTAAACCCTTACTATCCGATAAATATCAATAGACGTGCCTGATCAAAGCACAAGAAAATTTCAGCAGAGATATCCCGACGTTGTATATATAGGTGGATCATCTTTCTGAACCTGGTCACTTGGCAAGAAGGTACAGTCAACGGACAAAGATTGTATTATACAGCGTGCTGTAAAATTGTACCAAAACGGACATCTAAGATCGGTAAAAAAAGACAGAGTAGATTGGATCCTGCAAAAAACAACAATCCAAAAAATGGAAGCAAGCTGTATAGAGAGTGGAAGGCTACAAATAACGGGTCTTTCAATAGGGACTTCCGAACTTTGACAATTGATAGCGGCCATATTGTTGAAGCTACATCTGTCGAATTGGCTGTCATATATATATATATATATTTGTCTTGTATTTTATGCATACGTTTTTGATTCACTTTCTGTTTTTTGTATCGTTCCTGCTTTTTATAATTGTGTACAGTTTTACGGACGGACAAAATAGGTTAAAATAATTTTACTGGGTTGAGTTTTATTCTATTTTACAATGTATTTTAAAATTAAAGTTGAAAGTTATTTATACGATTATTTTGAATTAGCCAGTGTATGACTCCTTTTAATTGTAAGTATTAATAATTGAATTGTAATTGCCACTACTGTTGGTGTCCATTTGTAGTACACTTCTGAGGGAGCTGCAAAGGTTTGGCAGCGAAATATAGAGTATTGAAAACTAAAATTGTTTGAGTCTTTATTCAACAGACCGATACACCTGATAATAGTTACGTTGAAGATATTAAGAGTACGGTCGATAACATAGTCTTTAATATGTATATATATAACGGGTGTTTTTTATAGAGGTATAGAACTTTGAAATGGAATAAAACAAATATGATTTTTTTAAATTGACATGAAATTTACTTTATTCGAAAGATAATCTTCTGGAATTATAATTTAAATATGACTTCTGGCATATGACCGCCACGGCTGGCTCGGACATAGTCTAATCTGGAGGGCCAATTTTCGATGACTTTTTCCAACATTTGTGGCCGTATATCGGCATTAACGCGGCGAATGTTGTCCTCCAAGTGGTCAATCGTTTCGGGCTTATCGGCGTAGACTAGCGACTTCACATATCCCCACAGAAAATAGTCAAGCGGCGTTAAATCGCACGATCTTGGAGGCCAATTCACGGGTCCGAAACGTGAAACTATGCGGTTACCAAACGTTTCCTTCAATAAATCAATTGTGGCACGAGCTGTGTGACATGTTGCGCCGTCTTGTTGAAACCACAACTCCTGCACATCATGATTGTTCAATTGAAGAACGAAAAAGTCAGTAATCATGGCTCTATAGCGGTCACCATTGACTGTAACGTTCTGGCCAGCTTCGTTTTTAAAGAAGTACGGACCAATTATTCCACCAGCCCATAAAGCACACCAAACAGTCAGTTTTTCTGGATATAACGGTGTCTCAACATACACTTGAGGATTATCATCACTCCAAATACGGCAGTTTTGTTTATTGACGTATCCATTCAACCAAAAGTGAGCTTCATCGCTAAACAAAATTCGATTATGAAAATCGGGATCAACGGCAATCTTGTTTTGGGCCCATTCACCGAATCTACGCCTTGCTAGGTGATCGTGTGGCTTCAATTCTTGCACGAGTTGGATTTTGTAAGCACGCAAACCTAGATCTTTCCGCAAAATCTTCCATAAAGTGGATGGACACATATCCAATTCCTGTGCACGATGGCGGATAGACTGATTCGGGTCTTCTCTACGCTACGCTCTACAGCAGCAATGACTTCTTCTATACGCACTGTATGACGTCTCTCTGGATGCGTGTTATCATTTAGAGTATACGTGGTGCGAAAACGTTCCATAGTTAATCGAATTAATTGCTCTGATGGACGATTATGTTGACCGTAATATTGACGTAGTGCGCGATACGTATTTCGAACAGAACCATGATTTTCAAAATAAATTTGCACAATTTGCAAGCGTTGTTCAGGCGTCAGTCTATTCATGTTGAAATGACAAACCAAACTAAATATAAATCACTTAACAGCTGACAAAATGGCCGCCAGTTAAAAAAGTGTTGCCAACTTAAAGTTCTATACCTCTAAAAAAACACCCGATATATATATATATATATATATATATATATATATAGGGTCTTTCATTAAGCGCTTCCTATCTTTATTTTAAATAAAAGGAAATGTGTGTCAGATATCATCGAAATTTTTTATTATGTGTTTGGTCTTTTATGAAGCGCGAAATGTTACAGGTCATAAAAGGACGTTGGGAATTTATAAATATTTTACACTAACAAATACGGTTATATAATTTACATAATGATCCGGATACTATTGGTAAACTTCCTTGAAATTGTCCCTACCAAAAGTCAGGTATTAAAGATACAGCGATTCTAGCGATAGTATGTTATCCCTCATTTATGGCCGGTAGTGTACATAAATGCAATGCCGAAACATGATAGTATTATGTGAATCACATATACATACGTATGTATATACGGTTCAATTACTTTCTTGGTCATAAATACGTTCCATTGGCTATTACATGTGTTAAACAATTGCACATAAACAATACACACATTATATAAAAATTGCCATAAATGCATTAATTCTACTTCCACTTGGTTTGTAATTATATACTAACGAAGTGATATTCCCGCAATTAAGCTTGATAGGTATTTTTAAGCAGTAATTAATGTCAGTGCTCTTATTTATATAGAAATATCTTAGTTAATAATTGGAAAAATGCATTCGAGAACAAAAGACTTTATTCAGTATCATACCGACTGTCTAGAAATATTAAACGACAGTAAAGATTCAATAGCACAAATAAACGACAATTATATAAACTTTATCTTATTGTTAAGAGAATATGGATTTTAATGCCTTTTATAACGCAGCAATAGTATATCTTACAAGCTCGTATTCTATTTCCCAGATTTCTATATATAATACACAGTTTGTCGCAGAGAAACCCCAACTTTTTAAATTAGTAATTATTAGTGTGCCATCTATGAAAAAAAATATGCGTCGGTAAAATAAATCTTTCACCAATGTTATGTCAAAATATTATTTGCATCATTAGAAGCAAAGAAATTTCGCATAAAGTAAGAATCTGTATTTGGCATTTGTCGAAAAATGAATTTTGAATAAAGAGCAAATATCAAGTTCTGTTTTAAACTTGGTACATTGTTTACGCAAACGTTTAATTCGAGAAAACAAATGTATGGTGATGCGTGTTTATCACGTACGAGTGTTCGTGAGTGGTATAAACGATTTAAAGATGGTCATACGGGCATAAATGACGACAAACATCCTGGTGCAAAAAAATCTGTGGTTTTGGAAAGTAACATCGAACTGCGTGAATTTATTAGAAATGAGTTGAAATCCTCGTTGCGATACGTGGGAATGGTATTAAATATTTCCAAAGAATCAATTCATTGCATTTTGACACAGCATTGGGACTGAGAAAGATTTTTGAAAGATTTGAGCCACACAAGCTAACTGAATTCAACATTCTATAGACTTCATTAAAGACTCAAAAACGGACGAAAACTTCAGGTATTCTATTGTAACTGGCGATGAGACGTGATGTTCTCAATATGATCCAGAGACCAAGCGTCAAAGCTCAGGATGGAAGCATCCAAGAAAAGAAAGACCGAAAAAAAGCCGTTTGGAGAAGTCAAAAGTGAAGACAAAGTTTATTTGTTTTTATGATTCGAAAGGCGTGGTGCACAAAGAGTTTGTACCAACTAGGCAAACAGTCAATGCTGTATATTATCTTGATGCTGTGAAGCGTCTTTTGGCGCGTATTTGTCGTGTGCGCCCTCAATATCGTGAAAATGGTAGTTAACTATCAATCGTATCACCGTATTCACTGGATTTAGACCCCTTTGATTTCTATTTATTCTCCAATAGCTGTGTGAAAGCGTGTTAATAGATTTCTTAACCGATTTTCGACATTCAAATACACTCGCACTATTATTAAATGTATTGTTTGCAATATCAACATTTTATCGTACAGTATTTTTGTGTGTAAAAGACGTTAATACCAAACAACGCCGATTAAATGCGCAACGTGTGATGTATCACATTAAAAATATCTATATGACTTAATTTTTATGTTAAGTGTGTGCAACATTCCATAAAATATTGTAGACAATGAAGAATTTTGAAACTTTTTGGAGAAATACGTTCCGAAATGGAGATTGCCAACAAAAGGTCAATTACAGTATGGGGGTTCGAATATGGTTAAAATTGGAAACTTACTAAAACAATCTTATCCTCAATTGTTTCATGTAACCTGTTTGCTCCATGCATGTCATCTTGTAGCTGAATTTATTAGAAACAGTCATCCAAAAGTAGACCAATTTATAGTTTCTACCAAAAAGTTTTTATTAAATCTCCAAAACGCATTCGTGAGTTTAAACAGGCTTGTCCGACACATTCTCGGCCACCACAGCTGGTACAGACGAGATGGGGAACGTGGCTTAAAGCTGTATTATATTATGAGAAATTTTTACACATTATTAAACCTTGTATTTTAAATTTAAATCCAAAAGATGCTCAAGCAATTTCAGTATGTTAGCGGCTGGTTTCAGAAATCTATACTCGAATAGAGCAAATTTTCGAAAATTATTCAATTCTCTTAGATATTATTTCCAAATTAGATAACTCCAAGCTGTCATTACACGAAGCGCTAAACATAATATATTACCTCAAAGCCTCGTTAGGAAATCTAGCAGATAGTATAGGAAGATTAACAACCAATAAATTGTGTGCGGTTATAAATAAGAATCCCGATTTTCAAACTATAGTACGTATAGACAAGAATTTAACTGAAAACCGAGAGTGCGAATATGATGCGAATGCCCTTTTTAAATTCGCAAACATCACATTATTAGACGCAGAATTCTCCTATTCCAAATACAGCAACATATTTTCTCCTTGTCCTAGGAGTATGACTGAATCAGCACTGGAAGGCATACTAATGACACAATAGTACAGCGAATTTTTGCGTCACTCTTCATCAACAACACAAAAAAAAAACTAAAATGGTAGTAACTGAGCCGTGTGCTACCGCGAAAGCACCCGTTTCTGCAGCCTGATATACACTGCATTCTATATCTGAATAGTACCGTTGTATCACATTATATTCAACAGTTGAAAGTATTAAAGATTTTATACGTTAATTATTGCCGACATATTTTTCTTCATAACTGGAACTATAAACAATAAAACAAATCAAAACAAACTTTGTATGTCTGTACATAAGAGATTGTTCTATTTAAACATGTCTGTCAATGAAAAGTATAATTAATATTATTAAGGATACTTTCTTTACTTTATCTTATTTCCGAGACATGGAACAAAATACTAATTATATGTTACACTGTTTACAGAGTTTCTGTCATAAGCACATTTGACGCGACTATATTATTTATTTTCACCGCGAATTTTCACATGTGCAGTGGTCACGCTAAATTCACAAACGCCTGACCATGAACGTTGAAAATATATGGAATGAATATAATTATGTACAGTATGGTTATGCATATTAAACGCGGTCGGACGATACGCTGTTATTTTACGATATAGTCAGAACTTGCACGTATGAAGGATATTTTAAAGTTCTTTCTTTGATACGAACAATTTAATTTGATATACCGTATTGGAGGTAGTGTAAATGTTTGAATTTTTTTTCTCGAATGAGTAACAATCCTGCAATTTAAGATGCCTGATTTTCAAATTTATCAAATATTTGGCAACATAAAAGTCGAACAATTCAAACAATACACAAACTATCTTCAATTAAAAAAAATAAATCTAAAAATTAATGACCAGGTTAAACCAATTAATAAAAATTGTCTAATCACATAACGTCTAAATTTGATCAAGAGTAAATACCAGTTTAATAATAGTTTTAACTTTCTATTTTTTTTTATGCAGACATTTCATTTTAAAGTATGCAAATATATTTTTCTGATCTCTCCAGTAAAAATAAAGATTAATTAAACTGATTGTATTTAAAATTTTAACTTTCACAAAGTACTAAAAATAGTACTTTGTATATACATCTGTATACTAATGTACGATACGGTACGATCTATTCTTTGAGAGCTTTAATTTTTCATAAGATTACATAAGCGATGTAAGTTTCTGTTTTCAAATCTTCCATTAACTAAAATGACACTTATGACTATGCTTCATTCATTTATAATTCATTTAATTCCTATATCGCAACTACGTTCCAGTAAATTTTATTCAAAATTTAAATTTTCAATGAGAGAAGATATTGTCAGATTCTCATACAATACGCAATCATCGTTCAGAGAAAGACCCGTACTTATATTAGAAATCTCTCTCTTTGAAGATACACACTGCAATATCTTACCTATTACCTTACATCCCACTCCTTCAATAGTGATTTTACATCCGGCGACTTCTTTCAATTTGAAAGGACGAACTAAGCGGGAAGCGTTTCACAACAAGGACAGAAGCTTGATTTTAATTCATTATGATACATAGTTTTACGAACAGGGTGTCTGAGTAGCACTGACGATTACTTGGGAAGACAATATAAAGCTAAGGACCACGATTGGACTCTTAAGGGACAGCTGACGTAGAAATAAAGTTATTGAAAGCAAATCAGTTAAAAGATAATAATAAAAGATAATAAAATGTATTGTTGTAAAGTTAAGAAAAGTAAAGACAACACTCATAAACATATATAGAGCTCCTGAAGGAGATATTAATAAGCCTTTTATAATACTAAACTAATACTCCCTGAAAATCCGCGATATAGTATAGACAGTGGGTGCCACTAACATTACCAAGACAACATTAAACAATTACCTGATCAAGATGGGATTTGGTTCTATCGTACATCTATGCGATTTGTTTTTCAGCGACATGAAAGGTATCCTTTCTTAAAGACGCTTGTAGCTCAAGACGAGACTTCAATTTTGTATCAAAATATGCATCGGAAAAGCACTTGATCTAAGAACAATAGACCTTCAACTATCGCGAAGCCTGGACTTCACTCAAAGAAAGTTCTTTTGTCCATTTGGTAGTATTGTAAGGGTGAAACAATCAACTCTGTCAAATACTACAATAAGCTCGGTAAATTAAAAGCCACTACAGCAAAAACGAACGACCAAAATTGGCAAACCGACGAAGTTTCGCATGTTGCATTGTCTGTAAGATAGACGCTATTACACTTTGATTGGGACGTTTGACTGCATCTTCATTACAAAGTTCTCTCGATGATAAACAGTTACAATCCACAAGCGAAATAAAATGCACCTAGAAGAATAGCCCCATTAATTTTGGAAAGGGAGCTCCCTGAGAGATAGAAGAAGGTGATGGAGCAGCACGATTCATCTATAACGCAGTAAATCAACCTTCAACCATAAATATCGTGTATTCATCGTATCGAAGTAAGGAAAGACATTTATAGGGCACCCAACAGTTTATTAATTTTTATCAAACAAGAATTACCAAGTTGATTTAGCAAACATTCCATAATTTATTGGACGAAGACAGATAATTTTAAAAGTTAGTAACTAAAATACGGACTATTCTTGTTCTAGATTGAACATCGATTATACATAGGTGTAGTACATTATTTCAATGAACGCAAATAGATGATCATAAACATTATCTGCATAAATACAAGCGTCAAAATGCGGGGTAAAGATACGAGATACCTTAGCGACATAAAAGCTTCATTGTTGAGAAACTTGATAGTTTAATAGGTGGGTCAATGTCAGACCTTGAGTTCTAGCGACGTAAACAAACGTGTAAATATGAAATAAAATGCGAATAACTGCAGATGTAATTGTAGAAATTCAAGGTTACACTAGAAGTTTAAAAAGTGTTAAAGCACTGTTTTGTCAGTTCCGAAATACAATGAAAATTGAATTTCACCGATTATTAAAAATCCCCTTAGTTGTGTAACATTTAACATATACATCGTGGATAGCTACTAAACTACAAACTATTTTTTTGAACAGTGAAAATCAAATTTGTTGAAAGTTGAGATGAATCTATTTTATGGTACTTTCAGATTTGTTGCCAAGAAACTTTAGTATATCTATATACAATTATCAGTAATTTATACCTGCACTATCTATATAACTTCAAGAATTCAAGGTTAAACTAGAAGTTTTAAAAGCGTTAAAACACTTAAAATTATCAGTTATTACTCAATTACTCAAATCTCCTTTGGTTGCATAACATTTAACATGTACATCGTAGGTAGCTACTAAACTACTATTCTTTTTTTGAATAGGTGAAAGTTAAATTTGTTGCAAGTTGAGATGAATCTATTTTATGGTACTTGCAGATATGCTGCCAACAAACATAAGTATAACTACTTATATACAATTTTCAATAATTTATATCACTTATGTAAGCTTAAAGTCGCTTTCTCTTTTTGTTATGCTAGGACATACTAAGAAAACAAAGTTTACCGGTCTTTCTAAAGTAAAAGTGATACCTAATGTGTATGCATGTAAATTAAATTACGCAAATAGAAGTATATATAATTTAAAATTAGTAAACTAAATATGTAACCAAATAAATGGTGTTTTGTTTTGAGGCGGAGAAATTTAAATTGAAATAAAGCACAGAAAAATATTTTTAATATACATGAAATTAACATTATTTAAAACATAATTTTATGGCATAATGTTTGAATATGATTTCGCGCATGTGGCCGCCGCGGCTGGTGCTTACATGACGTAATCTGGAGGTCCAATTTTCATACACTCTTCGCAGTAAATCAGGCTGTATTTCAGCAATAATGCATCGAATGTCGGCTGCCAAGTGCTCAACTGTTTTAGGTTTATTGGCGAAAACATGTAACTTTACATATTTCCAGAGAAAATAATCTAATGGTGTCAAATCGCACGAACGAGCCGGCCAGTTAACTGGTTCATTTTGTGAAATTAATCGTTTATCAAATGTTTCTTTCAGTAAAGTAATTGTATCGGGCGCTGTGTGTTAGAAAATGTTAGTAATCATGTCTCCGTATGGCTCACCGTTGACTATAATCTTCTGACCATCATCATTTTTGAAGACGTGATGACCAATGATTCCACCGGCCAATAAAGCGCACCAAACAGTGACTTTTCCTGTGAATTATCATAGCGCCAAATATGACAATTCTGCTTATTGCATACATGCTATATTGTGCGGAAGTAACACTGTCATAGATTTATACCTCTTTGAAAATGTTGAGTTTCGCGCCTGAAAAAGTGCATTTGCGGCACGCGTTGCTTTTCTTATTTAATTAAACGAAAAAACCCCTGAAAGTCATCGTTCGCTAGGAAAAACTTACGGTGGGCATGCTTCAGCCATTAAAACATGTGAGGCGAGGTTTCGACAATTCAAAAGTGGTAATTGCTATGTGCAAGACAAGGACGTTCTGCTAGACCCAAAAAGTTTGAAGATGCGAAACTGCAGGAGTTATTGGCTGAAGACCCAACCCAAAGTCAAAAACAATTGGCAGAAGCGTTAAATGTGGTTCAAGAAACGATTAGCGACCGATAACGAACAATGGGAAAAATTCAAAATATGGGAAAATGGGTGTCACATCAATTGAATGAATGGAAAATCGAAAAGTCATTTCTGCATCGATGAAAAATGGATTTATTTCAAAAACCCTAAGAGCAAAAAATCATGTTCATCACCAGCCTATCGAAACCAAGATCAAATTGTTTTGGTCGCAAGACAATGCTCTGTGTTTGGAAAGACCAGAGTGGTGTATTACGAACTGTTGAAACCTTGTGAAACAGTTAATACTGTTCACTACCGACAACAAATTAGCAATTTGGACCATGCATTGATAGAAAAACGTGCAGAATAGTCCCGAAGACCCGGTAAAGTGATTTTACAGCACGATAGCGCGCCGTTTCATACAGCAAAACCGGTCAAGGAGGCGTTGAAAGCATTTGAATGGGACATAATATCGCACCCGCCGTGCTCTCCAGACCTTCCCTGTCCATTTATCACCTTTTCGCATCAATAGGACATGCGCTTGCAGAGCAGCACTTCGCCAATTTCGAAAAAGTTAGAAAATGGCTCGATGAATGGTTTTGTTCAAAGAACAGACAATTTTTTTGGGATGTCATCCATAAATTTCCTGAAAGATGGGCAAGATGGGTAGAATCAAATTGCCAATACTTTGAATAAATAAATTTTACCATTTTCGTGAAAATTATGTATTTTTTTACAAAAAAAAACCAGTAATGACTTTTCGGTACACCTGGTATATGTACATCTCCTCAAGTCAATTTGCTCATCCTAGCTTGTGATAATAAATACTTTTATGAAATATATTAAGAAAGCTATAAACATTGAAAAAAATTCGATATTCATTTGTTCTATTTGACCATATATTTTTTATAAAACTTCTTCACACAATAGTATTTTCAAGTTCGCCTCCACAAAAGCGTGCAAATCTGTTATGATGATGGATCTAATTCAATTTGAACAATTTGCTACTACAAAAAATGTTATTTAGTAACAATAATGTAAATATTGACACGATGCAACTATCATATGTGTCAAAGAATCAAACATTTTCCTAATATTCACAGACAGCGATTCAGATTAATGTTATTGTTAAAAAAAATTAATGATATTCTTTTCTTTTTTAATATATTGGTGGTTTTATTCTAACTACAAATTTTATTCTTTTGTATTTGTGTGTTTCAGCCAGTACGGGATTACAAAATTTATTTATTTTTTGCCTCTTTAACCTTCGATATATTTTATATTTACGTAGCTTTATTTAGTGGATTTTTTGAATAATAGTTTTTTTTACTTGATAAGGGGTCCCCCGAAACGTTGTTAATAGAAACTGAGTGTTCTATTATTCCATAAAGGTCGAAACACCCAAATACAAAAGAACAAAGTTTAAAACAATAATATTATTATTCTCACAGACTTCTGAAATTGTATTAATAGTAGATGGTGTATGTACATTGTGTATTGTGTATTCTATTGTTAAACAGCATTAGTCTATGAATTCTGTTGAACTCTGATCGTAGCAAATTGTACATGTGTGTGGTAGTTTCTCTCTAAAAATGTTCATACACTTGCCTGTTTTTGATGCAATTGAAAAATGCAGAAATAAAAAATGTTTTCTTTTGTTTTCTTTCATTAATAAAAGTCACAAAATTCATAGAAAATACAACTTTGTAGTAGGCAATCTTATTAATATCTGTCTATCTATCTATATAATGAAAGTAATTTATTTGTCGACGTAAATAAGTTGAAATATTCATAACGAATGTACTTGAATATCTACATATACACTGCAGTTTCCTTAATCTCTGGTTATTTTCCAACTATTAATGCATTTAAAACTACATCTTTTATGTAAAGCTTTATAATGTACTTAAGAATAATCCTTTGTACTTATATCAAAGTAATACGAACGTAACATAGATAAATTTTAATTTTTATGAATTTACTGGAACTGATTCCAAACTTATGGCCTGCAGTGTATATCGTAGATAAATCTTTTGAGCATCATTACGTTCTTCTGTTTACTTTTGACATTTAGTTGATCCTTCAGAAAGACTCTAATCAAAAAAAAAATCAAAAGCAGGCATTTATCTACAATGGAGGCGGTGAAAACCTATATTCTACATTTTAAAAAAAAACTATATAGAAAAGTGTGTCATTAGATAAAAAAAAAAACTGAATTCGTGTATAGGTTTAAGCGATAAGATTTCAATTATAATTAAATATTCAAAGAGGTATCAAAAACCCCTTACCACACTAGTATTGTATTTGTATATCAAATACGTATTTCAGCAACTAAGTTGTCACCTTCGGTGGGAAGTAAGCATAGCGTTGAATATACCGTTCAATACAGTATTATTTACTTCCTACTGAAGACGACAACTTAGTTATATAAATGTGTAATCTAAGGTATAAATATTATTGTGGTAAGAAGTATTTATTACGTTTAAGTACTTATGCAACCACAGTTTCCAATACAATTACATTTATAATTAAATAATATAAATTTTTGTAAACACGTAATAAATTATTTACAAGACCTATAAACTGCATATAAACATCTAATTTAATAAAGTAATATTAAATTATTACAACAAACTTAATAAAGTACAATTAGTATATATGCATTTTAAGTGGAAAGCAAAATATTCGGTGGAAAACTTCATATTAAAATATATGTTTACATGGGACAAATAAAATGCTCAATCGAAATGAAAGGAATATCTAATTTTAACATAACTAGACACATAAGTACTTATAAGCGACGGATTAAATTTGGAAACTCAACCTCTGTTATCTGCTTCTGGGTTTCCGGGCTGGAACCGCGTCACTAGTATATCTGCCGACGTTTCGTACCCATTTGTATGGGACATCTTCAGGGCTGAACTACTGCACTGAAACTGAAGGTTTTGAACAGTTTCAGTGCAGTAGTTCAGCCCTGAAGATGTCCCATACAAATGGGTACGAAACGTCGGCAGATATACTAGTGACGCGGTTCCAGCCCGGAAACCTAGAAGCAGATAGCATGGACCACGACCGCGGAAGTCTACGTACCAAATCAACCTCTGTTAAAACGTTAGAAAAAGCTAGGAATTGTATCGGTGTCGATTTATATTGGGATAATGAAAATTTAGCGAATAATAATAACTGATATGTATAATTTACATCGCGGTCTGCGCGATATTTTGATTTCTCACAAGCGAATTTTTCAGAATTATTTTGAATGAATATTCTTTCTTTTAGTATTTATTTATGCAAAATAGTTAGTACGAGGAATAAGCCCATCAAATACACAAACTTTTAATAAAATACATGTACAATATTTATAGTTTTTCAGTATATTCTGCTTCTGGGTCAATGCATTTGTTCAGTATTACGAAGTCCGCTTTTTAAAATAGTAATTCTTAGTGGCGCCATCTATTTAAAAAAAAATGCGTCGGTGAGGTAAATCTATCACCAATGTTATGTCAAAATATCATGACATTTGCATCATTAGAACCAGAGAAATTGCGCATAAAGTAACAGTGTGTATTTGGCATTGATCGAAAAAAATTTTGAATAAAAAGCAAATATCAAGTTCTGTTTCAAACTCGGTAAATCGTCTACTGAAACGTTTAATTTGATGAAGCAGTATGACGTGTTTTTCACGTACGAGTGTGTATGAGTGGTATAAATGATTTAAAGACGGTCGTACGGACATAAACGACGACAAACATCCTGGTGCAAAAAATCTGTGATCACGGAAAAATAACATTAAATTTGTGCGTGAATTTATCAGAAATGAGCCGAAATCCTCATTGCGATACGTGGAAATGGAAGTAAATATTTCCAAAGATTCAATTCATCGTATTTTGACACAGCATTTGGGAATGAGAAATATTTGTGCAATGTTTGTACCACACAAGTTGACTAAATTCAATATTGTATAGACTTGATTAAAGACACAAAAAAAGGACGAAAACTTCAGGTATTCTATGGTAACTGGCGATGAGACGTGGTGTTTTCAATATAATCCAGAGACCAAAGCGTCAAAGCTTTGAGTGGAAGCACCCAAGCGAAGAAAAATCGAAAAAAAGCCGTTTGGGGAAATCAAAACTGAAGATAATGTTGACTTATTTTTATGATTCGAAAGGCAAAGTGCACAAAGAGTTTGTACAACCTAGTCAAATAGTCAATAATGTATATTATCTTGGTGTTATGAAGCGTCTTTTGGCGCGTATTCATCGTGTGCGCCCTCAATATCGTGAAAATGGTAGCTGACATTTGTTACATATTATTGCACCATCTCATCGCTCGTCGCTTATCACTGATTTTGTACCTACAAATGGCATTTTAACCGTCAACCGTATTCACCGGATTTGGCCCCCTGTGATTTCTATTCTATTCTCCAAACGTGTTTCAGAGCATGAGTGTTGCTGCTCGTAGCTGGTTCTGCACTTGTCGAGCATAGGCTGGAAACCGGGCACCATATCCAATTTAATTCTACCAAGATTCTATCCCGTACTAACCATTACTATGGTCGCAAAATCCGTGAATCTATAGAGATCTCCAAGCACCCCAATCACCTTAACCGTGATAATGGCTACCTCCTACAGAACGCCTGGCAATCCTGCATCTCCAAACAACCCAACCGCGACCGTAACGTTGACCCATTACCCATATATAAACCCGTCCACCATCGACTTACACCAGTTTCAGTGCGACAGACAGTAGCAGGATTTGAGCCCTGAAGACGGCCCATAGGAGTGGGTACTAAACGTCGGCAGTTATACCAGTGACGGGGTTCCAGCCCGGAAGCCCAGAAGAAGATAGTATGGACTACGACCGCGGAAGTCTACGTACCAAGTTAATGAAGTACATTGTTTAATTATCACCATCATTAAGATTGTGAATAACAAAGTTAAAGAGTCGAATCAAATTTACAACAAAATATTGTGGCTTTAGAGGCTTATTGGAAAGGGAACGACTTTCGTATTTTTAATAAAAACTGTAAAAAAATTTAGATTACTGATGAAATAACCACGTCTATTATATACCATATCTATCATGTGATAATCAGGTGCGAGAAAATTTGAATATCCTTTATAGTTTGAGAAATAAATAGATAGATATACATAGATATTATTGTCTCAATTATTTTAAATTAATTTAAATTTAAAATGAATTAAATTTATCAAAAAAAAAAATGTATAATACCATGCCAGCAATGTAATTATTATTTTGATTTACTTTTTTATTGTTGTTTAATGTAGTAATTAATTTAAAAAATATAAATCCATAAACGGGTTTGTTAATTCTGAGTAATTTATTTTTGAATAATTCTTTATATTATGCCCAAATTTTGTTCTTACATATTACCTCTTACTGAAAAAATGTTTTTTTCATATTGCTAAAGTGATCTAGTATTGCTTTTCTTTTAATTATAATATTTATCGTCGTTTTGTGTGTTCGTATCTTTCCTACATTTAAGTAATAAATAAACTTTCAATAACATTAAAAATAGTCGTTTTAAAGCCTACTTCATAAAAACAACGAAATCACCTAACCTTAACTCTTTTCACCGGCTTTAACTCTTTACTGTCCGTCGTCGCTTCCGCTCTGTATTTTATGCTTCGTTCATTTCCTCTTCTCGTTAGGTCTTCCGCCACGCTTTTCTCTTCACCCCGTGTCAGCGTGGTGACTTTCCTGTATATTCTAGTCGTTATCCTATGACTGCCGTCTTCGTTACTCTTACTGGTCCTGGTCGATTCTATAGAACTACCCAGGACCTCGGTCGAGAGTTTTTGCTTCTTGTAAACCGCCTGAAGACTTTCGATTTTTTTAGGGTCTGATAAATCGGTGACGATAGGAGGTCCCAAAATTCTCTGACCACCAGTTGACGATGATGTCCCTTGCATAAAGAGTCTTTTATTCGGGCCCGCTGTGTCGGGATCTTTTACAAAACGATATATCGACATTGTTCTCTCTTTAGTTTGTGAAATTCTGGCGGTAAGAAATTAACAAATTTACATTGTAATGTTTAATCAGATTAATTTAAGAACACGATCTGCGTTTGTTTTAAACAAAAACAAAACAAACGCGATTCGCACAAGATTAAAATAGAAGTGCACAAATAAAACGTCACGGCAAAAATTAAAATTCCCACTCACTATTTGATTTGAAATGTACGCGCATTCCTATTTCGTTTTAATGCGGCAAGCTGAGAGGCGCTTTGTTGACATTTAAAATATGTATGGTTAGACGTATAGAGTACGGAGCGTTAGCGCGCGCGTTTCAAGTTATAAAAAGGCAGGTGTTACTTGACGTAAGTACCGATACAAACTGAACTGAGTCTGGCCGAGCGTAAATACAACGCAAAGTGTGGAACTTCTCTATTGGAACGAACGGTGTGGGTTCCAGGGTCGAACTTGGGCGTTTTTTACTTTGAAAAGCCCCCTACGAATTGTACAAACGTACAATTCGGAACTTGGTAGAGGTCGATGGAGATGGTCGTTTTTCATTACCAACAATATGTCACTCTATATTTGGTCAATGACGATGTATATAAATTAGATTCGCACTGCCTACACCTAGTTGTAAATAGTTTTTCCAAATACATACATTTTTCTCAGAATATAATAATGAGGACAACATAATGTAATCAATAAGAGCTGTTAAGTCTAATAAACACACCAAATAATCCAAAAGAGCTTTGGATTTTTTTCTTTCGATAGTGCTTATCCACTAGCAGCTATAACAAGTAGATTAGGAAAGGCGAGGTGCTACTACAAATCAAGAAACAGTAAATCAATAAAAGTTTGGAATTATTTTATTACCATTATTATTAATATTTTTTATTTAAATTCAGACGAGATTACATTCTTCTTTACTGTGTATTCAAAAATCTTCTGAAGGTTGAGCAAGTGTTCAAAATAACAAGTTTTTGCAAGACAATAAATACACACACACATATATATATATATATATATACATATATATATACATATATATATATATATATACATATATATATGTTCGAACGAAGGTTCTGGCGGTTGTAAGTATGAGTAATATATTCTCGGACTCTCCGCGATGTTGGGCAACAGTTCTCGAAAGAATCGGCGTTTCGACGTTTCGGTGATATCTCAATCATCTTCTTCAGGAGTTGTTTCGTAGTGAAGCGTCAACCTGAAACTGGCTGCGACTGCTTCTTCCGCTGTTTTATGTACAAGCGTAACTCTTCAGGTTACATCAGTTTTGGGTTCGGTGTAATTAAAGTTAATGACACCTCATTATAATCCCATTAAACCTGGACCGAAAGTTCTAGAAAGCATTAAAAGCTCATTGAAACCTCATTACACCGATGTAAACCGAAGAAATTACAAGCCAGTATATAAAGCAGCGGGAGGAGCAGTCACAGTCAGTTTCGGGTCGACGCTTCACTACGAAACAACTCCTGAAGAAGATGATTATTGAGATGTCATCGAAACGTCGACTTCTGTCCAAAATCGCGAAGAGCTCGAGAATATATATATATATATATATATATATATATATATATATATATATATTCTTTAAGCTTTCATGGAATTTAGGAACTCTAAATTTAAAAATTATAATCGATATAATTTTGACCTGCTTCTGATTCCACAGTTACTGTATCTTTTCTGCTAGATAATTATATTTATTGCGTTTCTTTGTATGTTTTTTCCTGAAGATTATGAGTGTTTGGTATAGAAACGTCAATAAAGTATGTCTCTTTAGTACTTTTATGAGTTAACATAATATCAAGTCTATTGTATGTTACTGTGTGATCTGTGAAAATGTTTCTGTGCCAGTATAATTTTAATTTTTTTAAATTATTTTTTACAAGATTGCTATGTATTATTTGACAGATATTATCAAGTTGGATTATACACATCTCTGTGCCAAGTTTGCACATGCGCCTTTAATATGTTCAATTTTTCTGCTACCTACTAATATTTACTATCTTTTCTTCAATAAATCAGCTATTGAAACTTCATTACCATTTCTATTATCTATTAACACAAAAAAAATTGCATTGAATGAAAAGCAATTACTTTTGTTTTAATTCAATTACCATGTTAGTTTTATCTGCCTACTTACGCTTACAAGCATACAGAAGTGGAAAACAAGTGAAATTTTGTGATTAAGATGACATTTTGTACAACTTGAAAGCATAACATTTTAATAATACCTCAAAACCTCATTTTCTAAACTAAACCGAATAAAATACGATAATTCTCTTTCAATTCGGTTAAATAAATGCCAAGAGAAACCACAACTTCGCAATTAATAGAAGATGTACTGTGTGCTATACATAAAACCATAAGACTTCTTGTTACATAGTTGATGCTTGTTAGTTACAGTTTGTACAAGTCTGTCACGACTTTACTAAGTAAAAGATTTATTGAAAAATACAAAGAGTAAGGTCTATATACCGCAGCTTATTTGCAGACAGTAATTTGATGCTTTGCATGTACCATGACTAAAATGAAACATCTAAGGTTACAATAATCAATAAAAAGTATCGTGTGTTTACAAACTCTAAGCTTTACATTTTGTAATAACGGTACAATATATGCATACATACATATGTATATAACATACTACCGTCTTTAATACAATCATATTTTCGTTTTCTTCGATTGTGTTGGGAGTTGAAGTTTGTATTATAAAGGGGCTGTTTTTTCAAGAGCTTCAGAACTTAAAATGATAATACAAGACAGAAATATTGTTGGAATGAAATTTTTCTTATTATAATCTGGTAGATAATTCCATGGCATTTATTTTTTAGATATAATTTCCGGCATATGTCCGCCGCGGCTACGAGTTACATGGTCCATTCGATCAGTCCAATTTTGACTACTTTTTCCAATAAATCTGGCCGTATGGCGTCAATGGTAGTTTGAATATTGGCTTCCAATGCTTCAAGAGTTGCTGGTTCGTCAGCATAAACCAATGACTTGCACGAATGAGGGTGCCAGTGAACAGCATCACTTCTGGAAATAAAGTCGTCACCAAATTGATTTTGCATTAAATCGATTGTTAAGCACGCTCTATGGCAAGTTGCGGCGTCTTGTTAGAACCAAATGTCGTCAACGTTTAGCTCATTAATTTATGGAAACCAAAATTCAGTCAGCATGGCTCAATAGCACTCGCCATTCACCGTAACGGCAGCTCCTTCCACGAAAGAAATAAGGACCGATGATGTCGCCAGCGTATAAACCGCACCAAACAGTCAATTTTAATGGATGTAATAATGGTGATTCGTTAACGGCTTGAGGATTGTCTTTGCTCCAAATACGGCAATTTTGCTTATTGGCGTAGCCATTTAACGAGAAATGAGCTTCATCGTTAAACATAATTCTTTGATAAAAATGCCCATCTTCGGCCAGTTTCAAATGAGCCCACTCAGCAAAACTGCGACGCAAACGATGGTCGTTCGGTTTCAATTCTTGCACGAGCTGTATTTTATAGGCACGTAAGCCAAGATCCTTACGTAAAATTTTCCACGTAGTTGAGGGGCAAAGGCCAAGTTGAGAACGACGACGAATCGACATTTCGACGTCTTCTTCAATACTTCGCGCTACAGCAGCAATATTCTCTTCGGTACGCACATTTCTTTGTCTTGTTGATGGTTTTGAATCGAGAAGAGTAAAATTAGAGCGAAGACGATCAATAACTGCACGAATTGCTTGCTCACTAGGCCGATTAAGTTGACCGTAAAATGGACGAAGTGCTCTATGAACTTCGCGAACAGATTTATTTATTTTATTTAAATTTTCACAATTTGGAAGCGTTGTTCTAGCGTTAAACGATTAATGATGACTTGCCAAACCTTACTGAACAGAAATGTCAACACAGTTTGACATTACTAGCTGCCAAGCCATAGTTATTGATATCAATAGTTCTCATGCAGATTATGAAACGAGTAATAGTACCATGTAAAATAGGGGAAATCGTGGCCGATAAAGAGGAAGTAGTTAAAGAAGTCAAGGACTACTATACAAATTTCTACTCATCAACAATATTAAACCCGTACGGAGCCCAAGAACAAGTTTTATACACATGCATTTGAAACTTTTTTAAAACAAATAAAAAATAATAAATCTCTGGGATAGTGAAATCGAACTTCTACTCAAAAAAGGCGACAACGAGAATCTCAAGCAACTATGGCAGTTAAAATAGACGACAATATGAGGCGAGACAGGGTGACATGATCTCACCAAACCTTTTCAGGTGAGCTCTCTGGCAGATGGAACTACTTTTGTCTTAAGTGTTCGTTCGCCAACGAAAATCGATTGTTTCGACTGCTTCATCCATAAGCACATAACTTACTAAGAGATAGCGTTAAAGTTGTTGCGATTTCGGTTTGCTGTACTCAAAAACCAAAACCGTTTTTTTCAATCACGTAGGGTTTTCTCACAAAAAAACAGATGTATTTTAGGAATAGTAAGCCAAATACAAAAAATTATGAAATGGATATTTTATTTTACATTTTATTGAAATCATAAGTAACCAAACATTTTTCATAAAAGCAACACAAAATCACCACGCGCCAAGATTGTCTGGAAAATAGTATAGATGTGAGTCGAGAAAATCATCTTTTAGGCTCATGTTACAGCCTAAATCCTTGTAGCTTTCTAACATTTTAGCTACGGCCTTTAATTATTAAGATTAAACACCGTAAATCTTACTTGTCTAAAATGCCTGGTTGTTGATAATTTCAAGTGAAATTTGTTACTAAACCGCGTGATGGAACTTTTGTATTATTTTTTCCGTAATCAGCGTTCAAAAAAACATAAAAATAAAAGATTATATTTTTTCATTGCAGGCCTGTGTAACTTTTTCATACCCAAACGTTCATGTAAAATATTGAATATAGTAGCATATAGTAGGCATGTTTACAACCTGAGCTACTTCACGCACGTTCAATCGACGATCCTGCAACACATATTACGGACTGGACTTTCTTAATGATTCACTCGGTTGTTACTGTAATCTCACTATTATCTGTAAACCATTTTGTGCGAAAAGACAGGATCCTCAGACTACTTTTTAACTTTTCTTCAATTCCATTAATGGTTTTTCCATGCAAAAAGTAGTGTTTTATGAACATAGGAATTTCTTTTTGTTCCATATTGTTTACTTTCGAAGCATATGAAACAATAACCATTACTTATATAATTGAAATTTTGTATGTACTTTTGTCAGAGTTATCAAATGGTGAAAACTTATTAATCTTGGTGACTTTAACGTTCTTTATTGAAAAGTCACGGCAGATATATTAGATATACTTGAAATTATTCAAAAGTTTGACTGGAACTTGTAATTTTCATGAACTTCTTCGTCGAGAAATAAATTTAGAAGTCAATAATTTAAAATACTCAGATATATTTGCTCATTTCAGTAGCAACTTTAACATAGAATTTGTAAAAAAAAAACTGTAATACTAATTTAATAAAATTATGTTTCTCGGACAGTTTTTTTCCAGACTTTTTTTTTAATTTTAGAAATGTAGTAGCGTTTCTCGTATTTCAGTAAACAAAATCAAGTGCGTATCTAAACTTTATTATCCTATAATAACAAAGAATTATAAATGATAAAAATGATGTAATATTTAACATATGAATCATCAACATTTTTAAAGTATTTTAATTTAACCTTGATTATTTTTATCTTCCGAAATACATACACTACCGTCCACATTAGTTCGGAGGGCTGGTGAAAGTTAGTAAACTCTTCTAAAAAATAATATAATTGCGTTTAAATATAAATAATATATTTACATTAGGTCCTTTACGAGATTTATAACCAATTTCAGGCAAATATATCTATTTTGTAAGAAGAGCGACTGGTCAAAGAATGCTACGGGATTGCATAGTTTTTGCTACGCCGACACAGAGGACTTGAAGCGAATCGAGGGTATTTTGCGAAAGGAGGGTTATTTAGAAATATTGCAAGAAAATGTAATACCATCGGGACTACGTTTAATCGACAAACAGTTTTTGTTTATGCAGGACAACGACCTCAAATACTCAGCTGTAATATGTACGAATTTCTTAAATAGTGAACAAAACAATAATACCTTACAAATAATGACATGGCCACCGCAAAACCTCGGCAGGGGTGAATTGGACAGGAGGGCCCGAAAAGTATCCTACTTCAACAAATCACTTCTGGAACATATTGCAAGAAAAATGGACTAGTATACCGAATAGAGTCCTTGAAAAACTCCTGAAACGGATGCTTCGAATTGTACGGGCTGTTCTTCATGCAAAAGGGGATTTCTTCGATGAGCGGAATGTTAAGATATCTTTGTTTATTTAATGTTAGAATTACTTTAATTTTTATTATTATATTTTATAAACATCTATAAACAATAATGCAATAAAAAATTTAAATTTCGACGTAAATTAGTTTAACTCCTTTCTCTTTTTTTAAAACTTATTAACATACATCAGTATATACAGAGCCGACCACCAAAGACTAGTAAATTATTCGCTCGAATACGATGATTTTTGTTTTAAAGAGGACACTCAATTTAGCTATTTTCTCTCGGGTTATGTTAACCCTTAAACGTGTAATAATTTTAAATGAAAACAGTTATTTATTTGTTAGCGGATTAAATGTTAATGTTTACCATCAACCTCGCCTAAATTTTATATATATACATAATTTATATTTTTAATATTTAATTAGTTAGCAAGTGAACAACTATTTTTAGATTTTAAATTTTTAAAATTGTATTATTAAAAACTAGTTCGAATTTCAACAGTAAAAAACCGTTGTAACAATAAAATTATAGATTAAAAAGTCAAAATATCCTGGTAAATTGGTAGACAAAGCATTATCATAATTTGATGTATACATATATTCTAGGAAATGTGATTATCATGTTCGTATTAATATGCTTTGGATTTATAACGTAACGTAAGACTAGACATTCAATTAATGTCATTTTCGGAAATATGTGAATGCCTAGACGAACGCTAAGAAATAAAATATACGGAAAAACGTCCGAAAAAAAAAAGAAATGGGACACATCACCCTTTAAATTGAAAAAAAGACAAATATATAGTCGAATGGATTTCCAAAATCTCCAAGACAGGTTTTCCTCTTACAGATGCGTTAACCATGGTAAAAACAGTTATGATCAATTGTAATAGTAAAAACCCATTCGCAGACGATAAGCCTGGTCTTAACTGGTTTACTCTTTTCATGAAGGGACACAAAAATGTTTTATCAAAGAGAACTTCAGAGATATTAACTGGCATAGAGTTTCAGTTACAACGACAAATTCGCAACTGGTCTATGGAAAAAATCATCTGTAGAAGGAAATAACGTGGACATTTTTGAACGCCTATCAAGAATATTTATTTGCAATGAATGAGCCTTCATACTATACCCCAAAAGTGAGAAGGTTATAGGTGTTCGAAAAGAAAAGTATTTCTGAAAAAGAATCGCTGATTGTTTTTTATGCATATCTGTAGAAAGAACATCTTTACTTCCATTTATTGTATACGCTGATACACGGATCTCGGCTGACATCATAAGAAGCATACCAGATGATTCAAACATTGGCACATTGGCTTGAAAAGGAACGCATTGAATTGCCAACATTATTTTTAGACGCACGAATCGTCACCTTTAATGTGATGATTCTATTCAGGACAAAATTCTTAAAAAAGAAAATTCTTTTGTGTAGCCCAAACATCCATAAGACACTATCCATAAGCGATATGTTTGGATCCACACTTCTAATTGAAAGTAAACCTTTTTCTATAAATATTATAGAATTAGAAAAAACTAAATTGATATATCCTAATTTTAAAAGAAAAGGATATTTTGTCAAATCTTTATATATGTAGTCTTCTTTTAAATTGAATAAAGTTGTTCAACAGGTCTTTAGTTATTAATTTTTTAATTTTTTGTCCGATTAGAAATTAATAGCAATTAATTATCATCTGAAATTTTTTATACGGCGATTACTGGGTATTTGCCTATCCAAAATAAAGCTTAAATAATTGTACACAATATATTCATTTGATGTCGTCTGTATTTATAACACAACCTCCAAAAACTTCACTTTTAATTAAAATTATGAGAAAGAACAATATATGAAAGTGGACACAGAAAGTGAAATTGGTGAAAAGTGGGTCCTTAATGTAGCAATTATTGATACATTCACCCAAAGCCTTTTTTTTAGAAAAGTTTCTTTTTAATAAAATAGCAGTTTGACGTCAATTAAAAGGGATATTGATTGACCATAAATTATTATAACGCCGGCACTAGTGGAACGACTTAAAATCTTTGGCTGTTGTTATCCACCTTAAACGACAAGAACGCTCACGTAAAACCTTCATGGACAGCAAGTGTATTACCAAACGTGTTTGACATTAATAATGTAACAAAGATGAAATACTTCGACAAATTATTTCTCTTAAAAAGATCTTCCATAATTTTTGGTGACTTTAAACAGAACATTAAAAACTGTAAAATTGCACATTTTGAAACCAATCTTTAGATTGTTTAAATTTTTTTTTTAAACAATAGAAAAAAAGGTAATAACACTACGCAAGGTGGCATTATGGTAGATTGGTCAACTGTAACGTTAAGGTGCAGTACTTTTAATAATCGCTATTGTTCCATTTATACTCACATGCACAAAGTGGAAAGAAAACATGTGTGTTGTAAATTGAAGTTTAAAAGAAACTGTAAAACAGTTATCATTAAAACTGTACTGTAAAATTATTTTTTAAAAGTTATCAGTTCTTTGAAATCGGAAATAAATCACGAATAGCCATAAATAAATACAAGGAAGAAAAAGGAATTTTTAACGCCATTAAAATGAACATTTTTGTGAAATTAAGTGTCAACAGATTATGCTGAAGATTATTGTAATTCATTGTTATCGCTGACCTCTCTGTAGTTTTTCTAATGTTAAATACATAATATAAAGTTTACTTGTGAGAAAATATCTAAATAATACTAATTAAATTAGACGTAACAATGATGAAAACTTTCAACCTCTTTAAACACTTATGTGGCTTTGAAATTTCTTCTTACAGTGAATTATATACAATATTTACATGTTTACCATGACATTTAGATATACTAGATAATTAGCAAATTTTTCGTAGCTAATTTTATTTGGACAAAATTAAAATTTAAAAAAGCATTTAAGGTATTCTCAAAAAAAAAAATAAACATGATATTTTCTTTACTGAAAGAAAGAAAGGAAGATAAATTTATTATTATTCAAATAATAAAATATGCTGAAGGAGCTGTTTTGATTCAGTATCATTTGACATTTATCTAACTCTATTCTGCTTATACGATCATTTCTAATGATTGAGATAAATTAATTGGTTATTAGTTTGTTCTCATATATTATAAAGAGATAGTATCTACCTAAAACTATTAAAATTAACGAAAAAACTGGAGTTTGGTACTAATAGAAAGTATTAGTAATGAGATTATGTATGCATATTTATAAGTATACGATATAGATAAAGTATTATATAATTGTCGCAGTATATGCAAGGGCGGGCTGAAAAGTTTGTGGAATAAAAGTAAAGAAAAAACTTGTTGCATTGTGTTTATTTCAATCCCATGACGCTTCGATACATTTGGATTAACGATGGTTCAAAGTTTTACCGTGAAGAAATTTAGAAATCTCAAGTATCTTAAAATAATGATTGATGGAACAGCCGTCAACTTTCTTGTAGATGGAACAGCCGTCACTTTCTGTAAAGAAGAAGAACCACAATGTCGCCACTGTTTGTCTTATAATATATAATAAAATATATTATAATAGGGCGAATATAGTACTAATTCAAATCCCAATTCATGAATTTTGGCTATGGCGATCGCATACTTATGGGCAGGTACGTTATCCTAACGGAAAAGTATTTCCTTCTTTGCCAAATGAAACCGCTTCTTTGATTTTTCGTTTAACTATTACCACAAATTGGCATAGTACTTACTTTTATTTTCCTCCCTCTTTTTTTTCCTAAGTAGTCGACGACGATCATTCCATGAGACATTCAAAACAATTGCCCAGCTTTTCCTGATGATAAAACAGTTCTTGCCACATTTAATTCGGAGACATATTTTTGAACCAATGAAAACAAAGTAGCAGATACTAATTGTGTCGAAATCAGTTCTGCTTTGATTTTGTTCGGCATTAAGCCTTCAAATGAAACTACTTTATCCCTGCTCGCAACTTTCTTCATTCGTTTACAAAATCATGTGATGTTCACCTTAGCACACTGTCAAATACAAACCAATTGACAGTCCCGTACTGTCATATTTAACATAATAAAGGATCGTACTACAGAATGGCAAAGAAATTTCCATTAAATTTTCGCTATCTCTGTGCCAGGTCATATATATATCGAATCATCCTCGCAGAAAGATTTTTGGTTTCAAGCGTATATTAACGAACCCAAGTCTCATTTATGGTGATAAATCCGGTCATAAAATCTACCTTGTTTTTTCGAAAACATAGATTAAAAATTCTACAGCGGGAATTTCACCTCTTTCGTTTCGAAGGTATTACTACAATCCAAATTTGATAAAAATCGACTTTGCTTGATGTTTGTCGTAGACTACAATGTTCTCATAGTCTACGGATGTCTAGTGATACTCCACACTTTCTCCTAGCATCAAATTCTACCCAAAAGGTCTATTTATACCTTACGATCATCCAAACTCCGAAATTAAGAGGGATGTTTATGTTTAATGACCCATCTTTTTATTCTACAATATATGTACTTTTAACATTCTAATCAATATTTTCTCAGCATCAATTGAGGGCTTAGATCTGGAGTTATATTGAGATTTATCTCTTTGCTTCGCATTGTTACCCAATCTGTCACTGAAAATTTCATGAATTACAACTTATATAATATATTTTAAATACATATTGTACTCTCCTGTAAACGTACATATTTCCTAAATACGCAGACTGTTAGCCTACAATACACATATATTTATTTATTTTATTCATAGTATAACTTTCTGGGGGGGTAACTCTTACCAATCTCATAATATTTACTTGTACTCGTTAAATTCTAGAAAGGTCAAGGGGTGGTAAAATGCGTCATACGAGTAAAATTTATTCAGAATTGTTAAAACTCTGCAAGGGTGTGTTTGTGATAACCAATTCCTGTAATTACCAAATATGATTTTATTTTCTTCATTTCCAATAATTGCTGCTTTCCAATTATTTGTCATTTAACTCGAAATGTTTATTATCACCTCGTGAATAATGTTTACAAAACATTTTAATTAATTCAAAGTTAACGCCATTAATTGCCACAATGTTACCATTTTTTCTCTCCTATGTATTTGTATACTGTTACAAAAGTAGCAATATTCATAACGACTAATTAAATAACGTTAGGATTTTGACAGATGAGATTACAACTATGTTAAACATATAAAATTATCCTTTTAATAACCAGTACTGTAATTTAAAAAGTATACGTTCAATTAATTAAAATGTATGAGTCTTTCATGCTGAACGGATTCGCCATTGCGTCTGCATATATACATACATTTAGTATTATAATTAACGAGTGCTTATAAACCGATAAGATAATGTCATTATTAAGAAATAAATATCACACTAATTACAATCGAATAATTGCTTTGATTACCTTCTTTATTTATTTATATTTAAATTAAATTAAAATCTGATAGTAACTTTATTCGTTGCGTTGTGTGTTGTGTTAACCCATGCATTATTATACTCTATGATGCACAATAATTGCTTTAAAAGTGGAATAAATTAGCACACACATTGCTAGTTGAATTGCCATTGTAATTATTTTAAATTTACTGCGATGTATTTGGTAATTTGTACCGAAACACATGTAATATATGTGCGGAGTAAAGATACAGGTAACCTATGTAGAGCATAATTAATTCGGTCATTGTGGCCTTGAATATAACAAAAATCTAAATTGAATGGAATAAAGTTTGGGTCTACATTTAGAATTTACTGAAACTAGTATACTTTAACACCCTTGCAAGTAACAATAAAAGTTTCTCTATGTATACACATTTCTCGTGACACGTTCTGACGTGTAAATTGATGGAAGAATCTAGAATCATAACACCCTAAAATTAAAGCTACACATAAATAGCTTTTTCACAAGCAAGGAATTGGATAACAGGAGCTAAAAATTATGAACAATCAGACGAAAATATGTTTGCAATGGTAATATCATACGTCAAGGACTTATCAGAAAATATAGACAACAAGATTAGAATAATTATAAAAACCATTAAGTCTGACAACAGCAAGTCGAATGTATTAAAAGTTGACATTGTTTTGCCATTGACATTGTAGGATAAATTTCATGTTCAATTTATAGTAACGTCATTTAGTTGATGACTATACTTATCTTTGTGTAAACATGTAGTGATTGCAATTTTTCCAGATAGTCAATATACACAGTCTGTCGCAGAGAAAACGGAAATATTCCAAATAGTAATTCTTAGTGGCGCCATCTATTCAAAAATATGTGTCGGTAAAGTAGATCTTTCACCAATGTTATGTCAAAATATCATATTTGCACCATTAGAAGTAGAGAAATTGCGCATAAAGTAACAGTGTGTATTTGGCATTGGTCGAAAAAAGAATTTTAAACAAAGTGCAAATATCAAGTTTTAAACTAGGTTAATTGTTTACTGAAACGTTTAATTTGATGAAACAAATGTATAGTGATGAGTGTTTATTACGTACGAGTGTGAATGATAGCATAAACTATTTGAAGACGGTTGTACGTACATAAATGATGACGAACATCCTGGTGCAAAAAAATTGTGGTTACGGAAAATAACATCGAACTTGTGCGTTATCAGAAATGAGCCGGAATCCTGATTGCGATACCTGGGAATGGAATTAAATATTTCCAAAAAATTCAATTCATCGCATTTTGACACAGCATTTGGGACTGAGAAAGATTTGTGCAAGGTTTGTACCACAAAAGCTAGCTGAATTCAACATTGTACAGGCTTGATTGAAGACTCAAAAAGGGACAAAACTTCAGCTATTTTATTGTAACTGGTGCTTTCGATATGATCCAGAGACTAAGTGTCAAAGCTCTGAATGGAAACATCCAAGCGAAGAAAGACCAAAAAAATGCCGTTTGGAGAAGTCAAAAATGAAGACAATGTTGATTTGTTTTATAATACAAAGAGTTTGTACCAACTAGTCAAACAGTAAATGCTGCATATTATCATGGTATTATAAAGCGTCTTTTGGCGCACATTCGTCGTGTGCGCTCTCAATATCGTGAAAATAGTAGCTGGCGTTTGTTACATGATAATGCACCATCTCATCGCTCGACGCTTATCACTGATTTTCTAACTACAAATGGCATTTTAACCATCAATCATTCACCGTGGTCATCGGATTTGGCGCCCTGTGATTTCTACCTATTTTCCAAACTACATTTTACCGATGAAAGGACGGTGTTATGCAGACGTCAAAGCCATTTAAAAGGCGTCGACAGCGATTTTAAAGGACATCTCTAAAGGTGAACTTAAAAATTCATTCGACATGTTAATTGACCGTGCGAAACGTTATATTGAAGCCGAAGGCGATTACTTTGAATAAAATAAAAGAATGTTAGCGAAATAGTAAGCTTTTATTTTTTATTTTAGAAAAGTTCCGTTTTCTCTGAGACAAACTGTGTATAATAGAATCTGAAACAACTGAGCCATGAATGCAGTAAAGACGCAAACGGTGCAGGCTGATGAAGTGCTTCACCGATGCCGTTACACTTGTCGGTTCTCTGAGTAATTCTAAAGTACGAGAAGCAAGACACCGATAAACAGGTGATTTCAGTGCTTCATCATCTCGGCGATATCTTTATTTGTAACAAGATAGGTACTAATGAATGCCTTTGCTGAGATCGATCTTATGTTGCCTATATGTAATTTTTGTTCACAGTTAATCGTAATTAAATAGCGAAGATGGTATTCATTTGATAGCGTCTTTTGGCTATTAGAGACAAAAATGGTGAATTTCTGCGTTTACGATCTTTATGTACAAGTAGTGGTACTTTTGTTTTTTTTTAAATCAGGTGATTTTTATTTAATATAATTTTGTAAAAGTTTTAAGAGGAAACATATATTATGCCTCGAGTTAGTGATTTTTTTGCATCTCCCTTATGTTATAGTTTTTAAAATTTGCTTACAAAATATTATGACATCAATTGTCTATACAATAGAAATTTTTGTAATGATCACTAGAGGGGTCAATTTTTATCGGCTGCACAGGATAGAATCCGATACAGTAATTACATAAGTACATATGTATCCACCAAAAAATAAATAATTGAGAATAGCGATCGATCTTACTTCGTATGCGCTTATTACGAACCTGGCAAATGTGACCGCTCTAAAAATCTAATTTTTTATATTATTATCAATAAAAAGAAAAAATTCCAAAATATATGTTCAAAAAATAACATTTCATTTTAAAGGGCTAAAATTGTCTTATGCATTTTCAATAATTCTTAAAAATTCTATATAGGATCATGGATTATCAAAGTCAATAGAAAAAAGGCAAGAAATCAAAAGCGAAACGTATACGATCTGTACCGTCGAAAGCCAAAACGCACACAGTGCGCGTTTTGGCTATTATATCAACCGTAAGTGATTAAGTTAACCAATCAGAGGCTTCGTCAAAATTACCTTCAATGAATTGAATAATTTAAAATTTGTTTAAAGTTTACGACTGCTACTGATTTTCATTGTGAAATGAAAGAATTACTATTCTTAAATTAAATAAAAATAGGAAATACCTTCATTTTCATAGAATTTGCCTGTAGGATAGTAAAGTAATTAGTTAAAATAGGAAATAGGAAATAGAGATGTATTCTATATTCGCTGTGTTAAAGATTTTTTTAGCAGTTCCTGCATGTGGTGTTTTTTTAATTCGCTAGGTTCAACCAATATTTTACTTAAGGCTTCATCTCCACAAGTATTTGGAACGCTAATAAATGTATATACATATGTATATATCTCGTTAATGTTAATATTGTTCGTATTTTGTTTAATCTTATTTTTTTTATATTAGAAGATAATTAATTGTATCTAATATTTTAAATGTATTATTTGTAACGCATTACTTATTTAGTTTGTTGTTTAGATAATGTACTGTTGATAGTAAAGAATATTTTTGCAATTAATATTTGGCTTACGCCGGAGAAGTCTAAAGAGAAAAAAACAGAGTACTTAAAATTTATAACTGGTGCAAATTGATAAAATTTTATATCTCTTATTCCTTAAAAATTCCTTTTTAGTTTTACACCTTTATTTATTGGCTTAATTACTTGATCGGAGCTCTATATACCAGAATTTATAGTTTCTAATTCATTATTCTCTTCGGTTACTTTCATCTACTAAGAAAAAATCTCCCTTCTTATACGAGAGGGTCAGAACACTTTATAGATACGATTTTCACAATAAGAGCTTTAGCCGTTCACAAATATAAGTATAACTCATTTAAGCCCCATATCACGAAAAAACATAGTATGATCTGGCTTGTAGACTTCCGCCCTCGTTGTCCAAGGTTATACAGGGCTTCCGAGTTGAAACCGCATTTTCGATATTTGTGCTGCCGACGTTTTGTCTTCACTTACATGAGACATCTTTAAGGTTTAACTGCTACTAGTGCTGTCGTTATTGCAACAGTTAACTTTCAATGTAACAGTAAGAGCTGTTATTGTTGTACTGAAACTTTCAGTTTCTGTGCAACAACTACAGCAGTAGCCGCAGTTAAGCACTGAAGATGTTCCATGTGAGTGAAGACGAAACGTCGGCAGCACAAATATCGACGGCGCGGTTCGAATCCGGTAGTCAAACTGAAGTAACCATGAAAGCAAATATAATTTTGTTATACGAAATAAAGGGATGAAGTTCAATAAATTATTTTGTATTCTAAGGAACAAAGCCCGAAATTCTGAAATTTTCTATTACATTATCAGTAAAAATAAGTTTAAACAAAGTCTAGGTTTTAAGTGAGTTAATAATCAAGTGAAAATGTTTCTGTTTGATTCATTGATCTTAACCTTGACATGTTTAAATTTAAACTATTTAATGACATCACCGTTCTCCTCACCTTAACAGAATGGAACTATTTTTTTTTGTAGCCAAATTTATATATTTTATTTTACTCAACAGAGTAAGATGCCACCATATACTTTAACACTTCTCAATCATGTACTACAGGTGGAGTGCGTCACAATCTTTACGTTAACATGTATACATGTACGTTTCTTAGAAAGTATCATTCAACTGTAACTGTTCGCAGAATGAAAGTTGTTATATTAGTACGAGCAAGAAGATAAAAATGCTGCACGCTCTGAATCTACGATTCCAGAACGGCTTCCTACACCATAAATAAATTCTAAAGAGTACAATTTCTGCAATATCCAATTTAGATCTCTGACATTTAAACAATTATATGTCCATAAATTTTGTAAATCTGTCGTTTAAATTACATATGTCGATACGTGCCGTCTTTTGAAAGAAATAATTTTTAGAAGCGGGAAAATATTGAAATAATATCAGAAATGTATGTACCAGGTTGTTCAATAAGTTTTGTCGTTCGATAAGAGATGGTGCTATTATGTTCGTCGTTTATTTTTCTAAAAATTGTATTAGTTTTTTATGAACACGTGTGAAGTTTTCTCATTTTATATTTTCTCATTCGTATATTTAAAGGTGTTTAAAGTTGACGTGTCGCAGTATTTTTTTACAATGGAAAAAATTGAAAATCGTGCAGTGATAGCATTCTCATTTTTGGAAGGAGTAGCACCAAAACAAATTCATGATTGATTGTTAAAAGTGTATGATTCTGCATCTTTAATTAGAACAGTAGAAAGATGGGTTGCTGAATTTACAAAGGGTACTAGGAAAGTTTTGCAATGTGACGCAACAATGAATCGCAGGAAGCTGCTTGTTGCTGCATGTTGAGACATGTTCATACGTGCATAGTAGTCGCCGCGCCATGTTGATGGGCTCAGTTATTCATTAGCAGTGAGAATGTAAAGCGCTTGCGATGGCATCGTCGTCATGAAGTGAGATAAGGGCAGTTTTGCGTTATAATTTCGTGCGTGGTTTAAACATAGACCAGTGCCTCGAAGAAATGACTCTTGCACTAAGTGATGTTTGTTCACATCGCACAACGACAGTCAGGTGGTATAGAGAATTTCAAAGGGGAAATTTAACTGTGGAGGATGCTGAGAGGCTGGGAAGCCACGAACGTCAGTTACCGAGGAACACGTTACTACTGTGAGGAAAATGCTTGGCGAGGACAGGCGAGTGTCCTACCAACAGATGGAGGATACTTCAGACCTAAATGCACCAGCAATTCGTTCGATTCTGCATGATCATTTGCACGTGCAGAAACTTTGTTCTCTCCGGATGCCGCATCGACTGACTGAAGAGCAGATGACACGACGTGTGACTTGTTGCCGGGAGATGCTAAAAAATTTAATAAGGGACAATCTCGGTATGTGAACAACATTGTGACAGGTGACGAGACTTGGCTGTACTATTATGATGTGCCGACCAAAGCTCAAAACAAAGTTTGGGTCTTTGATGATGAGGACACATCCGTAGTAGTTAGAAAATCTCGATCTGTAAAGAAGAAAATGATTTTTTAAAGTCGAGTGGAATTGTGGAACGCGTCGTTTTGGACACACGGAAGGCAATCACAGCTGGACAACTGGACAATCACATTGGATCTATGAAGAACCTGGTTCCTCCATCACGATAGTGCTCCAGCTTACCGGGCCAAAGCCTGCACCGAATATTTGACCACGACAGGAGTGAAACTTCTCGAACACCCTCCCTACAGTCCAGATCCTGCTCCCTGCGACTTTGCACTGTTCCTGCATGTGAAAATGAAGCTAAAAGGGAGGCGATTTTCCAGTGATGAAAACCTTCTGGGACAACGAGTGTGCTTTACTCCTTAGTAAAACTTGGCAGAACTGGTTTAAAGATTGGTTTCGGAGGATGGAGATGTGTATTGAGTGTAGAGGAAATTACTTTGAAAAAATTAAATAAACAAAGCTGTATTGCAAAACTTTCCTGGTACCTTTCGTATAAATGACAAGTCTTGAAAACGATCCACGTAATGGACGTCTAAAAAGTGCATTAGAAATCGTAGCAAACATATAATATGGATTTGGAAGATCGTCGATTAAGCGAGAGAGATTTAGTCAAAACCCTAGGCATCTCGTTAGGCAGTGTGAGCAATATTTTAGCTGAAGTTTTGGGTTACAGAAAGCCGTGTGCAAAAAGGGTGCCACATTCGTTAACAATGGAACAAAAACACATCATTTTTGATTACATGAAAGCAGTTAAACATATTTTATTCTATAGTATTAAATCCTCAGAACTAAGATGTTACAATAATTCCAACGTTTTGGGCAGATCTATTTACTCTACAAAAGTATAAACTTGCTAACCAAATCTATGAATCAAATATCACAAAATGGTATGATATGATTAATCCAGTTGGAATATAATAATCTTCACACACTGCTAAAATATAACTACTTTAATTGTTAGAATAAACCCTAAGCATGTAATTTCACATAATGTAAGACTTAATATTTAAGTATGAACATCGACTATTGTCTGTTAATACTTATTTAACATTAAGGTCAAATAAAACACGTAATAAACTACCCGCAGAGCATCTCACGTTTAATCACACGATTAACCTCGGGAAACACAGTGAACCTGTGGGAATATACGTTTACATTCGTAGAGAGAAAGTTATATTTTTTCGTTGGCAATAAAGATGAGCAAAAGCAGTAGCACACTCAGTCGTGTGTTGATGAGTTTAGAAGTAACGGTTCACTTCTAATATCCCCACGACGACGTTACAGTACCATTTACTAATCATTTACATTGTACTGCATTCGGTCATCTAGGTGGAAAGAGAAAATACTTGGTTTTTCTATGGTGAATATGTCATTAGTGAACACGAAAGTGAAGATAATACGAATGTAATGAACTTGTTTTATGCAGTAAAAAAGAACGAACAGAGATTCACTGTAAGAATTACAGTTTGGAATGACGAAAGTAGTTCAATACTTGTAATTAGCAGCAATGTATGTTTCATGTTTGTCGAAGGAAGAAGCATTTCATTTGCATTTCATTATTTCGCATCGAGTTTGAATGCGAGAGAATTATGAGAAAAAAAGGACTTTACAGAAAAGTGCGTATTATTGTAAATGAGCTGTTAATGTCAATTAATGTTAATTTTTTTTATTTGCGTCAATTTAAATTTTTTCGAGTATTTGAGAGCATTTTTAGATTTGCTTTTTGTTAACTTTTTGATATATTTATGGCATCTAATAGATATCTTTACAATGACTTTTATTTATTTGTGTTTGCGTTTTTCGACCTGTATAGTAAAAAAAACATTTAACTTAGTTTATATTAGCTACGGTTCGGGCTTTTTTCCCTTCTTTTTTATGTTATTTAATTGTTTTTCTCTTTTTTCAGTCAAGTATTGGGTTGGCAACTAAGTACTTTCGGTTTTTACTGATAGAGAGCGTTGCTTTATTTTTTGTATAACGTATGTTAGTGCTGTACTTTACCGTTTGTCGCGTCATACTAGTCACATTGACGTAACTTCAGAAGCAAGTAGTGCGTGATTTTTATTAAATTAATTTGTTAAATTAGTTGTGGGTTAATTTTAAATGGAGTGCAGAAACGAACATTTTCGACATATTTTACTATTTTATTTCCGTAAAGGAAAGAAAGCTGCTGTGGCTCACAAAAAGATATGTGTCAGAATTAGTATAAAAAATTCCGTTCTGGAGATTTTTTCCCTCAAAGATGAGCAACGTTCTGCTCGGCCTACTGAAGTTGATGATGACCAAATCAAAGTCATAATTGAAGAGGATCGTCATATAACTGTTCGAGAGGTTGCGGAGAGGCTACATATATCGCACACAACAATTGAAAAACATTTAAAATGTCTTGGGCTAGTTAAGAAGCTTGATATTTGGGTATCTCACGAATTGAAAGAAAATCATTTAACACAAAGAATCAAATTTTGCGATATGCACCTTAGACGAAATTAAACCGACCCTTTCTTAAAAAGAATCATAACTGGTGATGAAAAATGGGTCCTGTACAGTAACATAGTTCGATAACGATCATGGAGCAAACACGATAAACCAGCTCAAACCACATCGAAAGCTGAATTGCATCCGAAAAAGATCATGCTGTCAGTTTGGTGGGATTACAAAGGTGTTGTGTTTTTTGAGCTGCTTCCAAGGAACCAAACGATCAATTCTGATGTTTACTGTCAACAATTAATAAAACTGGATGAAGCAATCAAAGAAAAACGGCCAGAATTGTCAAATCGGAAAGGTGTAGTTTTCCACCAAGATAATGCAAGGCCTCACACATCTTTGGCAACTCGTGGGAAACTATTGGAGCTTGGCCGGGAAGTGATGCCACATCCCCCATACAGCCCTGATTTAGCACCATCTGATTACCATTTATTTCTAAGTTTGCAGAATTCTTTGAATGGTAAAACTTTCACAACTGACAATGACCTTCACTCGCACCTGGTTCAGTTTTTTGCTGATAAGGACCAGAAATTTTATGAGCGCGGAATCATGCAGCTGAACGAAAGATGGCAAAAGGTCATTGAGCAAAATGGAAAATATATAATTGATTAAAAACTATTCTTTGTTTAAAAAAAAAAGTGTTTTATTTTATACTACAAAACCGAAAGTACTTAGTTGCCAACCCAATAGAATGTTCTATGATTAATTCTGAGTCGACAATCCTACACAGGAATTTGTATTGTCAGCCGTTAAGGCATACGAGACCATCATTGTTGAAAATGTGCGACCAAAATTATTTCGAATTTTTTGAAATTTTCTGTTGTCTGTTATCAAATAAAATAATGTAACTACGTTGGTGTAATTAATCATTTTATGCCAATACTTTACCCAATTATATATTTTTGTAAGTTGTTTTTAAATAGGTTGTGTCTATTACGTTTTAAAATAAAACTAGCCCCTTGCGTGGAAACTGCACATTCGCTCACAATTTCACGGGAAATGCCGTGGGTTTGTAACTTACATAATCTAAAACCCATTCTTCATCTTTCGGTTTGAATTTCTTTCTCAACTACATATAATATATATATACAGTATGTTGATAAATAACTGAACTATTAATGTTTAATTTAAATCACAGAACACTTAGGGCTATCTATTCAACGGTAGCAGTATTAGAAACGTACTTCTTTCTTATTTCAAACGCATCTTAGTTCATGCTAATCGGATTACAGGTGCCAAATTTACACGGACTTTAATAATACGTTTAGTTTTTATGTCGTAAAACACAATGAAACAAAGAGCAAATAGTACATTAAAGATTGGAGAAAAAATTGTTGAGACGTTCGAATTGTTGAAAAAAGTTAATGGTGATGATTGTATGTCTCGTACACAAGTTTATATGATGTGGTTTACAAGATTTAAAAATGTTTGGGAGAATTTAAATGATCGTCCAGGCCATTTAAATTTAAATGACATTGACGTCCAGAAGCTGCAAATTATGCTGAATTAGTTGGAGAAAGTTTCTAAAATACTGCTACTGATGGAAATATAATTGTGAATATGCTAGTTGAAGAATTAAATTTAACTACTTTTACCATTTGAATAATTTTAACTGAAGATTTGGGCAAAACACATTTAGTACCACATCAATTAAATGAAGACCAAGAAATTGCTCGTATAGAGAATTGTACAGGCATCATCAAAGCTGCGGAAAACGACTCAGGTTTTCTTGATTCCATCATAACTGGTGATGAAACATGGTGCTTTAAATATGATCTTGATACTAAGAATCGGTTTTGGAAGTCAAAAATCAAGACAGTGCTGATTACTTTTTATGATTCAAAGAGTATTGTCGACAGGAAATTTGTTTCAGAAGACCAAACTGTTAATGGAGAATACTATTTAGGTGCTTTACATCGTTTGTGGCCAAAAATTCTTTGAGTTAGACCCGAATATCCAGTGAGAAAACAGCTGTTCTTATAACATGAAATCGCTTGATCTATCATCGTGCGACTATTTTCTTTTCCATAAATTGAAAATTGCTAAACATTCCGAAAATTGAGATAAGTCTATACTTGCATTGGTTAATCATGCCAGACGTTGTATTGATTCTAAACATTTTGAATAAATATTAACTTCCAAACATAATATAATATGTATTTTATTGCATATCTAAAAATTTCGATTTTCTACCTAACATACATACATATTATTGCAAGCATATCATTTTTTCCGTAATTTATTTACATTTTTTTAACAAATATTTTATAGATAAAAACAACTCTAGTACAGTTCATTAAAGAAGGCTTAGTGATCATTATTTCCTCAGTTAGTAATAGTAACTGAATTGTTTCCGAATAAAAAATCTAAAAACCATTACCATACTAAACCTTATAAAAACGAAATCTGGAAAAAAATAAACATTTTAATGAGTCATAGCTATGATTGTCCTTTAAAAAAACTAAGTTTGTCTAATATCTTGAAAATCAAGTGTGCCATGAATTTTTCAATCAGATTATTAAATTCTACGTAAAAATATCTACTAGATGCGATTTTCAGTTTTGTTTTACCTTAAACAGTTGCCAAGATATATATATATATATATATATACGTTATATATATATATATATATATATTGGGTCTGAGAAAAAGTTCGTGGCGTTTTTCCCGATAGATGGAATTGGTTGCCGATAACTAAAGAACAACAATTCACAGCGACACCACCGACGGGTCGTTTTTTAGATGACCTTCCGAACGTTAGTTTTGAGCGTAGAAACATTGTAATCGGTGCAGTGGTTGGAAAGTTATTCGCACTTGAAAATGGAGAAGAATAATGAGAAATTTCGCTATATTCTGCAATATTATTATGATAAGGGGAAGAACGCTGCGCAGGCTTGTGATAAAATTTGTGCTGTGTACGGTGAAGGTACTTTATCGAAATCTGTTGCGCGGAAATGGTTCGCTCGCTTTCGTTCTGGAAATTTCAATGTGAAAGATGAGTCACGCTGCGGTCGTCCAATCACTGAAAAATCTGATGAAATTCTTGAAAAAGTCCAACAAGATAAGCATATCAGCAGTGTCGATATTGGCATGGAGCTAGGCATTGACCACAAAACTGTTTTGAACCATTTACACAAAGCTGGTTACAAAAAAAAGCTTGACGTATGGGTTCCTTTGAGTTGAGCGTGAAAAACATGATTGACCGAATTAACATCTGCGATGCGCTGCTGAAACGGAATGAAATCGAGCCGTTTCTGAAACGTTTAATAACCGGAGATGAAAAATGGATTACGTACGATAATCGGAAGCGTAAAAGATCGTGGATAAAGGATGGTGAGCCGTCACAAGCGTTCGCTAAGCCAACATTGACGCCAAAAAAAGTGATGCTGTGTGTATGGTGGGACTGGAGGGGAATTCCACTACGAGCTACTTCCAACTGGTCAGACGATTGATTCTCAACTCTACTGTGCACAACTAGAGAGATTACGCCAGGCGATTGAAAGAAAACGGCCCGAATTGATTAATAGGAAAGGTGTTGTCTTCCATCATGACAACGCCCGACCACACACTTCTTTGATGACCCGTCAAAAATTGAGAGAGTATATATATACAGTATATAGCACCCTCTGACTATCATCTGTTTCGATCTCTGCAGAACTCTCTCAATGGAATTAAGTTGGTTTCAAAAGAAGCCTGTGAAAACTACTTGATTCAGTTTTTCGACCAGAAACCACAGAAGTTTTTCACCGATGGGATCATGGATCTACAAAAGAATGGCGAAACATTGTCGATAATAATGGAGCATATTCGGTTTAAATGAATTCGTCCACGCGCCATGCGGGGACCAGTTGAATTTTACTGAAAAAACGCCACGAACTTTTTCCCAGACCCAATATATATATATAAAAGATGACTTTTTTAAAAAGAACCTCAAGAAGTTGACAACAAATAACAAATCCAAAAATGTTATCAAATGCTTCTTAAATTTCTGGGCAACTAATTTAACAGCTTCTGTATCTTTAATATTAAGAAAGTTACCCATATACGGAGAGAGAAAATGGGCATCCGCTACACAGAGTTGCTATTAAATCTAACACAATATACACCACGGAAACAAAATGCGTTACGAGAAAAGTCAGAGAAAAGGGTCTTCGAAAGAAAGTTGTTGAGAAGAATTTGTGGGGTAAGGGAAGTGGGGGAAGAGTATCGAAGCCTGTGAACCACGAAATCGCATGGGCCTTGGATAACAAAGATATAATGAAGGTTATAAAGTCATGAAGACTGCAGTGATTTGGGCATATAAAAAAAAGAAAAACTATCTCTTTAGCAAGAAGAGTAACAGATTGGAACCTGACAACAAATAAAAATAGAGGGAAACCCACATCAAAATGGATAGAACAAATACGAAGATATACATAAACTGAATATCACCAACTGGTAGAAAATAGTATAGGATAGCATGAGAAATCAGAAAACTACTAAGTGCTACTTCACTTGCCGAAATTTTGTCCATTCACAAGGAACGTTTCCAAAATAGTCTTACAATGGTCAGCTTTAGCTTTAAAGTTTGAATACCACTTCTTCCTCTATCTGTCCCGAGAGTAATAAAGAGGTATCAAAAAATTGAAATCATTTTTATTTAATTAGAATTTAATGAAAACAAACTAATTACATTTCGCTTTTAAAGGAGAATTATTTTGCATTAGCTTGAAGCTTGACTGTTAATTTGACCTTCGAATTTCTAATAATAAATAATTTATAAAATGTTAAAAATAAGACACGTTTTACGAAACACCATGTTATATTAAATCAGAAACTTGGACTGGTATTTAAAAAAAATGTTTGAACATTATTCACTAATTGAAATTTTCCTTTAGTAAAGTAAAAAATCGCAAAATAAACATACTTCGTTACACATAATTTTCATATTACTAAATACGAAATACCTTTACCCTCATAGCTAACGTGATACTCTATATGCGGTTATATTCAAGTAATTACGATAAAATCTAGGTTAACTCCATCAATATGCATTTTGCAATGCATGCTTTGGTTCAATAATTTTTTTACTAATTAGTATATTATTGAAAAATTAGATTTCTATTTAACCTAAATTCCTGATATTAGATATTGATCTTAATATTCTTCCACGAAAGGTAACATTAATTTACCGATGGGTGTGCACTATACATCAAATTAAATTGATGCAGTAGATAGATTACACAGCGTCTACATATTTCCTGGATAAAATAGCAATTTGTAACTTTTTTCATGTTGAGATTGGAATACATCTTTACCCTTTCTATGAAGATCACTCTAATAGAATTCGAGTGAGTATCTAGAAACTTATATTTTATTATATAGCATGTACATTGTCACTTAAGACAAGTTAATAAAGATGATATTAAGCAAAGTATTTGCCGGTAATTAATATATCTTTAAGAACGCTTTATATGATTTTCTCAAAATTTTAACTGCTTCTCAGACCCATTTCTTATGCATATGCGTCTTTAAATTGTACACAACAAAAAAAATACCCAGATTGAGAAAGAATTACTTGCATTTCTATTGGGATGAACAAAATTCCAATACGTATGTGGTCAGAGAATAACAGTAGAAACAGACCATAAAATAATTGTGTGGATATTCCTGCACGTTTACAAAGAATTAAGTTCAGATTGCAGCCTTGTGATTTAGAAATTAAATATACTCCTAGTCGCTATATAGTATAACGGGTTTTTCAATAAGGACATAATAATTTTGTATTTAAATAAAAAACAAAGTAATTGAGATATTGGGTTGAAGTTTCTTCCAGATGCAGTACATATGTTGCAGCGATCGATTCTTTGAAGGCAATTTTCCACCACTATTTCACACATATCGGCCGAACCATTCACAAATTCGCGTTCGATATTGCCCTGAGCTCGTCTAATGTTGTCGACTTGTTAGCATAAACCAATGACTTAACGTAATTCTTTCCATCACTCTTTCACACTTATCGGGCGGAGCTCCTCTAACGTTGTTGGCTTATTGGCATAAACGGCGTTAAATCGTATGAGCGAGGTGGACACTTGACTGGATCATTTCTCGAGATTACACGGTTATAGAGCTTTGCCTTCGATAGGTCGATTGTTTGACCAGCTGTATGGCTTGTGGTACCATTTTGTTGGAACCACATATCACTGATGTCAAGTCCATCCCATTCTGGTCAAAAATAATCTTCCAACATAGAAGGATAGCGAACTCCATTGAGTGTAAAACGGTGATCATTTTCGAAAAAAATATGGTCTAATCACACCTCCGGCATGAAATCCAGACTACGCGGTCATATTTTGTGGTTGTAATGGAGTCTATTGAAGCATATGTCGGTTTGCTGTCGTTCAATAATGTACATACATTCTGGTTATTAACAAAGCCCCAAAGTCAAAAATAAGCTGAAGAAGATTTTTCGATGAAATTCAGAACAATTGAAGAAATTTCGGCTCTTCAAATGATCAAGAGATTTCAGTTCTTGGGTTAATTTAATCTTGTGAGGGTGTAAGCCAAGATCTATACACAAAATTCGTCACATTATGGTTTGAGAGATTCCCAATTAATGTGAATGGCGTGGAATCGACTGATTTGACTCATTTTGAACTGAAGCACCTACGGATGCGATATTTTCGGTACTTCGATCGGTGCGTTATCTCACTGGCACAGAACTAATCTAACAGTGAACATTTTGGCTGGCGGGACGACTATTACGATCGAAAATTGAAGTAAGTGGCGACCACCGATTCAGAATTGCCTTAGGAATTTTTAATAATTTCCAAACATTGATTGAAACGTTGTGAACCTTGACTGACGTTTTGACATTGACGGATCACGAAAAACATTCAAGGCAATATCCTTATTAAAAGACAAAATTATTATGTTCTTATTGGAAAAGCTGTTCTATATATAAATATATAAATATATATATATATATATCTGATATACTATCACACGCTGCATTAAGTCAACATACATTAATAGATTTAGATGAAGAAATGACTTTTCATGTCAACTAACTTTATAAAAACTTGCCAGTAATCCTAATAAATTGATGGGAATAGAAGAATCTTCAAATAACGATGACATTCGCTGCAATTCAAAAATATTGCACAGAAGGTGGGCCTCAAAATAGACAAAGATGATATACGTGTTATTAACAATTTATTTTTCAAGTCGAATGCTGTTATAATTCCCTTACCATTACGAAAATATATTTTAAAACTTATATATAAAAGACATATGGGTATGACGAGTTGCAAAAATCTAGCTAGAGGTAAAATACACTGGTCGAACATCCTAAACAAACTTTAATATCTCACGATTTTGTCACGTTACAATCGTCAGATTGAAATTTGGTATTAGCCAATACCCGGATCACTTCACAAAATAGATATTTAGAGTCACCAAAGTTATGAACCTGGATTCGAATACGCAGATTTAAATAATATTTTATTGTCTTGCCAATTACATAAAGTTAAAATAGAACATTTTATAAATAGTTTAAACGAAGTTAGTAGAGGGAATAGAAAAATTAAAAAAATTGTTCATTGTCATTAATGAAGTGAAAATAGGGAACGTTGTTCACGTACAGCTGCGCGCTGTAGAAGCGAAAAGTTATTGTTTTAGAAAAGTGTGAAAGCGTTTTAGACCAAGATTCGGATTTCGCCATATTATTAACACAAATTTGTGTTGTCTCTACATGGTTCGTAAATTAGTTTCAAAGATGATTTTAATTATGCAAATATTTCATTATTAAATATAGAACGGTCGTTTTCTGGATATAAAAACATTTTCCGCACGATTAACTTGGTTTGCTGAATCAACTGTGGAAACATATTTTATACTTCAAATATTTAACAGATCCTATCCCGCGTGCGACTTCACGGAAGACCTTTATAACGGTGTGTTTCACTACGTTTTATAAATTACTAATTACTATTTATTTTATTGTATGTACCTATTATCAAGCGCACACTTATGGATCGCAGTTTAATTTCGCTTCTTTAGTAATAACAATGAAGTGTATTCTATAACATAGAATAACCTAATATGATTATGAAATAAATAAAAAAATTGTGTCGGCGACGAAATCATTGCTTTTTTATTAATTTTTATTTTCCCATAATTTTCTTTTTATTGCTTATTGCACATTACATTTATATTTTAAAAGAATTTTATCTGTAGCCTATACTTAAAAACAATGGATTTTTTTGTACCTTCCATCTTTTCATTATAAAATAATAATACGCTAAAAATTTTTTAACTGTCAATGAACCAAAATATATTTACATTTAATCGTGAAAAAATATATTTTTGCATTTTAATTTACAATAAAATAATTTTTAAATAATAAAAGTCTTGATCCATTCCCTAAAAAAGGTGCTTTTGTATTATAATATAGAAAACATGCAAACGTTTAAAAATATGTTACTAGTAGACTACCGCCATCTATTTTTGTGCGGTAACATTAACATGCGTACATATCGATACAATGCATCATGCTCTGTTTTAACATAGACATACATTAGCGGTTATATTAATGTATATACTGATAGGTACGAAAACTAGCTTACTTTATGTCAAATAAATAGTAAACGAATAATGGTAATATGATGATTATAAATACATACTTTTTTCGGAGCTTTTCAAAAAGAAAGTAGTCATATAATTATTACCTTAATTTATTCATTTTTACCTTCATAACGTTACGAACTTAAATGTTTTTTTTTTAATTAAAAACGAATGCTCATTTTTTGTTCTTTTCTGTTGTACATCTAACCAAATAAACAATTTTTTTAACTACTGAAGAAAAACTAAATCAATGAATTTATTCAGCAGTTCCTATTTTCGCATTTCTACATAAAGATTTCTTCTGTTGTAATTATATGCTGCAAAAGCGTACCTAATTTCTCTACATACACAGTCTGTCGCAGAGAAAATCGCAACCTAAAACACAAAACAGCTTCAACATTCTTTAGCGATCGTGGGTTTCCTCTTGAGAACTGAATTTATTTCCTCAAAATAAAATATGGCAAAGTGGAACACAATCGTGGTGGCTTAAATTGTAGAAACGACGAAACTCCCTACGAACAACGGTCAAAGTGTTATCGTTTTTCTAAAAAGTTTTCACAATAAATGCGTGTAGTGAACTGCTCTATTGGTCCACGATAATTAAATTATTACGACGTCAATGTTATTCAATATTGTAAATTGTGGCATAGGTACCGTTACACGTTTCAACATTTTCTGTTTTCCTGGTCCACGTTGTTAATTGATTAAATAGTGTTAGTCCAGTATTTAATCCGTTTTAAGTGTATTTTATGTAGCAATTTCCATGATCATGAATATTTTTGAAAGGTTTTAATAATAAATTATTATGAATAGTTCCATATTGACTGAGAATGACCAGTTTAAAGTAACAAGAAAAACTAGTCAAGCAAACGTTTGATTTTACTTTATCGAAGACAATCTTAATATAACTAATAAACAATTATATTGTTCACTTTATTTCATTGAAAAACTCCGAATATTAGTTACTAAAATAAATAGCCAAACAACCTAACTTAAAAATGTATCATACACAGTTTATAGTAGAGAAAACCGAACTTTTTTAAATAGTAATTCTTAGTGGCGCCATCTATTAAAAAAAATATGCGTAGGTAAGGTAGATCTCCCACCAATGTTATGTCAAAATATCATGACATTTGCATCATTAGAAGCAGAGAAGAGTGTGTATTTGGCATATGTCGAAAAATGAATTTTGAACACAGAGCAAATATCAAGTTCTGTTTTAAACTCAGTAAATAGTTTACTGAAAAATTTAATTTGAAGAAACAAGTGTATGGTGATGTGTGTTTATCACGTATGAATGTGTATAAATGATCTAAACGATTTAAAGACTGTGAATTTATTCGTGAATTTATCAGAAATGAACCGAAATCTTCATGTCGATGCATGGGAATGGATTCATCGTGTTTTGCAACAGCATTTGGGACTGAGAAAGATTTGTGCAAGGTTTGTACCACACAAGCTGACTGAATTCAACATTGTACGGACTTGATTAAAGATGATGAAACGTGGTGCTTTCAATATGATCTGAAGACCAAGTGTCAAAGCTCTTAATGGAAGCATCTAAGCGAAGAAAGACCGAAAGAAAGCCGTTTGGAGAAGTCAAAAGTGAAGACGGCGTTGATCTGTTTTTATGATTCTACTAGTCAACTAGTCAAACAGTCAACGCTTTATATTATCGTGGTGTTATGAAACGTCTTTTGGCATGTATTTGTCATGTGCGCCCTCAATATTGTGAAAATGGTAGCTGGCGTTTGTTACATGATAATACATCATCTCATTGCTCGACGCTTATCATTGATTTTCTAATTACAAATGGCATTTCAGACATCAACAATTCACCGGGTTTGGCACCCTATGACTTGTATCTTTCTCCAAACTACATTTGCCGATGAAAGGGCAGCGTTATGCTGACGTCGAAGCCATTAAAAAAGATGAACTTAAAAATTAATTCGACATGTTAATTGACCGGGCAAAACGTTGTATTGAAGCTGAAGGCGGCTACTTTGAATAAAATAAATGAATTTTACCAAAATAATAAGCTTTTGTTTTTATTTTAAAAAAGTTTCGTTTTCTTAAACTGTGTATAATAACTACGATATGTAATATATGAGATGTTTGTAAACACAGCCAGTTCTTAAGCGCAAATGTTTAAACAAAAAGAACGATCAACTCATAAAAAATCAGTGGATCAAAAGTAAGTGTTGAACGAAATTATATACAATTAACGGAAATGAAAAATAAAAACTGTCGCAGGATTTCGCCAACATACTGTGTGAATTATTCTTTCGGTTGCTCTCTTACCTTGTTTCCCTGTAATTGCTGCGTCAGCGTTAACATGAGATAAAAAGGCGTTAAAAACAAAGTAAAAACAATATGTGAGAATCGTTCGAGAAAGAGCGCTTGTTTATCGAACTGGCCTCGAATATTTATGTATAAACGATGTAACAACAATGAATATACGTACATATAAAAGTGAGAAAACATAGCAGCAAATCATAAGAAAACCCAAGCGATAGAAGTAGGAGAGCAACAAAACTGTTTCGCAAAACCAATCGGAAGTAACTTTTAGAGGAATTATAAGAGAAAAAAGCTTACCTGGTAGTGAAGGATGATTGTCCAAATTAGACCTAATGTGAGTTTCGGATTGCCATCGACTATGTCTTCAGATCTGATATTAACTAGTTTAATTTTCTTACAATGCAGGAAGTGCAGTACGGTATCGATGTTGTGGAGCATGTGAAATCGCATGTTGCCTCTTTCGCGTGGCTGAAATACAAAAGAAAAATGAAATTAGTCTAAAGTGAATAACAATTGTATAATCGACAGTCAAACTACAACTACCTAAATGTCATCAAATAATTTGGCACCTAATCAATACATTATATTAACATCATTAATGCTATCGGGTTTTTCAATAAAGACATAACAATTTTGTATTAAAAAAAATACAGAATAATTGAGATATTTGGCTGAAATGTATTCCAGGTGCAATACACATGTTATGTTTAACTATGGAATTTAATCTCGTTCATACACCGTGATCAATTCATTGAAGCCAATTTCCTATCACTCTTTCACACATATCGGCAGAAGCGTTGGCAATTTCGCGTTTGATATTGTCCGTGAGCTCGCCTAACGTTGTTGACCTGCTGGCATAAACCAACGACTTAACGTAACTCCGTAAAAATAAATCCAACGGCGTTAAATCGCATGGTCACGAGGCCACCACGCGCCACTCGACCGGACTATTTTTCGAGATTACATGATTATCGAACTTCTCCTTCAATAGACCTATTGTTTGACCAGCTGTGTGGGATATGGCAGCATCTCGTTGGAACCACATTTAATAATGTCAAGTACATCCCATTCTTCCCAAAAATAGTCGTCTAATATGGCCCGATGCGAATCCATTGACCGTAACATGACCATATTAATCGACAAAAAAATATGGTCCAATCACACCTTCGGCATGAAATCCACACGACATGGTTACTTTTTTGATTATAATGTAGTCTCTTGAAGCATATGTGGGTTTGTTGCTGTACATTGACGTAAATTCAGAAGCAAGTAGTGCGTGATTTTTATTAAAGCTATTAGTTGTGGGTTAATTTTAAATGGAGTGCAGAAACGAACATTTTCGACATATTTTACTATTTTATTTCCGTAAAGGAAAGAAAGCTGCTGCGGCTCACAAAAAGATATGTGAAGTTTATGGTGCTAATGGCTTAACAGAGCGCACGTGTCAGAATTGGTATAAAAAATTCCGTTCTGGAGATTTTTCCCTCAAAGATGAACAACGTTCTGGTCGGCCTACTGAAGTTGAAGATGACCAAATCAAAGTCATAATTGAAGAGGATCGTCATATAACTGTTCGAGAGGTTGCGGAGAGGCTACATGTATCGCACACAACAATTGAAAAACATTTAAAATGTCTTGGGCTAGTTAAGAAGCTTGATATTTGGGTACCTCACGAATTGAAAGAAATTCATTTAACACAAAGAATCAACTTTTGCGATATGCACCTTAGACGAAATGAAACCGACCCTTTCTTAGAAAGAATCATCACTGGTGATGAAAAATGGGTCCTGTACAGTAACATAGTTCGAAAACGATCATGGAGCAAACACGATAAACCAGCTCAAACCACATCGAAAGCTGAATTGCATCCAAGAAAGATAATGCTGTCAGTTTGGTGGGATTACAAAGGTGTTGTGTTTTTTGAGCTGCTTCCAAACGATCAATTCTGATGTTTACTGTCAACAATTAATAAAACTGGATGAAGCAATCAAAGAAAAGCGGCCAGAATTGTCAAATCGGAAAGGTGTAGTTTTCCACCAAGATAATGCAAGGCCAACCCAATATATACGCACGTACCGCAAGATAAATTCTGAACTTTTTGTTTTTACAAAATTTATAATTTTTGCAAAGAGGTATATACTTGTTAGGATTAGTATTTTTGAAAATCTATTGTACAATTTTTTATCATATTTCATCTTAAGTATAAACAGAGTAACGCTTATAATTCACGTTAACCTGAACTATTAAGAGCAGGCAACCTGTACTATATAATAAAATGGAACCGTGTTCATTACATACCTAACAATTTTGAAAAAATTAATTTACTACGTCCAGAATCAAATTTAAATTAAGCACTTCTTAAAAGAATATTTTCTCCTTGTCTGCAGACAACAATTGCCTTGTATAAGCTGAGGTCTAGTAAAGATCTGTTAAATTTCTTCGTACCAATTAACGACAGAGTATGCAACCTAAGTTACGATACGTTTATTATGGATGCCGAGGGATAGATGTCTCGCTCTCAGAATTTTAGAAATTTCAATATGCATCTTCTCTCATATGAGTTTATGTGGTGTACTTACAAGCTAATAGGTGATAATTGATCGTGTAATATTGAAGAATTGCGAAAGTTAAAAAAAATAAGGGGCACTGTTACGTAATGAAATATTACGACAGTTTGAAAAACTGAGACTTCAAATATAGGTAGCACAGGGTTTTAAATCATTTTTGTATTCCTTAAAGTAGAAATTTCTTTGCATATCTGAAATTGAGCAACATATGATGAAAAAGTAAGAAAGTAAAAGTCAAAGTTTTAACAATATTTGTCTAATTGTTAATAGAGTATAGGGCATTTAAATTAGAGCTACTGGTAATTTTTAGAAGAAAATAGCATACTTTCTGTTTTTCTGTTTAAAATATTTATATTCTATCAATCTTCTTTTATAATATTTTCGATAATCCCTTACAGATATAAAATTCTCAATATTTTAATCCTAAATACCCTTTTCGGAATTAAATACAATTACAACCATGCTCAGATGTATTAAACACCCCAGGTAAAAACCCTTATTCTCGGTATTATCCAAGTCTGACGGAAATTAACCGTAAAAATAGTTAATGGTATTTACAGAAATGCGTTTTTGAATACCCTAGTTACTCCCCTATTGAAAAGAATAGGTGGAAAGGGGAAATTGTGGATTTTAGAAATTTAGTGTCATTCTAGCAGTGTGTGAGCAACGTGCGTTTGTGAGTTTGTGGTAGAGATCAATTAGATTATCCTATTTTTTCACGTTGTGTCAGTTATTTGTTGAAGAAAAATACCTAAAACACGCGAGTTGTCGGTAGGGGAACGCGCCCAAATAGTGCTACTGCATTCCCAGAAGTTATCAATAGCTGTAATTGCAAAAAAAAAATGTTCGCGATGTGCAGTCCGTACAACCATTAGTCGCTATCAGGGGAGTGGGTCGTTTGTTAACAGACCAAAATGTGGCAGAAAACCCTGTACCTCGATTAGAGAAGACAGAATTTTACAAAGACTGGCTCTCAGTGATAGGAAAAATTCGTCGAAACAGCTCGCCAGTGAGCTGAAACAGCGTTATCGCGTAACAGTTTCTGCGCAAACAGTGAGAAGGCGTCTTCAGCGTGCTGTGCTGGTTTACGAGGGTGTAAAGCGCGACGTAAACCGCTTTTAACTGACGCTCATAAAAAGCAGCGGTATTTATGGGTCAAACATGAAAATTGGATAATCGAGAAGTGGTCGAAGATTCTTTGGTCTGATGAATCGAATATCGAGGTATGTAAGTACATCTTCATGACTAATATTCTTATCGTTGTATGCAATTCAGTCTACATGTAACATTAAACAAAATTAATCCTGTCTAAGTGCTAACTTTCTTCTTTTGCCTGGCAGCTTTGGGGACTACCTGGGAAGCTATACGTTCGGTGTAGGCAAGGGGAAGCTTATGAACCACAATGTATCATTCCCACAGTAAAATTTGGAGGTGGTAGTATCATGGTTTGGGGTTGTATGTCTGCATACGGTGTTGGAGAAGTGTACCTGTGCGATGGACGGATGAACAGCCAACGCTATTTAGCCATGTTGGAGGAAGTATTAGAATCGTCTGTGCTAAAACTATTCGACCAGGATATTCCACAATACATTTTTCAGCAAGATAATGCGCCCTGCCACAAATCGGAAGCTGTAATGCGTTGGTTCGAGGAAAACACAGTGGAGGTTTTGGATTGGCCGCCACAAAGTCCCGATTAGTCGCCCATTGAAAATTTGTGGCGTATCTTAAAAAATAAGATCACGGAACATAAATGCCTGTCAAAAGCAGATGCCTGTCAAAAGCAGAATTATCAACATAAATTCGCGAAATATGGGCTGCAATACCACCGGCAGAGTCATTAAGGCCAAGGGCGGAGCGACAAAATATTGATAAATTGTACTATATTACTAAATAACACTTTGTACATAGTTTTCACAACAGTTTTATTTTCCTCACCTCTCTTTTGACTAAACTACATAAACTATATATGTATGTATGTACATAAATTCGTAAGGTGTCTAATACATTTGAGCATGGTTGTATAAGTGGTAACTTTTACATGCTTTTTGTTATTCTGAGTGTAGCGTTATATGTGTAAAGTAAAAGCTTTATTGCACGTAACGAATTTGTCAAATAATATAATTAGTTTTAAAATTTTGTGACAGTTTTTTATGTTTTTTTTGTCACCCCGATTTTTGAGAACAACGGGAAAGCGCAAAGACATTACCAGTGGAAAAAAGGTTACAATTGAGACTTTATTAAGAACTAAGAACTATTCCCATCGAGAAATAGCAACACGAAAATGTGTTTTTCGTCCAGCAGTGGAGAGGATGACAAAGTTAATTACTGTAAATTTATTATCCATTTCGAGCAGAAGAAAGAGAAAAATAACGAACCGTCGAGACAGATTAAATGTTAAAAGATAATTAGGGAATCAATACCAACCTATTAGATAAGTGCTACGCATCTTAGAAGCAGATGACATCAAAATATCGAGACGAATCTTGCCATCTCAATTATATGAGGAGAAAAAATGTATAGTCGCCGGTCAGCAAAAACCAAGATTGGTCGAGAGGATAAAGAAAATAAGATTACAATGGGCGAAAGAGCATAGAAACCTCATGGTTGAGGTTTGGGAAAGGTATGCATCATTATTTTATTTAAGTTCTTAAGATTTTACACACTGTTAGAAAGCTTAAAAATTGAATGAATATTTCGTCTTTTCAAGGTTGTATTCAGTGATCACACGTGCGTTTTCATGAAGCTGCAGTGGTTAGACCAGATAAACATCCTTCGGTTGTTATGATTTAGTCCTGCACATCAAGAAAAGAGCCAGGACCTCTGTATTATGTCACGGGTCTAATGAACCAAGTACAGTACAAATTTGAATGGTATCAATAATTCCATATATTGATTCTTCAAGTTCTAGAGATGTTTACAAATTTATGCATGATGGAGAACCATGACGTAGCTCAAAATCAATAAAAGGTTTGTTTTTCGACAACAACTTGCAAGCTTTACCATGGCTAGGCAACTTTCTGGACCTAAACCCAATCGTAAATGTATGGAATAGTTTAAAACGGATTGTCAACTCCAAATCCAGCTGTTTCGAAATAAAATATTGAATATGCTTGACACAATAATCAGGATTTGAAGGAATTAGCAGGATCATGTATTAGAAGCATGCCGAGGAGAATTACCGCCGCGTTCAAAGCAAAGAGTAGTTTAACAAAACATTAATTTATATTCTATCTTCTTCTGGGCTTCCGGGCTGGAACCGCGTCACTGATATAACTGCCGACGGTTCGTACCCACTCGTATGGGACATCTTCCTGAAGATGTCTTCTTCATAATTCTGAAGATGTCCCATACGAGTGGGTACGAAACGTCGGCAGTTATACCAGTGACGCGGTTCCAGCCAGGAAGCCCAGAAGAAGATAGTACGGACCATGACCGTGGAAGTCTACGTACCAGATTAATTCATATTATTTAAAACTATATATTAATCATATTCAGCAAAATATTAAGATTATATAATTCATTTTAATTAATTAATTAATAAACAGTTGTTCACGTCAAGTATTAAAGTATCTTATTTCCAATGAAAATAAGACCAAAAACTGGAATGTATATATTGGCCTAATTTTATTGAACGGTACTGTACATACTATTTAAATCAGAAAATTAGCATGAGAAAAATTTATTGAAAACTAATTCTTAAAAAGCTTACCAATAAATGGTCTATATTAGGCAAAGGTAAAGCTTTAGCACACGATTTTTTATGCACCCATCCAAAGTATAGAATTTTATTCAATACATCATAAAAGGTTGAAGAAATAAATTTTAAAATGGGGCTTCAAAACCAAATGATAAAGTTTGAAATATTTGAGAAATTGTCCGTGTTGAAAATAAAATATAAAATGTCTAAATGGTTAACCAATGGAACTATAACGAGACACGAAAAAGCAAACAATATCTCGGTGAAAGATTATGTAGTTTTAGTAACGCGTCATGTTACCATCATCATGACCAAATTGTATACCACGAAGAATATTTTATTGGATTCCGATAGTTTCCTAATCAAAATTCTTGTCTTCTTTTTCTCCAGATCATAAATTCTATTTAAAAACAGATTCTTTAATAGAAATTGTCTGACTAAAGGCGCCTTCGGTTGAATGCTTCCAACACAATCGTTCAGGCGACGTTGCTCTGTAAATGAACAAGTAAAGAAAATCCATAGTTCAGTTCATAATATAAGTACGTATGGTACCAGTTTCTAACACACATTATATATTCTTTAAGAACATATTTCATGAATAATTCCTCGTGCGTTGTTCTCGCCTCTGACGCAACAGGTCTTTCGTCGAAATAAAATCAATTTATCCGACGTCCTCCTATATACAGAATCAGTACAACAATCGACGATCATCGGAGTTCCATTTTTGACACGGCCTTCCACGTCCTTTCCTCATAAACATATTCTTTTTCTTTTTACGGCGACATAAAGTCAAATAGATGAAACATCATCGTTGGATCGTCGGGGATTTTCACAGTAATTTGCATGCTGGTCTCGTGCACTAAAAACTTCTATCAAGGACAAGGACAAAAGAGCATTTCCAAAGTGACAAAATTGTATTAGGTGTACGTACATATTTAAATACAAGTGATTCATTAATGAAGTGTTAACAAACAATTGAGGGAGATAATTACAATTAATTAAATGTAATAATAATACCTTTTTGATATTAGAAGCAACATTATGTAAATAGGGATAAATTATAATATTTTGTTTACCAATTCACTTTAATTAAAATAAGTGAAGATATTCCTATGAGAATGTTAATAATATCTTGTTGTTTTCGACGCGTTTCGAGTTATCAACTCTCATCTCTTGGTGTGTGTTGTACTTTCTTCAGATACAGCAAAGAATGAAGAAACATTACCTCCCTCTCCCGTCCAAACTAACAAAAGAACAAAGTGAGTATTCGTTTCGTTAAAAGGATAACTGTGTTATCACAATGCATAATAGACGAACACTTTTAACTTGGTAAGCCCACTATAGGCGGCCGTATGCGAAAAATTCTAGTACTAAAAATACCTTGAAAGGGGTTATATATCAACCCCTTTCCACATTATGTGGGGGATGATTTGTCGTTCGGGGTTGGTTTTTCGAAAGTCAGCGATGACTTGCGACAAACAAATGGTTGTATACCAATTGGCAGTAACAGTTCATTGATGTTGTAGAGGAATTATTACAAGACCTGCTTTCGAGACAAATGTCGCGACATCTTTTTGGAGACACTTCGAGAACAGATGACTTTTATCGGCTTTTCTTCACCTTGGAACACCCAAACAAACGTTTAGCGTTTATTTTCTGGCTCGTATGAGTAAATCCAAGATTCATCACCACTGACAATGTTGTACGCCTTTTTAGAGTTTCCGGCGTTGAAGCGATCTAGAGTTTTTTGACACCAATTCACCCCAGCTGCTTTCTGTTTTTCGGTGAACAGATGCGATATCCAACGGGAAATTAATTTTTTAGACACAATTCCTTATGCAAAATTTTTCGAATTGAGGTTTTTGAAGTCTCCAATAATGCTTGAATCTGGCGATATGTTGATCTTCGTTGATAATCTCGCGCACAGAGTCGACGTTTTGCTGACTGACTGCCGTTTTTAAATTTTTTAATTCTTCCTACCAACGAGAAATTGTTGCCTGATATGGTGCTTCATTGCCGAAAACAGAAACCAACTCGGCGAGGCATTCTTGTTGAGATAATTGTCTTCGAAAGTTATAAAAAAATTATTTCGAGAAAATGTTCTCGGTTTAATTCGACTTTTCAACCAACTTGTCAACTTTGACAGTTCGTTGTAGCTACAACACCATATGTATCGCATTGAAACTTAGGATTTAGGTAACTAAAGATTAACTAAAGATGGAGGTTAATTTTTGGTGCTGACATTTGATTAGTGGCCCTCCTCTATGTCCCACTATGCAAAACTTAAAAAACATCCCACGTACAGTGCTACTGACCAGTAAAGTTGCCTTTTATGGAATTAATCCCACCAACATGATAAATTGACAATCAGAGGGAAACTACTTACGTCACTCTAATTAAAGTCGATTCAAATGAAATTGACGAAAAGTAAATAAATGTGAAGAATTTGGATATAAGAGCAAAGCTCAGACCAATCAATTTCTCTAAGATTGCTTACACACAGTGAATGAGTTCGGTATCTGAATAAACGTGGGATTGACGAAGTAGATATGCATGAATGAAAAATAGACATTTTATTTATTCCATAACGTGGAATAAGTAATTGTGACGTATGCATTTGTACACAGACATAGTCTACATGCAATCTTGCATGTAATGCAAACATCCTGTCTATTCATGTGTACGTATATTATTTAAATGCAACAGTTTAATTTATTATGTTACATTCGATATGCCAGTAGGCGATACTGTCTTACATCGGTTCACAGAGCAACACAAACAATTATCAATCGTGTTCGCCGATACGTCGGAAAATATCCGTAAAACTTTACATTTTTCAATATTGCAACACACATTTCCGTAAATCAATCATTTTTTATTGCGCGACAGCGCTTCTTTTATGGTCTTGAAGGTTGTGTTTCACAATTTAAATAAACAAGTCGTTCGATTTCAGGATCGGGTGTTCGATATACATTATGCAACGAAACTCCGAGCGCCGTACTTCTAGATGTTTATTGAGTTCTAAACATTGCATATTTTATATTTTTTTCGCGGTTATATAATTTTAGACGAGCCGAAGGTAACAGAGTTTTTCCAGAGCTCACAAACACATTATAAAAATCGGAACTTCTTTTCTGGAATGGTGGAACAATTTGGGTAATAACAGAATTAGTTATTACTGATATATCGTTGGCTTATAAAAGTCAAATCTGTGCTGAAAGTGTTTTGAGTTAATTGAAACAATTCACAACAGTGTTTCAAATGCAGAATTTTCTCGGGCTTTCTATGATTTGTATACCCCTTTAAAGACTTGTATAGAAAGGGGGTTCATGTAGAAAATTAAATTGAACCATGTTCCGGATAAGTTATTTTTTGTAGACTGTGTCTGAGAACTTTTTGATCACACCGTGTATAGCACAAAATAAAAACATTTAAAATGTACTTTAAAAAGCACTAAAATAAAAACAAAAGACTATTTATTTTAAAAATATTTCAGATATAAACTCAAACATACATACATACACTATCGCTCATAAGTATTTGGTCACTCGCATTTAACCCGCAAATTGTAACAAAAATCGAAGTTGAAATACTAATATCTTTTTATTATTTACATATATAAAAACTATATATTTTTACATCTAAAGTAAACTGTTGTATAATATATTTATTTAAATTTTAGACTCGTCTATATGCCTTCCTTCATTTATAATCACTGCAGCACACAATCAGGGCATTCTTTCGATTTATTTTCGTAATGTCTCAGGTTTTATTTTACCCCATGCCCTTTGCAGGTTCTTCCACATATTAACAGCAGATGAGGGGGGGCGATTTTCTCACCTTTCGGTCAAGTTCTTCCCACAGGAATAGGATTTAAATCGAGACTCTGAGGAGGCCACGCCATGACTTTTATTGTTCCCTCGTTCTCCAATTTCTGCAAATATTCCTGGAATAGTTTTTAAGTGTGTTTAGGGTCATTATCTTGTTGGAAGATAAAATTTTGATCTGAAATTTTAATTGCTGAGGGGATTGCGCTTTTCTCTATACTGTTCTTTTTTTAGTATATCTTCGATTTTTACGAGATCGCCCATGTTTGATGCAGAAAAGCAAGTCCATATCATGACTGAATCTCCACGGTGCTTAACAGTAGGAACTAGCATTTTTCCTGGGCATGCTCACCTAAGACCTCACGAAAACACGTCTTCGTGAACCGAAAATCTCGAATTTGGAGTCATCGGTCCACAATACATTATTCCAGTCTTCTACGGTCAAATTTTGGTGATCGCGTGCCCACTTTAAACGTTTTTGCGTGTTTTGCTTACGTATAAGCAGCTTCCGCATTGCAATTCGTCCATGAAGACCGGCTTCTTTTAATCGCCGCTTAACCGTGGAAACACATGGGTTTTCGACGAACAGTATTCATTTCTGTTGTGATTTCAGGGGCTGCTTTTAGTCTATGTCTCTTGCTTGTTACCACCATTGCAAGATCTTCTGCTGAAGTTGCTGCCCTTGGTCTGCATTTTACAGTTCTGCTCATCACACTCCCACATTGTGTATTTTGGTGTATTTTGATGATATAATCCACGGTGGACTGATTTAATTTAAGTTCTGTGGCAATTTCGCTGTCGCTTTTGCCAGTTTTATGGTATGCGATTATAAACGATAGTGTTTCTACACTCAATTCTTTCCGTTTAGGCATTTCTGACCGATTGAACTTCTTCGAACCACACGATGTTATCACTATGAGCACCTCACAAAAACTAACTGCGATTTTGCCAAAATACCCAAGTATAAATACTTAATAGTTTACAATAAGACACTACCTTAAAATAAACTCATAACAATCGAAAATTTCCAAGAATTGAGAGACCTAATCCCTTAAGTGCAATTATTCTACCTGTAGTTTTATTAGGGTATTATCATTCATTGTGAATAATAGGGTAATCGCATAATTATTTCTGAATAAACTTCTATAGATTTCAATGTTTACCATTAAACTACTTCTTACTACAGAAATAAATTTTATAATTACAACTTTTCTATAGAAACAGTATTGAAACAAGGGTGACCAAATACTTATGAGCGATAGTGTACATACATACATATCGCCTTTTTATTGCTTCACAATTTACGTGGCTGTATTCTTGGTTGCCTATCAAATAAATTTCACTGAATTCTTCGATTCGACCGTGAGACCAAACAACCTAACTGTACATCGTAATATCAAGGTCAACCGAAGACTTCGGCACATATTGCAAGATTCCACTGAAAGCAGCCGTCGACAGTCTCGATAAGAGATGGTACCACAACAGCAACGACCACATTCCTACTTAAAACAGTCAGTCGTCACACTTTTTAAATTCCGATACTTATTTTTAGTCACGGTTTGTGTGCTGAGTTCGGACTCATGGATGAGTCCGAGATTTGTTTCCTTTCTTAGTGAAACGTCATCACATATTTTTGTAAGCTTAGACTATGTACAAGTGTTATTTATTATTTAAATTAGACGGTGATTCGGCAAGGAGGTACAAACTTCTTATAAGTTGACCCAAATACGTTTCACATACCGGATTCTGCTCGACACAAAGCAGCATTGATAAATGGAATGTTTGACGGATAGAATGTGTTTTTTCTACATTTACTGGCTCAACTGAATGCTCTGAAGAATGTGCAAATTTTTTTCTTACACAAGAATGATTTTAAAAGGATTAATTTTGAATATTAGAGGTTTTCGTGGAACAGATCAGAGATAAAATATTTTTTTCTCCATAGGAGTCTAACCGTTAAAGTAAATTTAGTTTAAATATACGATGTATGCAAATGTTTATGTAACTTTTTTCTTAAAAGTCTACCAATAATCTTTTACAAAGCAAATTTGCATTAGGTTACGGTAACGTAAACTCTTGGTTCTTATTGTTAATAATGCAAAACGAGTTACGCCCTTTGTTTTAAATATTTTATTTATTAAATTTTATTTAACAATTTTAGCACTGAACATGAAGTCATATTCCAATGTATTTCAATAATCATTTTACGTAGAAGAATTACATCGTGAGTCCATGATTCTATCAGGTATAGCGGAAAGTCATTACCGGTTTCTCTAACAAATGTCAATAGGCTTAAGTATGCAATGGTTTGATTTGACACATATGTCATTTTATTCTACTGACATCAAGCTTCAAAGCCATACATGTTATATTTTGCGAAAGCAGCAGTGTCATAGATTTATATTTCTTTCGTGCGGCACGCATAACTTTTCTTATATAATCAAAAGAAAAAAGCCGCTGATAACGCGCCCTCTCATAATGCAAAACCAGTCAAGGAAGTGTTGAAAGTACTTTAATGGGGCATAATATCGCACCCGCCGTATTTTCCAGACCTTACCCCGTCGAACTATCACTTTTTCGCATCAATGGGAAACGCGCTTGTAAAGCAGCACTTCTCCAATTTCGAAGAAGTTAGAAAATAGCTCAATGAATGGTTTTGTTCAAAGGACAAACAGTTTTTTTGGGATAGCATTCATAAATTGCCTGAAAGAAGGGTAAGACGTGTTGAATTTTTTTTATTAAAAACCCGGTAATAACTTTCCGGTACACCTGGTATGTATGACTGAAAATAGTTGTTCTTACGTATTGTCTGGAACTGTTTTGATTAGTTCGGATCATCAGTAATTGGTAATAATCATCAATAGCGATCGAGAATATTTTACTCCTCGATATATAAATTGCATAGAAACTGATGAAAAAATATATTATTCGATTATTAAATGTAAATATATCCCCAATCTAATAGTAAGTGCGAGATATATTATTAATTCATAGTTATTTGTTCGTACGGGGTGCGTTAGAAATAATACACGAATAATAAACAATAACGAAGCAACCTTAGAACCTAATCTTTGCGAAAATAACATTCATAGATTTATACCTCTTTGAAAATGTTGAGTTTCGTGCCTGAATAAGTGCATTTGCGGCACACATTACGTTTCTTATTTAATCAAAAGAAAAAAAGGCGCTGCAAGTCATCGTTTGCTGGTAGAAACTTACGGTGAGCAAGCTCCAACCATAAAAACATGTGAGGCGTGGTTTCGATAATTCAAAAGCGGTGATTTCGATGTGCAAGACAAAGAACGTTTTGGTAGACCGAAAAAGTTCAAAGATGCGAAACTGCGGGAGTTATTGAATGAAGACCCAAACCAAACCCAAACCAAACCCAAAAACAATTGGCAGAAGCATTAAATGTGGCTCAAGAAATGATTAGCGACCGATTACGAGCAATAGGAAAGATCAAAAGAAGTGGGTACCACATCAACTGAATGAAAAATCAATTGAATGACGGGCAAATGGAAAATCGAAAAATCGTCTATGAAATGCTGCTTCAAATGTATGATCGGAAGTCATTTATGCATCGAATAGTGACGACTGATGAAAAATGGATTTATTTCGAAAACCCTAAGCGCAAAAAATCATGGTCATCACCTGGCGAAGCCGTCCATCGTAGGATGTTTTTCACAAACGTTTCGCTTTAATTTGTCTAAAAGATACGCGTAATATGAGCCTGGGATGGTTTGGCCTTATGGAAGTTAATCAACAAGAAGAATACCTTTAGCATTCCAAAAAGTCGCATTTTACTGCAGATGGAGCAGACATAGTCTTCTTTTGAGGAGCAGAACCACTGTAGCAGCACTATCTGGATTATTTTTTTCGGGCGTATAATGGTGAAACCAAGTCTCGTCTATGGTGATAAATAGGCACATAAAATCTACTTTGATTGTTTCGAAAACATTCTAAACACTCACGAGAAAGTCTGTATTCGTACCAATTTTTTATTAATGAAGAGCAATCGCAGGAATAGTTTTTTAATAGTAAATTCTTCATTCAAAATATATGAGCCGAGTTCTTCAAACTATCTTTCCTCTCATTATGAATATTTGTTATTGATAAGTCTTTCAAGAAGAAGTACTTAATGGCAGTATGAATTTCAGTACTATGCATCTCGTGAAAAATCCGAGATGCTTTTAATTTTAATTAAATAGTCGTCAGAATGAAACTAAAAGTAGTGATCTGAAATTTGATGGCTTAAATCTCTAGAATCAATAATCATAGCCTCCGTCTCTCGTCCAACACAAAAATGTATTGAACGACAAAACGAGAGCGTGTCTATCTCGCATGTCGATACATTTGATGTCGATGTTCAATACATTTTTGTGTTGGTCGAGAGAGGAAGGCTATGATTATTCATTATTTTTCTGTATCGAAATGATATGATAAACGCTATGAAGGAATCGCTCATTAATAACACAAGTCTGCCTGATGATCAGTGATATCTGTGAAACATATGTAGCAGACAGGGTGTTATTAATATTAGAATGATTCCTTTTAACATTCTTTTAAGTCTCTAGAGATATAATTTAGTAGCGTACAATATTAAAAGTATGAAACTACACCACCTGTTTGTTGTTCTACGAACTTTTCACCCCAACTTCGTAAAACAAAAAGCAACAACATTATTACTAAACCTGAGTTAATCAATTTTTTCTTTTGGTTCAGTTGTGTGTTTTTAATGTGCATCTTATCTATAAATCTTTCAATAATAACTATAAAGTCAAAACTAGAAATTATATTAAAGAATTTAACTAACAAAAAGGCTTTCTAACTGTTTTCAACACGAAACTTTTTTTATTATTATTTTGATTGGTGTTTGATTTTTAATTCGATACTTAGTATCAATTCTTTTACTAATTATAATTCTAGAATTGGTAGTTAACTCTGAATGTAATGTAGCAGTCTGACAGTTTGAAATACCCCTTGAAATTTAACTTGTATTAATGGATAATACTCACAAGTTGTTCGCCAGATAAAACTTCCAGCAGCGAAATGAGGTTGCGGCCATCTCTGAGGTCTTGAAATAAGTCAAGCACTTCTCTTCGCACCTGTAAAATAAAATTGGATTAGAATCAAAACATACTTTAGAAGTAAAGAAGTGAAAACTAAATGCCATGCATTTATTAATAAACGCACAAACCAGCAATAATAATGACACATTATTATGCTTTCCGCATATCCAATTTTTGCTACTGAATGTATCATTATCTTGCGTATATGCAAAATAGAGCTTGTTTATTACATAAAAGCAGCTACAATATAAATGAGGCATTAACATAAGTACTAATAAATCACATCGCGTCTCGATTGACACGAAATGATGTACAATACTTTGTCCTGTTTCATTTTGCATTTTACTTAAAAAGTAGTTACAAATGTCAACGAGACATTAAGTACTAATAAATCTCGTCGCATCTTCGATTGACACAAAATGGTGTGTACTCTGTTCTGTGTCTGCAATTTTTTCTGTTTTGGATTATTACATTTCGAGCTCGTAAATCTCGCACACCCAGAAATCTTAATTGCAAAGGGCACGCGTTATTAATCAATTGCATCCAATTAAGAGCTACTGCAAGAACGACAGATTTACAACGACTCGCATAAATTGAACATGTCAAACGCTTATTTCTCTAAAACGATAATTAAGCACAGGCATGCGGTATAAACAGTTCGTTATTACTAGGCCTACAAATTCAACAACCCACAACCAAACGCATTTAAAACTAAATAAAGTAAAGCACTACAAATAAAGTTCGTTATTTTTGTAAATACGACTACTAAACTAATATAAAATGTACGAAAAATTAAAGCTACGCTAATGCATAATGCAAACACAACAAAAAAACATCAAAATTAAACAAATTTCTGTTTTGCATTGTACGATAAAACGGTGACTTACGGACGGAGGACAGCAAGGTGAATTATTTACGGTAACGCAGACGTGTAAACACGTGTAAGTCTGTAATTATGAATTAGAAAAGAACAGTTTTAATGTTTTGTAAAATTACTTTCGGAATAATTCTATTTTAAAACTAAATTTGTATGTTGCTAACATAATGCCGGCCTGGATAATTAGCAGTGTGTTACACCTCAGTAATATAAATTTCGATCCAGAAAACATATGCATAATAACCAACAATAATAAAATAGAAACCTTGGAAAAACAATTCTCACAAAATAACACATACTGACAAACAGGCAACCAATAAATGGATGTTAATTGGAAATATTTACGCAGAAACTGAAGGTTTCGTGATAGCAATACGAGATCAAGTTGTGAAAATCAGAAATTGTAGTAAATATATCATAAAACAAAACGACATGGCAGACATTGACAGATAGACGAGTTAATTATGTGTATTTAAAATTACAACAAAGTCAAGTTTGTATATATTAAAAAAATGTAAATATAAAATACATAAAACACAGTACATACATATATATACACACGTACATATGTATATACACTAAGCCTGCAGAAATGAGTGTGCCACTCATTGGCGGCGATGATATACTAGCGCTAGGATATACCCAAAGTCGAGATTCATATGCGTATGGTATGTGTATGAATGCAGGATTAGATTGATGATGACGAATCGACGGCGTTCTTTGATATGTTCGACGAGTGTTAATAGATTTCTTAACCGACTTTCGACTTTAGAATACACTGGCACTACTAATAAATGTATTGTTTGCAATATCAACATTTTACCGTACAGTATTTTTGTGTGTAAAAGACATATTATAAATTTCTTTATAATTCTATTTTTACATTAAGTGTGTGTAACATTCCACAAAATATTGTAGATAATGAAGAATTTTGAAAATTCGTTTCGGAATGGAGATTACCAACAAGAGGTCAATTACAGTATAATTTTCCTCGGGTGAAAAATACGATCACGGATCTAACAAAAGCAGAGTTAAAACATCAAAAAATATGGCTGACGATAGATGAAACAACGGACGCAAGAAACAATAATATTTTAAATGTGTTAGTGAGCACTTTAAAAAGCGGTGAGATTTCCTTAGCTCATCTCTTACCTAGTAGAATATTACAGAAGATAAACGCGGAAAGAATAGTAGAAACTATAAAACATACTTTTGGGAAGTTCAATATATCGGCAACCCAACTTGTAATGTTGGTTGCAGATGGCGGGTTCGAATATGGTTAAAGCTAGAAAGTTACTAAAACAATCTTATCCCTAATTGCATTATGTAACCTGTTTGCTCCATGCATGTCATCTTGTAACTGAATTTATTAGAAACGGTTATCCAAAAGTAGACCAATTTATAGTTTCTACCAAAAAACTTTTTATTAAATCTCCAAAACGCATTCGTGAGTTTAAACAGGATTGTCCGGACGTTCCTCAGCCACTACAGTCGGTATTTAGGAGATGGGAACGTGGATTAAAGCTGTTTTATATCATGAGAAATTTTTACGCATTATTAAACCTTGTATCGTCAATTTAAATCCGCAAGATACAAAAGATACTTCCCTGACCGGGGTTTTGTTGTATGAGAGAGGGCGTTATTGTGCTGTAAAATCACTTTACCGTGTCTTCAGGCCCATTCTGGACGTTTTTCTGTTAAAGCGTGGTTCAAATTAATAATTTGTTGTCAGTAGGGATCAGTATTAATTCTTTCGCCAGGTTTCAACGGTTCTTAATACACCACGCCACTCTTGTCTCACCACCAACTATGATTTTTTGTGCTTAGGGTCTTTGAAATAAATCCATTTTTCATCACCCGTCACTATTCGATACAGAAATGAGTTCCGATCATACCTTTGAAGCAGTATTTACGATTTTTCGATTTTCCATTTGCCTGTCATTCAATTGATGTGACGACACCCATTTTCCCATCTTTTGTATTTTTCTCATTGCACGTAATATTGTCGTTAATGGTTCCTTGGACCACATTTAACACTTCTGTCAATTGTTTTTGAGTTTGGTTTAGGTCTTCATCCAATAACTCCTACAATTTCGCATCTTCAAACTTTTTCGGTCTACCAGAACGTTCTTTGTCTTGCACATCGAAATCATCATTTTTGAATTGTCGAAACCACGCTTCACATGTTTTTATAGTCGGAGCATGCTCACCGTAAGTTTCTACTAGCAAACGATGACTTTCAGCGGCTTTTTTTCTTTTAATTAAATAAGAAAAGTAATGCGTTCCACAAATACACTTCTTTAGGCACGAAACTCAACATTTTCAAAGAGGTATAAATCTATGACAGTGTTACTTTCGTAAAATATAACATGTATAGCTTTCAAGCTTGAAGTCAGTTGAACAAAATGACATACATGTCAAATCATAACATTGCATACTTAAGCCTAGCGACATCTGTTAGAAAAACAGGTAATGGCTTTCCGGTACACCTGGTATATGTAAATAAAGGGTAACATTGAGTCTCGTACGTCGATGTCGAGAAATATGCAGAGTCTGGTGATTAGAATAAAATTGTCTATATTGGGCGTCGAAATATCGACAACAGATTTTATATTTATGATAAGTATGAATCCAACATAATAGTCCAAAGTGTAAACGAAGAAAAACAAGTAAGAAAATTAAATTGAATCTAATTAATTAATGTAAGTGTATAACCATTTACAAAAAAGTACTTAATTAAGAAACGGCTTCGTGTTAATAATCAGTACTCCTTATTTAATTAGAACGCTTATTATTCCATGAACAAAAAACAAAAATGCGAATAAGGATAAAGAAACACGACGAAAAAGTCGTCCATTTCCATAGATGGAAGTGTCGACCATCAGGGTCTCTTTAAAACCATATGGTGGAGAAGAAGTAATACTGTATCGCGTAAAAACGTTTCAGATAATTCATCACAAATTGTGTTGTTCGCTTAAATCACTGTCACACAAGAACTCCCAAGAATTCGATAACAAAGCCCCGTAATTAAAATGTGCAGTCGGTCTCGGTCTGTGCACAGACGCACCACCGTCCGCCAAATGTAGACCAAGGATGTATTTTCGAAGCGTGTCGTACGCTTTTGTCGCCGGTAAGACCGTCTAAAAATAACATCGTTTATGAATGTTAATTTTGATAAATTACTCCCGACATAATGTAACGTATCAACGTAACTATATTTAATATACAGCCTTGGCCATATGTCTGAAGCACCCCCATAAACGTGCAATATTACCTGAACCCTAAGAACGTAATGAAAGGGGCCATTACTAATGTGTATATAATGACTGTTTACCAGGAAAATCTCAAGAAGTATACAAATATTCTGTAGTTTTAAGGTTTATTGCTGTTAGTTGATCTTTACTGTTCAATAAGTGAGGTGTATTAGAAACGATATTGTGTTATAAAATTGATTTAACCAGTTGTATTGAATATTGTGTTTTTGTATAGTGTTGTACATTGTGACAACATGCCTAGAAAACGGGAGTTAGATGTAATAGAGCGAAGTAAAGCAGTGTTATTACATACTCAAGGACTATCGCAATCAAAAATCGCGAAAATAATGAAGCGGTCGCGCTATGCCATCCAAGCGGCAATAAAACGTTTTAAAGAGACAGGTTCTTACGAAAATCGACCGAAAAGTGGACGAAAACGTATTACAACGGAGAGAGATGATCTTTTTAACGCGACTTTCTCTGAAAAATCGTATGAAATCATCAAAAGATTTATCTGCAGAAATAAATGAGCGCCAAGGAACTTCTGTATCAGCGAGAACAGTGAGAAGACGACTGGTAGAAGTAAATATACATGGTCGTAAAGCTCGCCGCAAACCCTTATTGAGCGAGGAGCAGAAGAAAAAACGGTTGTTGTGGGCAAAAAAACACAAAAATTGGACAGTTGAGGATTGGTCCAAAATCATATGGTCCGACGAATCCAATGTAGAGGTATGATAAATTAATGCAGTTTTACTTTTGTGTTACATAAATATGATATTTTGAATGTGCTGAATAGTGAATTGGAATTTTTTGAACAGCTATTAATTTTTCTATATCTTACGTAGATTTTGCCAACACCTGGGGCTCAGTTTGTTCGTAGAAGACCGGGGGAAGCGTTTGAGCCACATTGTATTGTGCCTACAGTAAAGTATGGGGGTGGTAGCGTGATGATATGGGGATGCATGACCACTAAGGGTGTCGGCGAAGTGTACGTCTGTGAAGGCAGAATGAACAGCAGTAGGTACATCGATATGTTAGGAGAAGTACTAGAACCGTCTATTGTAAAGCTGTTCGATTCCGATGAAGAGGCCTACATTTTCCAGCAGGACAATGCACCCTGCCATAAATCCAAACGTACAATCGAGTGGTTTAGCGCAAATAACGTGCCCATATTCGAATGGCCGGCACAATCGCCGGATTTGTCGCCCATAGAAAATTTGTGGCGTATTTTAAAGAGAAATGTCGCAAAATATAGACATAAAAACAAAAACGAATTAAAAGCGAGGATATTTGAAGAATGGGAAAAGATTTCACCCGAGATATGTAGCAAATTAGTGGCTACAATGCCTAAACGGATACAAGCCGTTATCAAATGCCGCGGTGGTGCTACAAAATATTAATGTATATTATTAAATTTGCATTCAAAATGTATATACACTTGTAGTTTAATTTTTATACCTCCTAATTTCATTTTACATCCAAAACTTGAGGGTGCTTCAGACATATGGCCAAGGCTGTATTTATTTGTTCAGGTTGGGGACAGGACTATCAGCTTATCGAACAGAAATACATGAATCCTAATTAAATGAATAATACAAAAAACGAGGATAATTACAACTGCCACTTACGTATTATAGGGAAACTATACAAACTGTTCTATTAAGAAATGCGTTGACTATAAGAGGAATATCCCACTATTTTTTCTAGACAAGGTAGATATTAGAATTAGTTGCAAAAATCTACTTACAAAGAGTCTTTTCAATAAAAATTCTATTACTTTTACAAAATCCGAAAACACAAATGTTTTGAAACATGAATGTCAACGACATACGAGGTGTGGTAATTAAATAACGAAACTGGTGTGAGAAATGTTATTTGTTGCAAATGAACTTATATTTAACTTTTATCCCCTTCAATATACTCTCATCTCCTATCTATACACTGCTGTATAAGTGTCTTTCATTGTTCAAAACAATGCTGTAGTTCATCAGTTGCCAACCTCTTCAACAACTCTGCCGTTTTTGCTTTTACATGTTCAACAGACTGAAAATGTGTTCCCTTTAATGCACTTTTCATTTTTGGGAACAGATAAAAGTCACACTGTGTGAGATCTGAAGAATACGGAGGATCATCAAGCTCAGCATGAGGTTTGTCCGCTAAAAACTACTTCACGGAGAGGGCATTGTGAGTTGATTCGTTGTCCTGGTACTGAATCCACAAATCCGGTCTTTTCTTCCGTACTTTTTCCCTCAGCTTGTTTAAGACTTCTTTGTAGTATTTCTGATTAACCGACTCTCAAACACGCTTTGTTTCGTGAGTCGTTCCATGATGTCAGAGCAAATGTTTATTCCATTGTGTTTTTGTTCCTGGGTAAGGTTTTTCGGCACCATTTTTGCATAAACTTTTGTCATGTTTAATTCATCATGAAAAATGTGTGTTACTGTTCCTTTGTTAATGTTTGCCATGTCGGCAATCGGTAACAGTGTCCTCTACAATTAAAGCTCAAAAGTAAACTAAAGCAAACAGCAGACAGAGAGGCGAAACTACAGGTTATTGCTAGGGAAGTATCAAAGTCAATGATATTCCAATTACAGCCTCGTCCGATGCGGTGTGCGATGGAAGGAACGCAGTCTCATTATTTAATTGCCATACCTCGTATGTTTTCTAATGGAAATGTTATGTAAAAATATATACATATGTAGGTAATCCCTGGTGTTTATATGGAGAGTTAAGTTTACCTGAAGAGAGTTAATATACTCGAAACGCGGCGTAAACAAGGTGTTATTAACATCTGAATGCTTCACATAAAGCCAATTGTCAAGTTTAAAGTGTTCGTCTATATACCTATCACGGTAACTTAGTTATCTACTTGGTGAGACGACACGGCTTTGTTCTTTCGTTCAGACGAAAGAGGAACGTATTTTTCCCATCATTTTACTGTATGGAAGAGGTACGGTAAACCCATAAAGAATCGTTCGTTAATAACATCAGAGTTTACCCTTAATATACTCGAAATGCGTCGTAAACACACATTCATGCTTTAGTTACTCTATTAAAGTTACGATACTGCCTATTCAAAATACTAAAAGTCAAAAAGTATTTTCATTTTTATCGCTTAACTGTGCTTATAACTAGAGATGCTAGTTTCAGTGCAGTAGTTCAGCCCTGAAGATGTCCCATACAAATGGGTACGAAACGTCGGCAGATATACTAGTGACGCGGTTCCAGCCCGGTAACCCAGAAGCAGATAGCATGGACCACGACCGCGGAAGTCTACGTACCAAATTAAGAGATGCTAGTTTCACCTACGCAAGAGAATCGTAACCTTCGCCGTTTCGTAGCATTTCAAATAAAATAATCTACGATGTTAACAAATAAAGTTACAGAAAATACTTGCTTAAAAGTTATAATTTAAAGATTTGGTGCATTAGTCACGTAAATAATCCAATTATTCCTATTAAATACATTCAGGGCGTATATATATATATATATATATATATATACGCCGTCTAAATGCCACAATGCGGTATTTATAAGACACTCGAAGCGAATGTATTCACAACATATTCGACGATACCGCCGGAAAGGAAAAAGATTAGCGTCTCAGGGTCTCTAGTTATTACTTAACAGATATTATAATTATTATTATGATAGTGTTTATTATAATTAAGCGGTAAAGAATGACAATATATATTTCTAGTTAATCACTTTACACTGACCTCAATTCAATTATGAGTACATTTTGTCGTATCACCTTATTACAAAACAGTCACATAATATCCCGTAACTGTAAAAATATAAAACCTAGATAATTATCTTACAGATATTAGAACTAATGAAACAAGTAATAACATTTAACAAAAACTATAAAATCTATATACAATATATAAATACACACCTTAACATATCTCCAATGCTACGCATGAAAAGACAAGAGCAAATAAATATCAATAAAACCATACCCACTCATTATTATTCAATTATACACAACGTGCATGATACCTTCTTTTAAATTGACACAACCAAGCGATTCCGACTGTAAGTCGTCACGTTACGAAAATAGATTTACAAAATCTATTAGTTTCAATATATGTCCATTTAAAGCAGTATATTCGGTTAAATTTGGTGCTTATTTCATGTTTGTATGATGCGCTATTCCTTACGTAAACATATAAATTATCAACTGGATGAATAAATTTTCATATCTGATGTGTCGGAGGACTATAATATAATATGTAAGTACATAATATATACACATAATATGTATTTCACGTGTGTATCTTCCTATATAAGATCATGATCGCCAGTCCTTGAACGACGCCTCAAATACTTTAACGATGTTAATTGATTAAGAATTAATGAAGGCGTGAAGTATTTGTTTTAATGATGCATAGTTTTTAAAGTATATACGCATCCACCTGTGATGAAGATGAAGCAGAAAATTTTTTATATTCGATACTACTACGTCGTATCATTCATGAATTAGTAATACGATGATAGATTGGAATGTTTTATAAACTTACAACTTAATTTTCTAAATCAAGAATAAAAGTGGGTGCCGTGAGGGAAAAGCATTTTTTTAAAAGGTAAAGTTAGACGAAGTTCATGATAAATTTTTTCTTTCGTATGCAATAGTTTGACACTGGTTTACTGAATTTAAATGCGGTTGAACACGTAAAAAGGGTGTTCTGGCAAACCAAAAGCAGCTATCAGCGAAGAAACAATTGAAAAAGTCCACGAAATCGTGATGGACCTGGTAAAGTTGAGATAGATAACAGAGAAAACAGGCAGAATGTAGTTTAAATCGACTTATAATATTTGGAATCACTAAAATCAATTTATGTTTTAATAATAAGTTGTAAGTAGATATATCATTAAAAATTACATTGTGTAAGATCACATATAAAGTAGCAGAAATGGTATACAATAAACGATACCTTAAATAATAGAATAATGCAGTACAATGCTAGTCGAAAATAAACCCATTAATGTACTATTTCTATATGATTGTGTAAAGAATGTTTCACCATAGATACGGTTACATAAATAAACATCAGTAATAACAATTATATTGCAGTAATCGTTAGACAGCACTTCAGAAGAATATAACATGATGACATTAGTGATTTGAAAATTTTATTTGAAATAAGATTTAATGTAAAATTATTCAGTTATAAAAGGGAGAAATTAAATCAAAATGAAATAAAAAAATCAATTTAAGACAATTTAAAAATGGAAAACAGAGTTAATGAAACGATGACGTGGTTAACGAAGACGTAACATGGCTAGTCCTTTTGGCACTGATTTGCGTGAAGGATTATGTGTATAAAAGGCGCAGAAACAGTCGGTACGGGGAAGATTCGTCTGCAGTTCAAGGTGTTGACACGTTAAAAGAAAATAGTTATAAGAGAATTCGTTTGCATTTTGAAGAGCTCAGACATTAAATAATTACTTTTATAAAACTTTCTTCAGAAATTTTAATTATATTTTGGTGAAATGTTAGAGGCATTATGTTTTATGTAAAGTTCTAATACCATTTTCAAATATTTTAATTTCACTTCATTAAAATTTTTGCATTTTGAAATTAGTTTCTTGCTTGAACTTTACTGAACATAAAAAACCAACTACGTCGCGGTTTTTAGTATTCTAAGGCTTATTTAACACCTAGTTTTGGACGCGCCCTATTTGGCGATAGATAGCCAGATGTTATTTGCTATATTGATCCTAGAGACTAACAAGATATCAAAAATTTTGTTTACTTGGGATTATGACGCGTTCTTTAATATTTTAACTTTGTATTGTTGAAAATATCACAAGTCATATGAGTAGGTTATCGATGACAATAATTATGAGGAGTGAGTACATGTATCTTTAATTATTTTGATTTAATTCCTACATTTAAAGCCAAGATTTGATTTATAAATTTTAGAAAACTGAGGATTTCGTTTTTTGTTTAAATTCAAAACCGTTTTAAAGCGTTATTAGTTACTATTTAATACTAATTTGGTACATAAATAAAACACAACTTACAGTGTATAGTATATTTATAATATGTATATATATTTTTAAATATCGTTTTCCAACTCATTTGCAAATGATGTTTAAATGTTTTTGACTTTTGTTAAATTTAATAAACATAGTCGTAAATAATCTATCGTTTTATTTCTTCGAATGTTGTGTTCTCAAACTTTATTGATACAGCAATGGTAAGTGTAACCTCTTAGACTTAGCAGCTGCTAATATTTAACTGATGTCCTGAAACTTGATCAATATATATGAATTATATCATAAGACTTTCTGTACACTTTTGTTATAACAGGTGGGGCAATAAGTATCACCCTATTCGAAAGTGTTGCTATTTTTGCAAATGGTAGCGTATGCCAGTTTGGTTCTGACATTCGTGAAATAGAGACGTGCAAAATTTATAGTGAATAACAATGAATCGATATACAAACTTGTTCATTCTAGAATTAGATATGCGCTGTCCACAAGTGGAAAGAGTGCAGTTCGGTTAAAGCGCGCGAGAAAGGAGGATAGAATATCTCTCACTGGCAGTTTCGTTTTCTCCCACTTTTGTATTGCAAACAACTTCCCCTACTTTCTCGCCTTTATTTCAAGAATATTTTATTAGTTTCACGCCAAACGGCAAAACATTTCAAGAAAATAGCCATGTTTGAAAATCTTTTTAATTTTTAGAATTTTCTATTTCATTTATTTCAAGAATATTTTATTAGTTTCACGCCAAACGGCAAAACATTTCAAGAAAATAGCCATGTTGCATTTTATTAAAAGATTCAAATAAAATGCATCAAATAATTTATACAATTCAAAAATGTAGGTACGTATTGTCAATGCACGCGAGAAAGTAGGGGAAGTTGTTTGCAATACAAAAGTGGGAGAAAACGAAACTGCCAGTGAGAGATATTCTATCCTCCTTTCTCGCGCGCTTTAACCTAACTGCACTTTTTCCACTTGTGGACAGCGCATATCTAATTCTAGAATGAACAAGTCTGTATGTGGTATTAACGCAACGTGAATTTCGGCGAAAATATAACAAGTTACCGTGTGATGTGCGGCGGCGCTATAGAGCCATGCTGACTGAATTTTTCTTCCCAGAAGTTGACGATCTGCATTTGGAAGACATGTGGTTCTAATAGTAATTGTCATACTGCACGCGACACAATGCGTATTTTGAAGGATGCCTTCCCAGCGCGTGTAATCTTGTGTGCCGGTGATTTGGCTTGGCCAGTCAAATCTCCCGATTTAACTGCTCCGAAATTATTCCTCTGGAGATATTTGAAGTCGTTGGTGTACGCGAACAAGCCCCGCACCTTGGAGGAGTTAAAGAATAACATTCGAAACGAAATTGACAACGTGACACCACAAATGCTGCGCGCAAATATGCAAAATGTAATCAATAGTAATTCATCTTATTTTAAGTAAAACAATTTTTAAAAATCATGTAAAACGAATATACAGTGTACGTTCTGGCTTTTAGCGGTACGGATCGCGTGGGGAATTTGTTTTCGTACGGGTATTTTTGCCGTAGTTTTCCAGGTGCGATACTGTTCAATTATTTTCTGATTATTAGTTGTCGAAATACGTATACAGAATACGAAAATTAATGTGGCAAGGGGTTATATATCAACCCTCAGTGATCAAGTTATGCACACTGTTATATATTACTTATAATATCTTCCTTGTATAACAATATTCCCATGTAGAATACTTATCGGCGAATTTCAACTCACTTTCTAAATATTTATTTGAAACTGTTTAAAATGAATCTATCTATAGAACAGACTAACTAATTCTTCGCTTCCTCATTCGCTAAAAAAGAAATCGAAAATTTATAATTACTTCGTACAAGATTCATTTCACGTAGACATAAATATTTAATGACAAAGAATCCCGAACCGCTATACCATTTCCCATTTGTTTAGTTCATTTTGCCTTCGCGAATAATAATAACAGATCGTGTTCGGGTCATTCACTTTCGTTTGATTGATCCAAGAGCAACGCATTAACTTTAACTTAACATATGTAAGATCCATTCACGTACGCAATTATAAATAACAGCGAACAATATTTAATGGTAAGTGGCACGATGACCAACATCATTTACAAAAAAAGATTGACAAGTGGAAACGACTTTTTTTTTCAGAAGAGAAAATTGCATTTCCGTTTCTCCAATGACTGCATTTCATACTTTATGAGCTTTCGGTTGTTCGTGTTTCGATTCTAGAGGTTTTTATTGACAAAGGAAATGAAAAAAGTCGAAATTTATTGAATATAAAACATGAACTATTAGAGTACGTGCATTCTTTCATAATGTAATAATTACAAAGTTTAAACAGCATTATTTATTTTAAAAATTTTTAATCAATTTATTATGTAGAGGGGAATAGAAAAGATTTACCTAACCATGATTGAAACAACTAATTGTACGTTGCCTTAATGTTTAATAGAGATATTTTTCCAGTTACGTACAATAATGGACTTCAATTTTATGCTTAATACAGTGTTTCACAAAAAACAGAATTTTCAACGAACGAATGATTACAGTGTATGGGGACATTGTACTTAAGTGAAATATTGGTCAAAACAGATTTGGCGGGATCGTGGATCCATTGAAGATGCTCCATCGTCTTCTGGGACCAAGCAGAAGTTTCTCTTGTTAAATACATGATAAATAAAATTACAATAACAACAATTACCACCTATGGTAATATGTTAACAAAATTATGTAAAGCTATTGACTAAAAATGTCTAAGTTTGCACTAAAAAGAAGTCCTTCATGACAATGCGTAAATATGCAGTCAGAGTCCTATCTATCCTCTGCGAGTGTAAAGTTTCTGAAATGAACCATCCACCATAGAGTTCGTCCAACTTATTATATACTATTTGTAAACCATAACCAATTGACAGAGAAAATTGATGCCTACCTTAAAGACCAACAGAAATATTTTTTTCTGATGAAATAAATTCGTTGGAAGATATATGACGTAAATGCGTTGAAGTTTGGGTTGAGAAATTAAATTATCAAAACAAATCGCGTTTTTATTTCGTCGCTAGGTAGAAATCTTTTCGAGTTTCCCTCGTAATAGTTATATTTTGACGAGAGAGGTCAAAATTGCACGTCGCTTATAAGACGCGCGGCCGGGTATAGAAGGAAGTGGTCTATTTTCTGTTATTGACTATTGTGTTAGGGAGTTTTGTGCGTTGTTTATAATTATATCGCGTACCTAGGCTGAAAAGACGACCATAATCTGACAAAATAAATAAGTTTATTCGTGTATTAACCACGTGATAAAGCTGAGAAGGTTGCTTAATAGAATAAGTTTTTACGACGTTTTATAAATTGTAACTTATTTTTTATTTTATTTACATGCTGTCAAGTGTATACCTTTGGTTCGCCGATTATTTTGCTCTCTCTAATTATGAGTCATGATTTATGTGAAAAAAGAGTGAAAATTTTGATGAAAGGTGTCACTCATCAATTTCTAATGGTAGTGTAGATAGATAGGTATAATAAGACATTGAAATGACACAAATTAATATTAGATATGCGATAAGCCTACATAAGATTAGGCGCACTGAATGCTTTCATAAACAAATAAAAAAAAACAGCTTAGAAAGTTTAAACAGAAATTTCATTTATGAATTTTAAAATATTCTAAAAAAAGTAGGGACAAAATCTAGAAAAAAAATGTTTTATTTTCATCACTAATGATCATCGCTTGATAATAATAAATAGTACTTTGCAAATTCTAACCATTCATTGCACTAATTATTATAAAAGAGTTATAGCTTTATATCGATTGTGTCTCAAATACTTTGGAAACTTTGCCAATAGTTTCTCTAATCATCAATCGGTGCTTTTTATCTCAGTATAAATGGTTCATGGCAACCCTACTACACTACAATATGGGGCGGCTAAACTATTAACATTAAATTTCTTTCTACACACTTCTGTTTCAAATTTTTCAAAGGAGTATGTTCTGAGATTGCTATTCCGTTGAAAAATAAAGTCTTCTTCAATTATATCTACGCTTATGAAAACATTTGCTTTTACTGAAAATAATTATATATAAATATATAAGTAAGCACTCTAGGATGGGAAATTAATGAAAATTAGTAATTTCTGCTGTGTTGGTTACAATCACACAAGTGAATTAAAAATTTGTGTCCTGAAGCAGGACTCGAAGCTGTATCTGCAGTTTTCTAGATGGCTGCCTTATCAATTAAGCCACTATGTAGTACGGTGAGTATGTTCCAACCATAAAAACATGTGAGGCGTGGTTTCGACAATCTAAAACTGGTGATTTCGATGTGCAAGACAAATAACATTCTGGAAGACCGAAAGAGTTTGAAGATGCGAAACTGCAGGAGTTATTGGATGAAGACCTAACCCAAACTGATAAACAATTGACAGAAGCGGTAAATATGGCCTAAGAAACGATTAGTGATTTATTACCAGCGATGGAAAAAAATCCAAAAGATGGGAAAGTGGGTGCTACATCATTGGATGACAGGCAAATGGAAAATCGAAAAATCGTCTGTGAAATGCTGCTTCAAAGGTATGATCGGAAGTTATTTCAGCATCGAATAGTGACGAGTGATGAAAAATAGATTTATAAAAATAGATTTATTTCGAAAACTATAAGCGTAAAAAATCACGGTAATCACTTGGCGAAGCCGTCCCATCGACTCCAAGGTCAAATCGTTTTGGTCGCAAGACAATGCTCTGGGTTTGGTGGTATCAGAGTGGCGTGGTCTTGGTGAAACAGTTAATACTGACCGCTACCGACGACAAATTATCAATTTGAACCATGCATTGATAGAAAAACGTCCAGAATGGGCCCGAAGACACGGTAAAGTGATTTTACAGCAGTTTCATACAGCAAAACCGGTCAAGAAAGAGTTGAAAGCACTTGTATGGAACATAATGTCGCACCAGCTGTATTCTCCAGACCTTGCCCCGTCCGACTATCACTTTTTCGCGTCAATGGGACACGCGCTTGCACCACTTTGCCAATTTCGAAGAAATTAGTTTTGCTCAAAAGATAAACAGTTTTTTTGGGATGGCATTCATAAGTTGCTTGAAAGATGGGCAAGATGTGTAAAATCAAATGGCCAATACTTTGAATAAATAAATTTTTCCATTTTCTTGCAAATTATGCAGTTTTTTTACAAAAAAACCGGTAATGACTTTCAGGTACGTGCGGTTAAATATTCTATTATAAGTGACAAGTTTTCATATATCATTTTAAAATCCATTAAAATATCTTTGCTAGCGTAATAACATTTTTTATTCACGCTGTTTAGATTACGTGAACAGATTCAAATTTATTAATTGTATTTTCAGATGCATGTCAAATGGTTTTCTTAATTGATAGTTAGAACAAAATATATATATCCCTGACTCTTAACAAAAAAAAAACATTTATTCATTCGAGTTACTACGTAGTTTAATATCATTTATAGATGTATTATCATTATTAATTTGACACCATTTTCACAGTGATATTCCTGCAATTACTCATCATACAAAGTCTGAAAGTACAAGTGCAATTTATGTTTTTGTGCCTGCCTTATATCTGTCGACTCTTTCACTGATTTCAATTACATTCATGTCTTGGCTGGTCTTAAATAAAGTTAATGAGAGTATTTCAATCTGCAAGCTTATCTCTTAATGCTGCACATTAAATGTTTTATGCGATAGTTTTATTGTTTTTCTCGTATTAGCCTGGTAAATCTCAGAGTTTTTCTTCCGGTAATGGCATAAGCGTTTGAAAGTCGTTTATGATTTTCTTCGCACTGTATTCGCAAAGTGGATGATGTAATTATTAAAGGATTTATATTTATTTCTCTATTTTCTTAGATTAAAATAACAAATAAAAACATTATTGATAAAGTTAGAGCACTAATTTATTTAAACAGTATAATTAAAGAGAGTTCTTCTAGCAAATATACACAGTCTGTCGCGGAGAAAACCGAACTTTTTTAAAAATAAAAACAAAAGCTTACTATTTTGATAAAATTCATTTATTTTATTCAAAGTATTCGCCTTCAGTTTCAATAGAACGTTTTGCACGGTCAATTAACATGTCGAATGAATTTTTAAGTTTTAATGGCTTCGACGTCGGCATAACACTGTCCTTTCATCGGCAAATGTAGTTTGGAGAGTAGATAGAAATCACAGGTGGCCAAATCCGGTGAATATGGTGAATCGTTGATGGTCAAAATGCCATTTACATTATCAAGTAATAAACGTTGGCTTCCATTTTCACGATATTGAGGGCGCACACGACGAATACCAGCGTTGAGTGTGTGACTAGTTGGTATAAACACTTTATGCACTATGCCTTTCGAATCATAAAAACAAATCAACATTGTCTTCTCTTTTGGCTTCTCCAACCAGCTTTTTTGGTCTTTCTTCGCTTGGATGCTTCCATTCAGAGATTTGACGCTTGGTCTCTGGATCATATTGATCATATCTCATCGCCAGTTACAATAGAATATCTGAAATCCCCAATAATACTTCAATCTGGCGATATGTCACATGTCGATCTTCGTTGATGATCTTGCACATAGCATCGACATTTTCCTCAGTGACTGGCGTATTTGGTGTACCTGCTCCTGGATCGTCGCTAAGACTAATCCGTGGGTTTAATTCCATTTTCAAATAACTTGTCAACTTTAACAGTTCATTGTAGCTACAACACTACACGTATCGCACTGAAATTTTGGATTTAGGTTAACTAAAGATGGAGGTTAATTTTTAGTGCTGACATTTAATTAGTAACGCCCTTTATGTTCCACTATGCAAAACTTAAAAGACATCCCACGTAAAAGAAATCAATAAGAAATTAATTAGCAAATATGAGCAGCAAGAATTCTGATGTATATTTGTTTCGGTCACTTTTAACTCTTAAGAAGGAATAATCAGTAATTCTTCACCTATGTGACCAGAAACCAATGACTATAAAATTAATTTTTTTAGAGCATTTAACACACACAATTTGCATAATTAGAACTCTAACGAGCCATAAGTGGTGCTGTTTTAATTTGAAAGATATTTTTTTAATCACGAGCGAAAATAATGGTGAAATAAATGGTGAAGTAAAATGAAAAATGACGTCTTAGACAGTAATTGTTATCTTGGAACTGAGCAAGTAACTTTCTCTTCTGTTCTGTATTAATGATTCAATCACATTTTAAAATAGCTCAATTTTTGAGCTTGTTTTATTGTGTTAAACAGTGCTTGTACTGTGGCAATTTTGATACTGAAAAATGTATGCGCTTACTTTTAAATTTGATTTTAAATTTAATTATTGCCCCAATCGTAGCTTCATTATAACGTAGATAAGAATTTTAATATTAAAATAAATTATTCTTTTCTTGCTCATTTTGCTTTACATCACACTCTTTCTTAATAAAGAAATATTATACTATAATCCATAAATTTCATATTTAAGAATTCAGTTGAGATTTAAAAGTCGTTTACAAAGAGCTTACTCAAACGGATACCATGAGAACGAGTAATCGCTCTGAACAACAAATTCCTCCTGTAAATTCCATTATAGCATTGTCACTGATCTGCATTTAGTCAGCGGTATACATCGCATAAATCTTTCAACGTTCGGTTCTTGTTAAATAGCTTTGGTGTTAAGTGCAATTCTCCAATGACGCTAAGAAATATACTGAAGATTCTTGTATATATTTTTGATGTTGCAATACTGTTCATTCATACGCTGTCTTCAAGAAAAGCCAATACAAGAAGATCTCCTGTGGTATTTTAATGTGTTTAATGTGAATATTTAATAAACGTACTTACTTACTGAATAAATACTAAGGGAATATTTATGTACAACCAATTTCGTAGGATTGTAGAAAAAACGAAAATATAAGAACCAATTTTTTATACGGAGGCTCAGGCTATACTTTGAAGAAAAAGTAGCATCGTTGGCTATTTTTAGTTTTACATTATAATTTCCTAAAAAATAATGGTAGAGAAATGTTTTAGTTGGTATTATATACGAGGGTAGTCCAAGAAGTACACCCCCCGCGTATATATGGTGGCTGTTGTTTGAAAAGAATGATCATGATCGAAAGTAAAAACCTTATAAAGCTTAAATTTGAAGTTTGACAACGCTACGTATTATTATTAGTATTTGGCAGCCATCAACGATGAACGCTCTCAGTAAATTTGTGAATATGGAAAAAGGTGGACAATGTTAATGTGATACAATACTTCCATTTGAAAGGCCTCACTCCAACTAATATCAAAGCGAAGCTAAATTCTACACCTTCGTCGAGCTGCCAAGGCGAACATCGCAGTGGGACCAAATGAGGGACTATGCCAGAAATGGTGAAAAAATCCACAAAATGGTATGATCGTCGACTGAAAGTGCGTGAGCTATAGACATCGTAGGCATTTCAAAAAGTGCGGTATATCGTGTTGACTGAAATTTACGACATGAGAAAGCTGTGAGCAAGATGGGTGCTGCGATTACTCACGATGCAAAAAAGGCGTTGTCGGATGCTTCAATCTAGTGTTTGGCAAAGTCTCTCACCAATAAAGCCGAGCTTTTGTGTCGATTCATAAGCATAGATGAAACATGGGTCCATCACTTCACACCTGAAATGAAGGAACAGTCAAAACCATAGTCTGAAAGGGGACAATCGGTTCCAAAGAAGGCGAAGAGAATTTCACAAGGAGGCAAGCTCATGGCGTCAGTTTTATAGAATGCACGTGGGATAATTTTCACTGATTATCTTTAGAAATCAAAAAAACTCGGTTGTATTTGGCGAAAAAAAGAGCTTTGTTTCAAGAAAATGAACCTGTACACACATCCATCATCGGGATGGTGACACTCAATGAGTTAATGTTCGAATTGCTTCTTCATACACCCTATTCGCCAGATTTAGCCCTTCGGATTATTTTCTGTTTTCGAACTTGAAAAAAAATGTTCCGGTGGTAAAGGAATTACCAACAATGAAGCGGTGGAGTCTGCGGTTGATGGCTATTTTGAGGGGTTCGACGTTTCTCACTATAAAGAGGGTATCGAACCTATTGAACATCGCTGGGAAAAATGTATCGAGTTAAAGGGAGACTATGTAGAGAAACATAGATTTTTTTCCAAATTCTTTGTTTTCTTTGTTAGGTCGGGCATTTCTGGCACTACCCTCTTATGTATAATAATTTAATAGCTCAAGTAATTAGAACAAATTTACTGAAAAATGTCCATGTTTTTTAGATTTTCGTGTCCAATTTTTCCATTCAAATAGTAACGCCGGTCATAAATAGTAAAGGTGGTCAGTTAATTTACTTCGTAAATATTGGATAGTCGGGAAAGTGTTGACACTTTTTGCAACAGATGGCGTTAATTCATTCGCATTTATCTTTATACTTCGCCATATGACAACTGACAATTCCAATTCAATTTTGTTTATTATATACGGAACAAAAACATGTTATTACTTGACATATTGTTCACCATAAATTCTAACTTTCAATATGCATAAATACATTCATTTGTAGCTACATTAAAACCAATAAAGACAACTGAGAAAGAAAAAGTGACGTCCAAGGACTTAATCAGTCAAACTTTAAACATTAAGAGTGACACAATATTTCTACTTTGTTTTTAAAGAGTTGAAGCTTGGTGGAGAATATACCAACTTTGATACAAATACTGCTGAAAATGCGCATCATTGTAAATACAGAAGAGTTGCTGCAAAGACTAGTGTTATAATGGCAATTTTTAACGGGGGTGGTGTATGTAAGGATGGAGGTGCATTAAACGTAATTGCGTTGAAGATATCGGAACGTGATAAGTGGTCATTGACAATTTTATAGTGTTAATATGTCGTTAACTTTCCTTTTATCAATTAAAGTTTGTATTCTCAAAATATTGCAAATATGTATTTCCATAGCATGTGTACCTAATACCACTCTAGTTCCGTCGAAAATCAGAAAACGTCTCTGAATGACGTCTATACATTGAATGTAACAATCACATTGTGGGTTCAACACCGTTGGTACGTAGTTTAATATAGGTACGTTACAAGCGGTAGATTGGATCAGTACTCGAAAAATATTTACATGTTCTTATTATTAATCGATACGGAATTTAGTCCCTAAATGATGATGTGATTTAGTAATAACCAAGCTGAGAAGTAGCAATCGAAAGATAGGGTGAAGATTTTTCTTGTAAATAATATGTAGTGGCACTTAGTGAACTTCAATTTAAGATTCTTGCTATCGCAAATCGGTGGAAACTATCTAAGTCATCCTGGAAACCATAATGATCTGTTAGGAACGTATATCGCAAAATAACGTCTCATTGTCAGTACATAAAATTTTAAAATTTACAACGCAAAAACACTAGTTATGTAACTTTCGAAGATATTAAATAATTGAAGACCCGTATGAGAATCTTGGAGGACAGGACTTCAGACAGTATATCAACTACAAACGAATAAAAACTATTTATCTTAACCATGTGTGATCTGGTTAATATACATATATGAAGTAAGCCAACAAAGCAGGTTGCCATGCAAGTTGAATGTTTTCATAATAATTCCAACATAGAAGACCATAGTGTGTATTTTCATATTTGTATTTGACTCTTTTACATCCATAAAAGGAACAGTACACGTTAAGATTTTGACAAGTTGCTTAAGGTTTACGATAAAAGTGCTTTACAAGAACATCAATGTTAATGATAGTTCATGAAATTCCATCACGGTGATTTTAAGCGTAACGACGCTCCCTGGTCAGAGAAGTTGATGACTATAAAATAAACTTATAACATACACGAAAGATTACAGAAACGTTAAACATCCACTATTCAAGTGCTCACGAGTGCGCCATTTAGTTCAATATGTAGGCTCGTCATGAAGAAGAACGATCCTTTTTGAAGCAGCTGATGACTAGTAATGAAAAGTAGATTTTTTACAATATGCTGCAAAAACGGTCTTAGTTCCGAACTGAAAACTCACTTCAAACATTATTGTAAATAGACATTCATCACAGGAAGGTTATACTTTTAGGTGGTGGAATTTTGAAGTCGTGTTTTTTGAAGTTCTACCAAGAAGCGATTAATTTGAATTAATTCAATTGTACAGTCAGTGGTTGGATAGTTTTGAACGAATCCACCATCCTGGAACGTCCAAAGTTCATTAGCGAAAACGGAGTGATATTTCACAACTCAAAACCACAACCAAATTTGATCGCCCGTCCAAAATTATTACATCTTGTATGGGATGTGTTTTCACACCCACTATACTCGCCGGAACTTCAGATGCCTTGAGACTTCCATTTGTTTCGTTTTATTTAAAACTCCTTACGCAGTATAACAGTCGACTTAAATGAGACTGAATCAGCACCTTACTATGGCTTCCAGCGATAAAGACAGGACTTTCTATGAACAAAGAATTGTGAAGCTCAACAAAAGTTGACAGAATTTCATCGAAGAAAACAGGCAATATATGATTGATTGACTTTTTTTATTTTAATCAATATCTTACGAAAGACAGAAAAAAATATGTCACGTTTTTCCCTACAGCGCGATAAAGGACTACACCATCCTAATTCTCTATACTCTATCATTGTCTCCACAGGTTTTCGTCTTCAATTGATCTAAACTCACCTCATTTTTGAGTTGATCTTTCCTGGTTTTCTTTATAATTTTTCTTAGAAACCTTATTTCAGTTTTTATCTTGTTTTTAGCCTTTTTTCAGTCTGTATCCATTTATCCTAAATCGTTTTTCAATTTTTGCAAAAATTTTTCAATTTTCCATTTTCATCAATAATATAAACAAAAATTTGAATAAATTTACTCAATGTATTCGCCGTTAACAGCTTAGGATATATGCTTTCGCTCTACCCAAATCAAATTATCCCTTTGTCATTAAATTAATTCATTTTTACCCAGAAAAACAAACTGTTTGAAGATATTTTTCAGTTGTTTGTTGGACTAGTTAATGTTTGTATTATTCTGGTCTAATTATGTCGTTTTTACTTTTTTATATTAATTGTCTAACATTTAATTTAACAACATTTTGAAGATTTCTTTCAGTTGGCTGTTGGACTAGTAGGTTTATTTTTTTATTTTTATTTTCCTCTGCTTTTTTTATATTAATTTTATTTTTTATTTATTTTTATTTTTTAGAATAATTTATAATTTTAATTTAATACAATATTTATTGTATTTGTGTCTTATAATTGGCGACATCCTGTAGGACATTAAAAATTATTATTATCATTATTACAGTATTTTAAATCAACCGGCGTAAAGTTCGTTTCATTTATGCGTCACTGCAAATGCATAAAACTTTTCTCAGAAAGCACAAACGACAAAAACTGCAAATAGTTTCCATTGCACACATGTGTTTACACATATGTATTTGCTTCTGCAGTTTTTGTTTAAGATATTCTAGCCTGGCATTGACGACTTCGGGTTGTTTGAGTAAAGCCAAAGCTAAAGTTCACCGCGAAGGGAAATAGGTATCACCACATAAGAAATCTTACATCAACGTTTGTGTTTCGTTGTGATGAATTCTCGGTACATTGTGATCGTCAACTCCATCGGATCGAGGTAAAATTTATTTATTTTGCGTGTCGGAGACCCCGATGTCTATTTATAGTGGCCATTTGTCTGTGTATGCTTGTCGCTGACATTCACCTCGTTGCTTGGCGGTCGCCTTTTGCGAAACGGTAAAAAATTTGGAAGAAAAGATGAAAGGAAAGTACGAGAATGGTTTCGGAAGCCTTTGATGTAAAGTATACAAAGAAAGCACAACAAAAGAAGGAAATGCTTGAATTCTTAATCAGAGGATATCTAGTACAGAACAACGCAGTAGATAAATAAGGATATGTATAAAATATAAAACTATGAATATAAATAACACGTTTTATTCAAAATAAAAATCTACAGTCATCTTCGTAGTGACTATCTGCTACTTTTCTTAAATATTACAGGCTCGATATCGTAATAAAATTTACTCACACAAGGTTATCTCCTCATTTTATTAAATATTTCACTCTCACTGCCATAAAAGTGTAGTATAAACTTAAATAAAACATATTTGAACAATACTTTCAATGCGTCTAATATGGTTGCCTCATTAAACAGAGAATATATTTGTTTGTGGTGGATACCAAATGAGGCTATGGCTTTTTCGACTTGTCACGACCATGGAAGCGACAGTGTGTATTTGGCGCATGTAAAGTGTTCAATAGCTTTGTTACTAATCCCCCCTCGTCGTAAAATGGGAAGTAGTGTTGATTATTCTTCCTAAAAACTGAAGGGGTGTCGACCACCCCTAAGACTAAAATTTTAAAAATCGTATTCTCCGGTAGGAAATTCGAACTGTCGACTTATCTAGAAAAATATCTGAAGACCAGTGCGTCTATCACATGCTCTATCCCGGCGTTTAATTCTATATATTAATTAATAAACATTAATCGTGTAAGAAAGGTATATACTTAATAAATATTCTTATTTGCTATTACCATTGCATTATATATTTCCACTGATGAAGAAATGTGGCAGACAGATGAAATTCAGAATAGTGTGCAGGAACTAGTCATATCTATAAAGGGTAAATTTTAATGGAGGTAAAAAAGTACATAAATAAAACTCTTTACTACATCAATATTCGTATTTTAACAACCAAACACATGCAATGTGTGTTTGGTTGTTAGTTGGAAAAGGTTTGCGGATTTATTCTGTGCGAGTTTTTCCGCGGATCCAGATGCGACACTGTGATTATCTGGTGATGATGACAGCTTTGTTGTCGGAATACGTATAATAATACGAACATTGATGTGGTAAAGGGTTTCATTTACTTTTTTTGATTATATCTACAAATGATACAAGGGTATCCGTTTATACTTCGGGAACTGGCAACACTGTTAGCGTTGCCTCCGATCTGATGATTGACGCGTGAAGTTTGTCATTTTTGGCAATATATTTAACTCGACAGTTTTTTTATCCGGTCGCTATTTCTATTGTTAACAGTAACTTGAAAATTTTATGGAATTAACTCGCGAACGTTTTCGTGCAATTATTTTTCATAAATTTCAACGTGGATTATCTCAACAAGAATGCAACGACGAGCTGAATTCTTCATATGGTGATGAAGCACTATCGAAAACTACAGTATATCGTTGGTATAGTGAATTCAAACTTGAACGGCGTTCTTTAGACGATGAATTTCGTGAAGGTCGTCCCACAAATGTTGTTGTGTCGGAAATATTAATGCAGTGTCTGAATTGATAATGCAAAACCGTCATGTGACATACCGTGAGATCGAGGCATGTCTAGGTATTAGTAACACCAGCGTGCATAAGATCCTGCATGAACATTTAGCCGTTAAGAAGTTATGTTCACGTTGGGTACCATATAATTTGACAACCGCTCCAAAAAGGACCCCAAAAAAAATACCCAAAAAATACAATGCTGGTGCATTAAAAAATATTTATAAAGTCGTCACAGGTGATGAATCTTGGATCTATACGTATGAGCCCGATAGTAAACAGCAGTCGACTATGTGGGTATTACAAGATGAGCCAAACCTACAAAAGTTGTTCGCGCTCGAAGCACATCAAAACAAATGGCCTGTTTTCTCAAAAAACCCGGTCATGTTGCAATAGTGCCTTTAGAGAGTTGTAGAATGATCCATTCCGAATGGTACACAACTATTTGTATGCCAAAAGTTTTTGAAGAAATAAGAAAAACAAACCGAAAACGACAAATCATTCTCCACCTTGATAATGCGAGTTATTACAGGTCAATTCAAAACAATTGAATATTTGACCGGGCAAATAATTGAATTGGTGAGCCATCCGCTGTACAGCCCTGATCTAGCATCCTGTGATTTTTTTTGTTCCCACACGTGAAGAATAAACTTCGTGGTCAACGATTTTCTACGCCAGAAGAGACAGTTGAGGCATTCAAAACTCATATTTTGGAGATCGCGCCTTCACAGTGGCAGCAATGCTTTTCGGATTGGTTTAAACGAACGCAAAAGTGCATTGATTTTCAACGAGAATATTTTGAAAAGCAATAAAACTATTTTCGATAATAAAATCTTTTTGGTTTGTTATTCCCGAAATATAAACGGCTACCCTCGTACTATAAGTACCACACAATATTACGACTCCGATTCAACTAAAATGCCAGCGATACCTAATTAAATTAAATGTCTTTATGTATTTAGTTAAAACGTGTAGTGTGCAATCACATTTGATTTAAATAATTTATGAAGTAAAGTACTAAAACCTTATATGTTTGTATTGAATATATATAAAATTTCTCACTTGGTTAAAATGAAAAAAAAATAAATATTTTTTATGTACACTACCATTGAACAAAATCGTTAAAAACTGCCACAGATTTGCTTTGGAAAAATATATTAGATATCATAAGATATGTATATCTGTAACTACAAACACAAAAATAAAGAAAAGCAAGTTTTAATAACTTTATTGCTTGCCAAATCTTGTTTTCGTCAATATATCCACCTTTGACACTAAATACGGCTTGGAGTACTCGGAGGGAGCATTCTGTTGCTCTATTACTGCGTTCGAAATATTATTCTGTTCTTCTCGAAGAATATTCCATAGAAGATTCGTTGCGATTTGACATACTTTTCTTAATCATTTATCTAGTTCATCCCATAAAAACTCGATGAGTTACTAATCTGGTGACTGTTGTGACCATGGCAACACATTGTTTGCCTGATTTACATTTAAATCATTTTTACACACTAATGCCGAATGTTTTGCATAATTATCTTGCGTAAATATAAAATTGTCACCTATTAATCGCATACCTGATGTTATTACATTGTCTTCTAATACTTACAAATAATTTTCTTTTTTAATTGCTCTTTCAATTTTTCGTAAATCTCAAGTGCTCCAAGAAGGTGTAAACATACAAGCAATACTTCTTCTTTACTCTAAAGTAGGGATAAATATATTGATACGAAAAATATGAATAGTTTAGAAGCCTTCCTACTTTACTGGTAGTTCCAGATGATCTTTAAGTTAGCCCAGAAACTTAAAAGTACCATTTTTACAAATCTTTAAAGTATGAATATTTCTGGGAATTTCTTTGGTGATGCGTAACGTCATAGTTTGCAATGTTACCAGTATGTGCGTCCGTCGATACATATTTTACCGAGGCTAACATGTAATACTCATTGTTATTGTGGTCTGCAGTTAGAGCATTATCAGAAGGTGATCGAACTGACATTAAAAAAAAACGATTTGGGTTATCGTGAGTTGAGAGAGCATCTTGCATGATTAATACCGATCTTTTCATGCTGCTTTGTCCTTAGCCGATCGTTCATGTTTCAACCGTCCCCAATTATTTGAAGAGAATCCATAATCTGGAACTATTCGAAAATAGATGTTACTAGTATGCGTTAGTGGTAGATATATATGTACACATTACGTATATTGTCATAGGCTTGTAAAACTGGGCTACCGATAAGTACTTTCTACTATAATCGGAATTGTATATCATGTCCATAGGAGCATAATAAGAAGGTCCTTTAAGGGCGAAAGTATTTATCACAAATAAGCACACACATTTTGTGGCGGCATACGTAGATCCCTATTAAGAACTGATATACATATATGCGTAGTTGCAAACATGGGGCAAATAGTATTGGTACTGTTTATTATATAATGTTTATAAGGCAATGTTAATTGAATTACATTTTATTTTATAAAATAATTTTTAAGTCCCATTTTTATTTTATTATAATTGAAAGTTTACAAGGTTTAAAAAGCGAATAATGTAATATTTTATTATTTACGAACAAAAATTGCACTGATGAAATTAAACTTCTGACAACAATCAGCTTATAAGTTAATCAAACTAGGCTAACTTCGTAAATTAAAAAATAAATTGTTAAAAAGTTGTAAAAGTAAAGGTATTTTAATACTAATATTTCGAAATATATTACTAATACATCTACTCGCATTGTGTAATAGATTTTGTTACGTGTTGAAAAGATACATTATGTCACACGATTCTCATGCGTTTATTTACCAAATGAAACAGAGTGTTAATATTTACGTAATCTTGGACGTTTACTAGAAAAATATTTACAATGTTTTATTATAATTTGTGATAGTTTGCAGAAAATCTCTGTCACTGCGACACTAAATTTTTTGCTAATTTTAAATATTTGCAATCACGCATTATTATTACCGTATTTTCCTTGAAAAGTTTAACACTTACGAATTCAAATTTATATGCGTTTTTCGTTCTTTTTAGAAAAGGATACGACAGTTTATTGCTATTAATTAAATCGTATATGTGTGAAGCAATATAAAATAAATCACTATTTAACACTTCTGCTATAAGTATAAAAATAGCGATGAATGGGGGAAGTTCAACCTTGACGAAATGTTCAAATTTTAAACAAAATTATAGCCTCTATTTTCTTATATTATTTTTCGAAAGATTATATACTTTTTATTTACTAAAAAATAAAATTATCAAATTAAATGTATGAGGTCTTTGTATCGGCAATTTAATTGTTACATTACTATCAAATGTACCAATATTAAATGTCCGAAAATAAAAGGGTAAATGGAATGTAAGAAAACGACGTCAACATAGCTGAAAAACAAAGACTGATGAAGAAATGTCATTCAAAACGAAGCCCAACTCTAGTAAGATCTGTATTTATACCACGTAAAATAGAGGGTAGAGTGCACATATGTAAGTTTTATTGTTAAATATACAATATGGTTCTAATGATGGACACAATTTTAATTGTTGAATTTGATGGAGCCTGTGATTGATTGACTTGATCAATAAGGTTGATATATAACCCCTTTCCACAATTAACTATTTGTAAATTCTGTATACGCATTTCGCAAGAAAACCAAGATGTGCACTGAGTGCACATCTTGGTTTTCAACGGTGCGGATCGCGTACGGAGTTTGTTTTTTCGTACAATTTTTTCGCCGTGTTTTACCAGGTGCGACACTTTGAAATTATCTGCTGATGATGACAACTTGGTTGTCGAAATGCGTATACAGAATTTACAAATAGTTAATTGTGGAAAGGGGTTATATATCAACCTTATTGATCAAAACAATTTTAATTGGTTACACTATCAGCACTGTACACTATATTTACATGCTCTCAATCACATATGAAAGAGGATGGCTGAAACGTTTCGAATCCTACCAGTGGAGCACTCTAGGACAGCATAGCAGTTGGTTGTAAGAAAGATGGTTACTATGCACACAAGATTTTTTACATTCTTGACATCATTAAAAGTAAGTCTGAGAATGCATTTCTTTGTAAGTCTAATATTGAATTTCAAACGAGGAAGAACATTTGCCGTTAAGTAAACAATTTGACGAAAGTGACTCTCTGTCTAAGGGTAAAAGCCGAGTGAGTTTTGAACGTGGACGAATGGAATTAACCCCCTTCGCTGATATTGCTACTACTTACAGTTTTCTGTGTCAAAATTTTAACAAAATCATTTAATTCATTCTTTATCTGTTTTCTAAATTCGTCCAATTGTTGAAATAAGTCAATAGACTTTTCCAAGGAAAGGATGTAGTTAAACCGTTTAGCTAGATTTAGTTAGAACTGATAGTCGTCTCCTACCTTTCTTTGTAATTAGCAAAAATAGATTTGTAAAATGGGAAACTATAAAAAGGGGGTCGACACTGAAATACTGATTATTCTATCAAAATGCACACCTTTCGTAATCGTGCTTAACAATTAAATTTGTGTCCACCCACTTTATGGAAAATTTTACGTAAAAATCTTGGTTTATGTGCTTGCAAGATTTAACTTGTACAGGAATTGAAGCCACACGATTTGGTGACTGGGTCGAAGGAAACGTTGCTATTGATCCACTAATATAATTTGAAAATTTTATGTCAGCGAAAATATGGAATTATGTTGTTGCTTGATAATGCAAGACCGGCATGTGACATACCGTAAGATCGAGGCATCTCTAGGTATTAGTAATACCAGCGTGCATAAGATCCTGCATGAACATTTAGCCCTTAAGAAGCTATGTTCACGTAGGGTACCACATAATTTGACAACCGCTTCAAAAATGACTCGCGTCGATTGGTGCCAAGAAATGCACAAAAAATACAATGGCGCTGCTTCAAAGAACATTTACAAAATCGTCACAGGTAATGAATCTTGGATCTATACGTATGAGCCTGATAGTAAACAGCAGCCGTATTTTCCTTGAAAAGTTTAACACTTACGAATACAAATTTATATGCGTTTTTCGTTCTTTTTAGAAAAGGTTCAGTGATGAAGTACACTTTTGGTTAAATGGCTACGAATTGTCGCATTTAGAGCGATGATAATCCACAAGCCCTTATCGGAACACCATTACATCCGGAAAGGTTACCGTTTGATGCGCTTTATAGGCCGGTGGAATATGTCTTCAAAAATGATGATGGTCAGAACGTGACAGTCAACGGAGAGCGGTACAAAAATATGAAAGGTATTAATGTTGCAAACATGTGGTTTCGCCATTAGATTATTTTCTCTGGGGATATGTAAAGTCGCATGCCTACGCCGATAAACCTGAAACAATTGAGCGCTTGGAAGCCAACATTCGACGCGTTCATATTCAAACATTAATGCCATAAAATTAACTTTTAAATAAAACTAATTTCATGGATATTATAAACATTTTTCTATGTTTTATTTCAATCCTAAGTTCTCCGCCTCCAAAAACACCATTTACATGCTAACTGTAGCTCGATCCGGAGTCATTAATCGAAAGGGCCCATTTATCATAGATTAAAGTAATTATTAATAAAAAAAAACGTCTTTGCCATTTTTAAAGAACCCATAAATATTTTTGGTAAGTTCTAATATCATCATTTACACCTACTTCTTTATGAGTAATGTAAAGTAGCAGTTATATTTCACAAGTACGTTTGCTTTAGAAAATATTCTCTGTTATTCACAGACTGTCAAATAATCAGCGTTGGCGTAAAATCAAGTAATTATTCTGTTCTTTCTTTATATATCGAAGTCGAGAAACATCTTTAAAAGTCATATGTTATAACCGCGAAGAATCCTCATTCTCATATAATTAATGCTATCGTAACACTTCTGATAGATAAAAGTAAATAAATAAACCATCATCCATTTTTTGATTTAATGCTGTGAAAGTTTCAGAGTCTATAAACATTTAGTTACAGATTAGACTCGCATATATCTAGACAATTTAGTATGAGAATATAATTTATTCTTATTTATAATATCCATAAATGATTTATAATATCGTTAAGACCTTTTAAATCTAAATTAATCATTGACGGTTAGACACATTTAGCATTTTGCTATTCCACTACACAAAGACAAAACTTTCACCCGATTGCACGAGAACCATAGCGTCTCGCCCGAAGTATTCGAATTTTATTAATGCCTTAACGAGGAGGCGAACTGACTCACCTACCTCGGAGGAGGTACACCAATTAAGTATAAACGAAGTCGGTCAACACCTCGTGCCATTCTTGTGCCATACCATTGCGAAATGGCATTCCGTACGACTGTTCGTTTGGGTTTCACATAGCTGGCGCCACTAAATCAAAGTATTTGTGGGCGTTATGATGCAATTATGGCAACAGTTCAGTCAATGAGTAAGAAAACAAAAGGATGAAGGTGAGTTGAAATTTAATGGAACGATTGCCAAAGAACAATGATTATACGCCTCCTTCAGATTTAATATTATTTTACGTAATATGGATGCATTATTAACAATAGACGAATTTTAATGTTTTAAATTCACTAATTTAAATGTCCATAAAGGAATAGTACATAGTTGTACATTAATATTTTAAGACGGAGAATTGGCAACTATAGAAAATTACGATAAACCAGGAGATCTCTTCTAATGAAATGAAATTATTCTAAACTATTATAAAGCAGAAAACAAGTAATACAAATTTAGTAGTGTGTGTCCAATCTTCTTCATCGAATAAGAATTCAGCAAAATCTCGATATTTGTCATTCATCATGTTAAGATTTAATTTCCAGCAATATTTCTACGTCTTTGTATTGTTCTTCGAGGAATTCACCTATGAGGAAATCGACCAAATGATGTCATTGATCTTAAATCTATCTTCTTTCTAAGCTTGGACTATATCACTAATTTTTTTAGTAATCAAATGATTGAAGTTGAAGTTATATCAATTTTCCTTATGAACTTGAATACCTCTGATGATAATCATTGGAGTTGAATTTGATGGAGCCTGTGGTTGATTAACTTAATCACCAAGGTTGATATATAACCCCTTTCCACATTAGCTTTTGTAAGCAGTAAACAATACATCGGCCAAACAAAAGATCGATCGAAATCCGGTATAAAGAACATCTTGCGCACATAAAATTCAACCGACCAGAAAAATCAGGTATAGCGAGGCATGTGTTAGAAAATGATCATAGTGTTAACATGGATTGTTTAATTTGATAAAGAACGTGTGTAATTATCGAGAATTAGACACGTATGAAAGCATGTACATTTTAAAGACTAAAAGCCATGTGGTGAACAGTGACACTGGCCCGACTCATACTTCCCTTTTCGGTCTGCTTAATGTCAGAGAAGGAGAAACACTATAATAAATCACATGCAGGTACTTATCGGTCGTGTCCGTGTTCCTTTTTCAATGTCATTCATCCTAGTTTAAGTAAAACAATTTTAAAAATCTTGTGAAACGAACATACAGTGTACATCTTGGTTCTCAATGGTATAGATTGCGTACGGAGTTTGTTTTCGTACAGGTGTTTTTCGCCGTGGTTTACCAGGTGCGACACTTTGTAATTATCTGCTGATGATGACAACTTAGTTGTCGAAATGCGTATACAGAATTACAAAAGTTAATGTGGAAAGGGGTTATATATCAACCTCAGTGATTAAGATAATCATTGGAGTTAAGCCTATTGTCTTCATAAGTTTAGGTAACACATGTGACAATGAGTTTTATTGTTAATGAAATTGAATTCACAATTTCTCTAACTATTACATATTCAAACTAAGAATGAAGCATAAAAAATTTTAAAAATGAATCTTTTTTTGTGTTGAGTACCCAAGTGAATCGTAAGTCTTCTCAATTTGTCACTACCAGGCGAGCGAAAATATGTATTTTAGAGTTTGTAAAATATTCCATGGCTTTGCTACTAACCCCTCCCAGCCGTAAGAGGGCTATTCCTCGACACTAAAATTGAAACACGGGTATCGGGAGAGGTATCGACCGCCCTCCAGGCGAGAAGCGATTCAAAAATCGCGCTGCCTCATACATAATTCAAACCGTCGATTTCTATAAATAACTCTCTGTGTATTTTTGTTAATTTTTTATACTTTGAGCGAGAAAATTAGCTTCTTTCCGCATCATTACATCAGTCTAATCGATAAAGTAAGTGATTTGAAACAGTACAGATTCATTTAATTGTTTAAATATTTGACGAGTTCATCATCTAATAATAATGACTAATATTTATAAACTCATTTAAAATCACTTTATAACTTTTGCAATTTTTTAAAGAATCCTCGTATAGTGAATATAAGCAAATTATTCGAGATTACATTGTCAACTCTGCCCCTACACTTCAAGACTCAATTGTAAACCTAACAGCTGCATATAATGGATGAATATGCACATTCTTTAGAGACATTCTTAACAGCCAAATTAGTAGGGAGTGTCAGAAATAATAAATGAGAGATGTATTATCTCCGTAACAAGTTTCGTTTCGAGATTAAGATGTCAAAGTTAGATTGAGAGCATATTCACCTTTACACATTCATGTATGTATGTACATAATGTGAATTTTTCATTGTTGAACACGTATATATATATATATATATATATATATATATATATATATATATACACTACTGTCCATATTTGTTCGGACGCTCTAATAAATTTAAAATAGGGAAAACAGTTAAAGTAATTTAAACCCTTTTTGCGCGAAGAACAGCCCGTACAATTCGAGGTAGTTTTTCAAGGACTCTATTCGTTTTTGTTTGGTGAGGTAGGACAAACTTTTCGAACCCTCCTGTCCAATTTATCCCATAACAATTCTATGGGGTTTAGGACTTGGCTTTGTGGTGGCCATGTCATTATTTGTAAGATTCTATTGTTCTGTCAGCTATTTAAGAAATTCTTACATATTATTGCTGAGTGTTTGAGATCGTTGTGCTGTATAAACACAAGATTTTCGCCGATCAAATGTAGCCTCGAAGGTATTGTATTTTCTTGTAATATTTCTAAATAACCCTCCTTTCGCAAAATGCCCTCGACTCCTTCCTTTTTTGACGGTGGGCACTATACAATCCTGCAACATTCTTTGACCATTCACACTTCTTATAAATACACACCGTGATTGTCCAAAAACTTCAAACTTTGATTTATCAGTCCTTTTTCCAGTCATCCTGTGTCAAATCTGTGTGTTTCTGCCCATTGTTGTCGTTTTTCCTGGTTCCCCCTTCGAAGAAAGGGTTTTCTTACAGCAATGCGGCCGTGAAGATTTGCAGCTTTTAATCTTCTTTTCACCGTAGTAACAAAACTTTTCTTGCACGGTCGCAATTCATTTCTGCGGTGATTTCGGGTGCTGTCAGTCTCCTATTTCGTTTGCTCGGCAATTTTAAACGTTCATCGTCGGCGTGAGATGTTATTCGCTTACGATCTGAATGTGCCGGATCACTTAAACTGCCCGTGCGTTGATGTCGCCGAGTGATATCACTAACAGTCGATTTATTAACATGTGTCTTTCGGAAATTCGACTCACTGAACAACCTTACTGATAAAAAGCAATAATTATAGAACGTTTTTCTAAAGTTGTTGGTTCTCCTCTCGACATTTTAAGAGGTTCATATAAAAAATATTAGTGATGCGCACACTACCAAGTTTATTTGAAAACTAATGAATATTTCGGCACAAAAGACTCTCTAGAGTGAGGGCAGGTAAGTTTTGCAAGTTTTTGCATATATTTTGCACCGTATTATCTCATAAATAACTGTATTTTTGGTGGTACGGGTTATTCCATGAATTACCGCAGTCATAAAATATAATAGTTATATGTAGGTGCTCTAATGGATATATTTGCCCGCAAGTAATCCAATTAGGTTACTCTACAATTTTAGAGCTTTAACGAAATAAAATCTAAACACATGAAATTTAAAACGTTTATTTCTCTATTAGAGATGCTAGTACATATTTACTACTATAAAATATATTCGTTTCAATATTTCGTCAAATCTCCTTTAACTTTGATCGCTAGAATTCGCTTTGGCATGCTGTCGATACAGGCTTTTACGGTGCCTTGCAACTTTCAATTTTCTTTCCAGGCTTTTTCAATATTTTCTTTTAAAACGCACAAATTGGTATTTGGTAGCGAGTAAATAATAGAATGCTCCAAATAATTTCGATTAGATTGAGACCCGGTGAATATCTAAGCCCGAGCAATACTGGCATACCGAATTCGAGAATCCGGTGACAATGTTGTGGACCGCTTGAAGTTGATATCAAATTTTCATTAATAAGCAATTCTTGCCACTGTTCAGCGTAAAACTTTAACTTTTCTTGCAATTTCGCTTTGAGAATATAAACCAGTTCTTAATAAAGTTTTTATTCTAATTTTTTCATTGTAAGTTCCTTTTAAAAATATATATATAGTATAAAATTAGTACGCTAATAATCTTAACTATAAAACACTAAGTTAAAAACGGTAAATACATTATAACGAACACATTCTTCGAGGATTTTAACAATTCTGAATAAATTTTACTTGTATAAACGTATTATACCACCCCGTCCTCCTCCTAAAACTTAGCAAACGCAGGTCAAGATTATGAGTTCGGTAAAGGATAAGTGACTCCGAAACTTAATACTATGGTAGGCTAACGATTCATATATTTAAGAAATATGTACATTTATCTTTCCCGGAGTGTACAATAATAAGCATTTAAAATATATTATTCATCATCACTGAGATATTTTCAAATTTAATTATTAGATATAGTATTCTTGTCATTACAGAGAATGCACAAAAAGCATTGACGATTTTTTTCATGTAATTACAAATAGACTATAACCAGTCACTGGGTTTTTAATTATTGAATGACCCTCGTGTTTTCCCAAAGAAAAAAACTCGAAATTAAAATAATATAAAATAAATGTTAGCGTTGTACTTAAACCACGAATAGCATTACATAATAACATAAAATATTTCAATTCGGCTTCCTTCATATGTAAACAATTATTTATAATTATTAGAGGTTACCTTCAAACCGATCGTCTGTTAAAAAGAAAAGACAAAAAAATTGATTTTAACATAATTTATTAAAACCAATTCACTACAAGATTTAAAAAAAAACGAGTCTGAAAAGAACTACTGAAGCGTACTAGTTTGAAGTAATTTAACAAAGAACATAATTAGAACAATCTTCAAAGCACAGACACACAAATGGAATCAATTCTCAAGGTTAACAGGTCGAACTAAAAATAAGACAAACAAAAAAGTTTCAACCAATTTATATTCCAAAAAAAGCACGTACAGTAGTTTTTCTGTATCAATATACGATTATTTAGTATTTGTTCAAAGGTTACCAAACATCAAGCAATTTGCTAATTAACAGAGTATTGTATGTATTCAACATTTTTAAATAGATTTATCTAAGATTAGATTACAAGGTACCATATGATTATAGAAAATTCATTGCTCGCAGATTAATTTAATAATAAACTAATTACATTATAAAAAAACGTGCTCGAAGCCACATTTCACAAAGCAGTTAATTTTAAAAGATTCTCTTCTCCAATCCATGTTTACCATTCATGAATGAATGAATGAATAAATTTAGAATGAATTAAATGAGGCCTTCGCAAAAGAAGGTTCTTCCGCATTTATTACGGCGTAAAGATAAAGCAGTTTACCTAGAGTTTGCGATAGTCCAACACACAAGAAATATAATACGTGGTTAAAAATAGGAACTTACAAATATCTTTATGGTACATGATGAAATACGATTCGCTGTAATATCTCCTGGATGGGGGCAAAAATTCGCCATATGGCGACCCTATTTCTTTAAAATAGTCTTTAGTGAAGATATTTATGTATTATTCCGCGAAGAATATCACATAAAAAGTTTCTTGTTTAAGTGTTAATGTCGCATACTATGTATGTACATATATACACGGTGCGCAATCAGAAGTGTCCATAGTGAGAAAAAGAAAATTAAATTGGCAACACTTGAGTAATGGATATGGGATTTGTAGAATATTAAAGATAATTTGACAATTCTTATAAATGAATACTTGAAAAGATTTGATACTTTGGTAATATTTATTGCAGCATAAAATTACTGCAAACTTTAATTAAAAACAATTTATAAATACTATTTAAAATAAATAGGTAAATAAACATTACTATAGAACTATAGCAAGTGTTGACAATAACCACCGTCAATCTGTAAATATAGATCCACCCGTCTCCTAATATTGGTAAAACATATTGAGTTCTCCAATTCCTCCAAAGTATGCAGTATATTGCTAAGGATTTTGTCTTTCAAGTATCCGAACAAAAAGAAATCTAGCAGGGTAAAATCTGGAGAATATGCTGAACAACATCCTCTGTTCATTAAACTTTCATCAAAAATTTCTCTTAAATAATTAAATTAGAACATGCCCTAGTACTATATTGTTGGAAGTAACCGCCATGTAGTTCTTCATTATCTAGTAAGGATAGTTTTGCGTTATAATTTCGTGCGTGGTTTAAACATAGACCAGTGCTTCGAAGAAATAACTCTTGCACTAGGTGATGTTTGTCCACATCGCACGATATTCAGGTGGTATAGAGAATTCCAAAGGGAATTAACTGTGGAGGATGCTGAGAGGCCGGGAAGGCCACGAACGTCAGTTACGGAGGAAAACGTTACTACTGTGAGGAAAATGCTTGGCGAGGACAGGCGAGTGACCTACCAACAGATAGAGGGTACTTCAGGCCTAAATGCACCAACAATTCGTTCGATTCTGCATGATCATTTGCACGTAAAGAAACTTTGTTCTCTCTGGGTATCGCATCGACTGACTGAAGAGCAGATGACACGACGAAAAAAGTTTAATAAGGGACAATCTCGGTATGTGAACAACATCGTGACAGGTGACGAGGCGTGGCTGTACTATTACGATGTGCCGACCAAAGCTCAAAACAAAGTTTGGATGTTTGATGATAGAACACACCCGTAGTTATCAGAAAATCCCGTTCTGTAAAGAAAATGATTGTTTGAAGTAACCGTCATGCAGTTCTTCATTATCTACTTTATCAACCAATAAATATATCTACTTTACATCTAACTGCGTTAATTGTATCACAAAAGAATACCGATCTGACAATTCGTCTGCTTGAGATGGCAACCCAAACTCCATCCTTTACAGGATGCAAACTTGTGTTTGTGAATACATCTGGATTCTTAGATAATCATATGAGATAATTTTGATTATTGAGATATCTAGATAAGTAGAACCAAGAATGCACTCTTATCTAATATCTTATCGTTGTCAAATATACTGCTAAAGCAGTTGCAGTATTCCTTTCGATGTCGATGGACCTATATTTTATATGGCTTAAAAATTCAAGGTGTTTCTTTAAATGCTGTACGAGCACTGCCATAGGACACACATATAACAAATATTTATTATTTGTATGTTTTTTTAAGAAAGTGTTACGGGTTCATTTTACCTTTTGTTTATTTTGGTGTTTAACAGTAGGATTCTTCGTTGTGTATTCGCTGTATATTTCAATGTTATAACTTTTGTGAATATTTCGAATCCTTATAACTTGCACCTCATTGGAATTATTTTATTACGACCCTACATTATTACATTTTTGTATTCTAGCAGTTTACGACATATGTTCAGTCAATTATATTATATTATCTTAATATTTTAACTTAATTTTGTTATAAATGGTGTTGGAGAAATATCAATACGGGCTTTTGCAATTATTATTTACACTAGTGTATAGGGGCATAAAAAAGACGCCTACCTTGCCGTGCAGATAATTTTCTTAATGATTTATTTAGACTAGTTTCAATTCTATTACATATATATGTCAAAGTATCTTTATTTAAAACAGTGGTTGTATCTTCTCGTTTACGTTTTAATATGTTGCATGTTTCCCATAAATCGTCCTTTACCTTTGATAAATGTATCATAAATAACTTTTTCCTCGAGATACCTACTTGTAAATTGATGTATGCAGGATTGGGACGAGTATGTCCACTTTCCATCTCGATATTGGTGATCCATTACGAAAATCTGTCGTTATTAAAAATGTATCCTGGTCTACGGTGAATGGCATGCCGTTATACCTATGACGACAATCATAACACTGGTCTAAGAAGCTTATGTTAATTGTTGCTATTTACTTTTATAAAACTCAATATACACCGCTGATAATATTTCGATAAATACAGAAGTACAAAATGAGATATAAAATGATTATAAAAGTAAACAAGGTGTAATCAGGATCGGTAACACTAAACCACTGAAGTACCCTAGTTTAGGGACTTTTGTGGTTCTACTACAAGACACTTGAGATTGTTCACCCGTACATACACATAACATATAAAGGATATCTGTTGAGCGATGAAAAGAATGCATGTACATATATACGTACGTTTATGATTTGGAGTGATAGGGAAACCTTTTTTACTTTGAATGTTATTGAAACAACTTTTAGGCGAGACTTTGAAAAGCTCTTACCTATTGACAAAACAACTAAATGTGTCTAGACAATTGATTTATTTATATTGTCGTGTCTTAGTTTTGGAAAAGGATATAATGTAAACGGAGGCAAAGTTAGAATTGTTTTAGAATTTAACAAGGAATGTATTCGACTACATTTTAGGAAATTAAAGACCAGCAATATAAAAATATCATCTTGATTTGGTTATTCATATTGCTAGTCTTTAAGATTTTCATTTACACTGATTCCAGGCTTTTAATGTTAGGATTGCCAAAACTTGGCACATGGCCGTTTTAACATTAAAAGCCCGATTCTTTTGATCTCCGTTTGTAACGAGTCTTTTATGGTAACACTGCCTAGAAGCTAACATTTCCACTCCTTCAGTCATTAGGGAGTGGATTGAAAAGTCTATGGAATGATAGATGGGGCATTTTCAGACTGTTTTTGTGGTGCGTCGACAAGTTGTGTCCCTAACATCAGCCGTCAAATTTCAGATTTTTACGTTCATTAATTTCATTCTGATGGCTGTTTAATTAAACGGCTCGAATTCCTATACTATTCATCTTGTCGACAGCTCCGAGACTCTTGAGAGCATTTCATAGTTTTTGACGGCATAATTATTTTTTTTGAGGGACTTAGATTAGCAACACATACTCATAATAAGAGTACTACTGTACTGAAATTTCGGTTTCTTCAGTTTCAGTGCAGTAGCTGTGCCCTGAAGATGTTGCATGCAAATGGGTACGAAATGTCGGCAGATATACAAGTGACGCGGTTCCAGTCCGGAAATCCAGGAGCAGATAGCATGGACCACGACCGCGGAAGTCTACTTACCAGATTAAGTATTGCTTTTTTTTAACAAAATGCTAATTTTTAACAGACTTTAAATATAATTTTCATTGATTTATATTGTAGAACTCATTTATTTAAAACAGGTAAAATTATTACGACTGTTTTATTGAGAATTCTGACCGTTGGGTTAATAAAACATTAAATTTATACTGACGACGTTTCCGGGGAGGGATCCTCCTTTTTCAAGTTATTTATTTTCCTCAACCTGCAATACCTTTTACAGTTAGATATTTACAATTGTAAACAATAGTTTTTATTATTACTTTTATTTGTTAAAAATATATTTTTTTGTTTAATATTGTAAACTTTACGTACACGCACTTTTAAATTAACGATTTTTTTAAATTGAGTACTTGCCTAAAGACTCATTCATTCTAATGTGTGTGTTTAGTTGATGCTTTTTCATAGCAACATCTGTTATTTTCTTTTTCTTTTTACCCCATGTTAGATATATTTGCATACGTATTTGTAAATTTCCGTTGTTGGATGTTTGTATATACAGGGAGATGCAGACTACAGGTTTTTAATTTTTTTTTTAAATATTAAGTTGTTATAAATATCATTAAGATTGATAATGTGTCTTCTATCATTTATGATATTTCGGTTTATTCTCAAAAAATAATCTCACAAAATCTCGAACCTACGAAGATAGTTTGACAAGTAGTGAGAATGACACATAGGTGGCGCTCTAATTGGTAAAACAAATGCACTATAATTTAGGTTGCCTATTTATATGTTTACATTCCGATATTTAGATAAATCGGTTGATTAGTTTATTTTTGACAGCTGATTGAAAAAGAAGCAACACGTCGTTTTGTTAAAATGGAAAAAGCAGAGTATCGTGCGGTGATTAAATACTTCGGAATTAAGGGTATGAAAGCTACCGAAATAAAAGATGAGTTACGGGAAACATTAGGTGAATCTGCTCCATCATCCGCCACAATAAGTAGATGGGTAAATGAATTTAAACGTGGTAGAACAAGTTATGATGATGAAGCGCGCTCTGGAGCACCCAAAATCGTGACTTCTAAGGAAATGAGTATAAAAATCCATAATATTATTACGCAAGAACGACGACTCAAAGTGAGAGAGATAACAGACATGGTAAACATTTCAACAGAACGCGTACACCACAATCTAACGAAAGAATTGGGCCTTTCCAAGCTTTCGGCAAGATGGGTGCCGCGATTGCTTACGACTGATCAAAAGTTCACTCGTTTGCGCATTTCCAATGAGTGTTTGGACCTTTATAAGCGGAATCCGATTGATTTTTGTAGGCGATTAGTTACTTGCGATGAAACTTGGATACACTACAGTACACCCGAAACTAAACAACTGTCGAAACAATGGTTAGAACGTGGTTCTGCACCTCCAAAGAAAGCGAAAACCACTTTATCGGCAAATAAGGTGATGGCATCAATTTTTTGGGATTCAAAGGGCATTTTGCACATTGATTACCTTCAGAAAGGTGCCACAATAAACGGACGATATTATGCAGACTTCTACAAAAATTAAATGTTGAGATTCGGCCAGGAATGGCAAAGAAAAAGATTCTGTTTCACCAAGACAACGCTCCCTCGCATACTAGCACAGTTTCGATGTCCAAAATCCACGAGTTGCATTTCCAATTAGTATCGCATGCGCCTTGTTCGCCGGATCTAGCCCGTTCCGAACTCCGTCTTTTTCCAAAATTGAAAACGGCACTAGGTGGAAACAAATTTTCGTCTAACGACGAGCTTATCATCTTCGTAGACGAGTATGTTGCAAGCCTTCCGGAATCGCATTTTAGAGATGGCATAAGGGCATTGGAGCACCGTTAGAATAAATGTATTGCTCTTTTAGGAGAATATATTGAAAAATAAAAATTATTTTGTATTTAAAAAATTCGTTTTTCTTTGCCATTCTCACTAGTTGTTAAACTACCCACGTATATTATCGGGCATATCCACGAATCCATTCCAACAGTAGATATGGCCATAGCCAACGCACACTTATTGTATACGAAATATTCCATATGTTAATTTCAATAATTGTTAATTATCATGCAAGTAGTAGTAAGTATTTTTTTCTCAGAACTCGTTAAATGTTATTGTCATATAAAATTAAAGCAATAATATATTCATTAAAGAAGTATACATATGTATACGCACAGTGTAGAATAGACAAAAGAAAATAGAAGAATATGGAAGAATAACAATCACAAAATAACGGTACGTACTAATAACGCGGCATAAGCTGTTAAGCAGTTACGATAGGTCAAGTAAAAAGAGTTTTCTAATAAACATATTTTAAACAACATCATTTTAATTGGCATACTCTAAAAAAGAGCATAAACTATTAAAGTATTATTATTTTTAATTGCCCACAATTACAAATGTAATATTAACAAGAAAGGAGTAAAACAAACACGTTACGAAAAAGAAAAATTCTTCTACAGTTATATGCAACCTGTTCTTCAGACATCTGTCACTTTCCCAATAAAACAATGCTTTCAACAGCACGCCTTGATCATTTCGCCACATACATACGTATGCACGTACCTAGATATACTTGTATAGGAACGCAAACTGCATGTGCTGCATTGATCTGACTGAGTGACCTGCTTTTCGACAAGAGTTCCGTGTTGTTTAAAGATCTATACTCTCGAGACATGCGAACAGTGTCCGCACAATATTCCTTTATAATAATGTGGTATGGAAAGCATTTCTTTAATATATGCGATAAGAGAAGGTTAATAATTTTGTGTTAGTTAACGGTGGAAAAGCACGGTATTTCGACACATATGCCAGATGAGACCTTATAAATACTATAGTATCTATGTTTATAATTATATATAAATATTAAGAATCTCTAAACTGTACTGTTCTCGTGGCTTAATTTGTAAGGCAATCGTCTAGAAAACGATATATACAGGTTCGAGTCCTATCTGAAAGCAGCTAATTTTCTGTAAATAGTAATAACGATGGAATAGCAGGAAATATGAATTTTCATTATAGTATCTATAATTATAAGTTTCTACTATGTCAAACAAAGTAACACATCGGGTGTTTTTTTAAGAGCTTGAGAACTTAAAATTATAATACAAGACAGAAATATTGTTGGAATGAAATTTTTTTTATTATCATCTGGTAGATAATTTCATGGTATTTATTTTTTAAATATGATTTCCGGCATATATCCGCCGCGGCTACGAGTTACATGGTCCATTCGATCAGTCCAATTTTTGACTACTTTTTCCAATAAATCTGGCCGTATGGTGTCAATGGTGGCTTGAATATTGGCAATAACATAACATAACCCCATAAAAAGTAATCCAGAGGCGTTAAATCGCACGAACGAGGGGCCAGAGAATAAGACCACTTCTGGAAATAAAGTTATCACCAAATTGATTTTGCAATAAATCGATTGTTAAGTGCGCTGTATGGCAAGTTGTCTTGTTGGAACTAAATGTCATCGATATTTAGCTGATTAAATTTTTGAAACAAGAATTCAGTCAGTATGGCTCGATAGCGCTCGCCATTCACCGTAACGGCAGCTCCTTCCTCATTTCGAAAGAAATAAGGACCGATGATGCCGCCAGCGTGTAAACCGCACCGAACAGTCAATTTTAATGGATGTAATGGTGATTCGTTAACGGCTTGAGGATGTCTTCGCTCCAAATACGGCAATTTTGCTTATTGACGTAGCCATTTAACCAGAAATGAGCTTTATCACTAAACACAATTCTTTGATAAAGATGCTCATCTTCGGCCACTTTCAAATGAGCTCAATCAGCAAAAATGCGACGCAAACAATGGTCGTTTGGCTTCAATTCTTGGACGAGCTGTATTTTATAGGCACGGAAGCCAAGATCCTTACGTAAAATTTTCCACGTAGTCGAAGGACAAAGACCAAACAGTTGAGAATGACGGCGAATCGACATTTCGGCCCGTTCTTCAATACTTGGCGCTACAGCAGCAATATTCTGTTTGGTACGCACATTTCTTTGTCTTGTTGATGGTTTTGAATCGAGAAGAGTAAAATTAGTGCGAAAACGATCAATAACTGTTCGAATTGCTTGCTCACTAGGCTTAGATTTATTTTTTTCAGAGTAAATTTCCACAATTTGGAAGCGTTGTTCTGACGTTAAACAATTCATGATGACTTGCCAAACCTTACTGAACAGAAATGTCAACACAGTTTGACATTATCAGCTGTCAAACCATAGTTATCGATATCGATAGTTCTCATGCAGCTTAAAAAACACCCATTATCAACCATAAGTGATTAAGTTGATCAACCACAGCCTCTATCAAATTTACCATCGAATGTTATTCTAAGAAACATACGTCTCCGATGTTTGGAGTCAGCTGCTGTGCATGCTGAACTCTCGGAACGATTTGAATCTGCGTCTCAGGGTGTTGCTGTATTCGTTGGTCACTCGGCCGATTATGTTGTACGCTATCCCGGTCTGGGGCTATGCAGCCCCTTCGAATATGCGTCGTCTTCAAGTCAGTCAGAACAAGTCGCTGAGATATATCGCTGGAGCTTCGTGGTATGTCAGAAATTTGACCATTCGTCAGGATTTGGGCATCCAGGCGCTGCAGGAGTCGTCTCAGGCTGTTGACAGGGGCTATTTTGAACAGCAAAAGGATCATGTTAACCCTTTGATGAGAGGGATCGACGTTTATATCACAGGGGCGATCACAAGCGTCCTCAGGATATGATCGTCAATTATGACCCTCCTTGTGTGTTTTGTGGACCTGTCTTTAGAGGCCTGATTAAGTGCATTTAAAAAGTGGAAATCGAGGATTACTTCGAAGACATTAAATGGAATTTTTGTCTTATATGTACTAGTAGAGGCTCTCGAAATTTTTCGACCAACCCTCGTATATATCAACAGACACAAAAATGCTTGTAAAAAAAGAGAACTTGAGGAATTTATTCTTTTGGGTATGTCCATTCAGAATAATATTCAAATTAACAGATAAAAAACTAAATTATATTCTTGCAGAGTTAGATGAAGAAATTAGCAGCAAAAACTTGCATAAACATTCCTTTAAAAACGTGCTTGCTAACCTTTAGTATAATGTACAATATCTAGTAATTGTATAATCCAATGGCACCTCACAAGAAATTAAATTAGATGTTAAACCTGTTCTGTAATCAGTTCATTAAGATTAATCTCATACAAACGATATTATTAATGTTTAAAATTACTAATGACACACGCAACCAATGATCAAAATCAACATTATTATATCAATTAAGGTTAAGTACACGTGTAGAATTGCTTTTCTAAATAAATGTGATAGCGAATGTATGTTTACGATGTTCTGACTTCTAGACGGAATCGTTTTATTGTTTACATATTTAAATATGTAAATATTTTAAAATACTTTATAAGAACATAATGGAACACATGTACGATGTAATTGAAGACACAAACATTCTTCTCTAGAAAATTTAATCTCTGAATTACAGTTTGATGATAAGGTGAAAAAAATATATTAAATCGAAACTTTTAAATCGTTTCCATACATTTACAATCTAGTTGCAATTAGGACAGTCTTAGATGTTAGCTCTAAATACGAGAGTAGCCGTTTATATTTCGGGAATAGCAAACAAAGAAAAATTTTTTTTTATTGAAAATAGTTTTATTGCTTTTCAAAATATTCTCCTTGAAAATCAATGCACTTTTGCATTCGTTTAAACCAATCCGAAACGCATTACTGCCACTGTGAAAGCGGTATCTTCAAAATATGAGTTTTGAATGCCTCAACTGCCTCTTCCGGCGCAGAAAATCGTTGACCACGAAGTTTATTCTTCATCTGTGGGAACAAAAAGAAATTATAGGGTGCTAGATCAGGGCTGTATGGCGGATGGCTCGTCAATTCAATGTTTTGCCCGGTCAAATATTCAATTGTTTAAATCGATCTGTGAGAGCTCGCATTGTCATAATGGAGAATTATCAGTCGTTCTCAGTTTTTTTCCTTATTTCTTCAAAAACTTTTCCAAACAAATAGTAGTGCACCATTCGAAATTGACCGTTCTACAACTCTCTAAAGGGACGGTTGCAACGTGACCGGTTCTTCCGAAAAAAAAAAAAACAGGGGGGCATTTGTTTTAATGTGCTTCGAGCGCGAATAACTTTTGTTGGTTTTGGCACATCCTGGAATAGCCACACAGTCGACTGCTGTGTACTATCGGGCTCATACGTATATATCCAAGATTCATCACCTGTGACGACTTTAGAAATGTTCTTTGAAGTACCGCCATTGTATTTTTTGTGCATTTCTTGGCACCAATAGACACGAGTCCTTTTTTGAACAGTCGTCAAATTATGTGGTACCCAACGTGAACATAGCTCCTTAACGGCTAAATGTTGATGCAGGATCTTATGCACGCTGGTGTAATTAATACCTAGAGATGTCTAGATTTCACGGTATATCACATGACCGTCTTGCATTATCAATTCAGTCACTGCATTAATGTTTTCCGATACAACATTTGTGGGACGACTTTCACTAAATTCATCGTCCAAAGAATACCGTCCAAGTTTGAATTCATTGTACCAACGATATACTGTAGTTTTCGATTGTGCTTCATCACCATATAAAGAATTCAGCTTGTCGATGCATTCTTGGTAAGATAATCCACGCCGAAAGTTATGAAAAATAATCGCACGAAAATGTTCGCGAGTTAATTCCATTTTTTCGCTGACATAAAATTTTCAAGTTACTGTCAGCAATAGAAATAGGGACCAGATAATAAAACTGTCAAGGTAAATATATTGTCAAAAATGACATACTTTACGATGCAATTATCAGATCGGAGGCAAGACTAACAGTGTTGCCAGTTCCAGAAATATAAACGCCTACCCTCGTATATATTAAATCTTGAACAACGATCTCGGCATCAATAAGAAAACTAATGTTACGTAATTTTATTTAAAAATAAAGAAGTTGAATATTCATCCATCTTACTGACTAATAATCTTGTCAATTTTTTGATCTATCTTCTGATGAATGTTTCAAATGGTATAATTATATACAGTTTGCACAAAATAAATTCAATCTGTTTTTGTAATACAAACTGACAAACGGGAAACAGGTGAATGATGGCGCGACAAGTGCTGAAGAAGTGGTAGCAGCTCATAACATAAAGGAATTGTGCAAACATACGAAACTATTAACAGAAACTTAAAGATGATGCACCATCTCATCGCTCGACGCTTATCACTGAATTTCTAACTACAAATGGCATTTTAACCATCAACAATTCACCGTATTCACCGGATTTGGCCCCCTGTGATTACTATATATTCTCCAAACTACATTTGCCTATGAAAGGACAGCGTCATGCCGACGTCGAAGCCATTAAAAAGGCGTCAACAGCGATCTTGAAGATCATCACTAAAGATGAACTTAAAAATTCATTCGACATGTTAATTGACCGTGAAAAACGTTGTATTAATGCCGAAGGTAACTACTTTGCATAAAATAAATGCATAAAATAAATGAATTTTACCAAAATAGTAAGCTTTTGTTTTTATTTTAAAAAAGCTCGGTTTTCTCTGCGACAGACGATGTATTGTCATCTTTGCAGATAAATGACCATACCAAAATATGAATATTCGATAGTGACGCAAAAACAGTTTCGCTATATAGTTGTGAAAATTGATAAATTACAGAAAACTGTTTGAAAAGAGCGTAGACCTATATCAACAGGTGTCTGAGATGAATATCAAGAATGTTGTGATGTTAAATAACGATCTCTGAAAAAAAAAAACTAACCAAATTCTCATCGAAATAGAAATAACCAAAAGAAAATGGAAATAGATAGGTAACACATTAAAGAAGTATAACGCGCAAGGCAAAGAACCAAAACCAAAAGAAATAGAGGGACGGCCACAAAGGGCATGAAAAATGTATAATGAAGAACTGGGAAAGATGAAGAAAAAAGAAAAAGAGAAATAGTTGCATAACCAAGTGCAAGAGTAATTGAACAAGCTTTGTGTATTACATTACGAAGATATGTAAGACTGAAAATTTCAATTGTTTCTTAATATTTTAAAAAGTTGACAACAAATGATAAATCCGAAAATGCCATCTTACTTGCTTACTTGCGTATTGGTTCCTCAATTAATAATAGTAATTGTATTATTTCCGTTATAATGAAAAAAACGAGAAAAAGATTGCTATAACAAACCCTATATGAAATCAGAAAAAAAAATAAATATTTTATTGAAGTCACAATCAATTGCCGTTTCAAAACCATACTACAAGTGTGCCATGAATGTTTGACTGAGATTATTAAATTCTGCGTAAAAATATTACATTACGAAGATATGTAAGACTGAAAATTTCAATTGTTTATTAATATTTTAAAAAGTTGACAAATGATAAATCCGAAAATGCTATCAAATATTCGAACATCTATAATTTAACAAATCTTGTATCGTTAATACTAATAAAGTTACCCATATATGTATACAGAAAATAAACACTGTGTATATTATATATTGAAATGCAACATCGTTCTTGTTACCTAATATCTTGTACGAACGATTTCAAAGTTTCTCTTTGCTAGCTAAATATTCACACAAATTCACCTGCGGACAGGATATTTACTTAAGCGAATATCCTGGTAACCAAGGACTTAATCAGTGTGACAATAGAAAAAAAGGTGGTCTTATATATAATTAAGAACAAATATGGAACTACGTTTTATTTTTGTTATACGTAGTTTTTAAAGTCTGGATATCTACAATATATTAGTATTTCTTTTATATACAACCATGCACAGATGTATTAGACACCCCAGGTAAAAACCCTTATTCTCGGTATTATCCAAGTCTGACGGAAACTAACCGTAAAAATAGTTAATGGTATTTACAGAAATGCGTTTTTGAATACCCTAGTTAATCCCCTATTGAAAAGAATAGGTGGAAAGGGGAAATTGTGGATTTTAGAAATTTAGTGCCATTCTAGCAGTGTGTGAGCAACGTGCGTTTGTGAGTTTGTGGTAGAGATCAATTAGATTATCCTATTTTTTCGCGTTGTGTCAGTTATTTGTTGAAGAAAAATGCCTAAAACACGCGAGTTGTCGGTAGGGGAACGCGCCCAAATAGTGCTACTGCATTCCCAGAAGTTATCAATAGCTGCAATTGCAAAAAAGAAATGTTCGCGATGTGCAGTCCGTACAACCATTAGTCGCTATCAGGAGAGTGGGCCGTTTGTTAACAGACCAAAAAGTGGCAGAAAACCCTGTACCTCGATTAGAGAAGACAGAATTTTACAAAGACTGGCTCTCAGTGATAGGAAAAAATCGTCGAAACAGCTCGTCAGTGAGCTGAAACAGCGTTATCTCGTAACAGTTTCTGCGCAAACAGTGAGAAGGCGTCTCCAGCGTGCTGGTTTACGAGGGTGTAAAGCGCGACGTAAACCGCTTTTAATTGACGCTCATAAAAAGAAGCGGTATTTATGGGCCAAACAACATGAAAATTGGACAATCGAGAAGTGGTCGAAGATTCTTTGGTCTGATGAATCGAATATCGAGGTATGTAAGTACATCTTCATGACTAATATTCTTATCGTTGTATGCAATTCAGTCTACATGTAATATTAAACAAAATTAATCCTGTCTAAGTGCTAACTTTCTTCTTTTGCCTGGCAGCTTTGGGGACTACCTGGGACGCTATACGTTCGGCGTAGGCAAGGGGAAGCTTATGAACCACAATGTATCATTCCCACAGTAAAATTTGGAGGTGGTAGTATCATGGTTTGGGGTTGTATGTCTGCATACTGTGTTGGAGAAGTGTATTTGTGCGATGGACGGATGAATAGCCAACGCTATTTAGCCATGTTGGAGGAAGTATTAGAACCGTCTGTGCTAAAACTATTCGACCAGGATATTCCACAATACATTTTTCAGCAAGATAATGCGCCCTGCCACAAATCGGGAGCTGTAATGCGTTGGTTCTAGGAAAACACAGTAGAGGTATTGGATTGGCCGCCACAAAGTCCCGATTTGTCGCCCATTGAAAATTTGTGGCGTATCTTAAAAACTAAGATCACGGAACATAAATGCCTGTCAAAAGCAGAATTATCAACAAAAATTCGCGAGATATGGGCTGCAATACCACCAGCAGAGTGTTACAATTTAGTAGCAAGTATGCCTCGACGAGTGCGAGCTGTCATTAAGGCCAAGGGCGGAGCGACAAAATATTGATAAATTGTACTATATTACTAAATAACACTTTGTACATAATTTTCACAACAGTTTTATTTTTCTCACCTCTCTTTTGACTAAACTATATAAACTATATATGTATGTATGTATGTACATAAATTCGTAAGATGTCTAATACATTTGAGCATGGTAGTATAAATCTCTTGCTAAAACTTCGTCGATAATTTAGAATTGGAAATTGCAGAAGTAAAAAAAAATATACTTCATCATAAATAGAAATGCAATTTTAATGTTTTAAAATATCTTTCTTTAAAAATATTTTATATAGAACTCTTTTTACTGTGATTTCTTGGTTTTGGCACTGCTTTTAAAGCTTCTTTAAAACGACATTTATATAATAATCAAATTTAGTACAGGAAATAGTTTTATTTAATAAAACACTACCTTATTTTCAAAGGATTGGCGTGATTTAAAAGTTTCAGATAGACACCAGTTAAATAGAAAACTAATCTAAATTCACTTTCAAAAAAGAAACCTTATTTTGTATTTTATTTATTAATATTTAACTTAGAAATTGATTAATTCCATTGCATGTTATTTAATTGTCAGATATGAAAATTTACTTATCATAGTTGCACTATAACATTTGTGCAAATTAGTTAGTTTAACTTACATAAAATCCTTGAAAAAGTGTATTAATATGTCTTGTTCATCTCAAGAATAATTTCAAGGTGTGTTGGGTTATAAATTATTATGTTAAATACTATTACGTATATTGTATTATATCATAATAAATAAATAAACCCATTTGAATATGATTTTACTAGAACTTGAATTAATTCATTATACCTCAAAAGTAAGAAATAGAGAAAATTCAATAATCCGTTGATTGTAATCTTATAATATAATGTAACCTTATAATATAAATATATTATTAATAATATTGGTGAAACAAAGCGGTCTGTCGGCACTCGTGTTTCTGAACATGAGCGTTGTACTAGGTTGCTGCGAATAGCCGATTCTGCACTTGCCGAGCGTAGGCTGGAAACCGGGCACCATATTTAGTTTAATTCGATCAAGATCCTATCCCGCACTAACCATTACCATGGTCGCATAATCCGTGAATCTATAGCGATCTCCAAGCACCCCAATAACCTTAACCGCGATGATGGCTACCCCCTACACAACGCCTGGCAATCCTGCATCTCCAAACTACCCAACCGCAACCGGAACGCTCCATTCACCCATGATCCATTACCCATATATAAAACCGTTCACCATCGACTTACACCAGTTTCAGTGCAGTAGTTCAGCCTTGAAGATGTCCCATACAAATGGGTAAGAAACGTCGGCAGATATACAAGTGATGCGGTTCCAGCCCGGAAGCCCAGAAGCAGATTGCTTAGCAGGTTCTCTCATAAGTATTCACACAGATTAATTTCTCTAAAATTCTGTGTAGCTTACAAAAAATGAATACGTTAAAACTAGTACATTAAACGAAAACTTGAAACTAAATTTAAAGTCGTAGAAAAATGGGAGTATTTATAAACAAAACGAATTTTTGGAATTACATTTATAGAATCATCTTCTGTCTGTACTGGTCATTAAAATAATATAACAATGATAATCTACGGCTTCCCAACAGCTTAACCACGAAAAACCTTCCCAGAGCTCACGCGATCGCTGGCGTGATCCAATGCCGTATTACGAGCCAAATCAAAGCAGGGTTGGATTCAACACTATTAGAGCCCGTTGCTTCGTTCCCGTTAAAAACTAGGTTTCCGAATTGAAACGTGGCTGTGAGCACAAAGAATGAGTTTCGCAGTGGACGTCAGAAAAAAGGCTACTATCATGAATGAGAATGAAAAGGTCCGCCGTATCTCCAATAATAGTGCGTGGCAAAGTCAAAGAGAAACGGCCTCATTTGCAAGGACGTTAACACTTTTCCATCAAAATAACGCACTTGGCTACAAATATGCAATTGTCATGTTTAAAGTTCATGAATTTGGATTTGAATTAGTGGTTCATTTGCTCTATTCACCAGATTTGGCTCGCAAAGTTTATTATCTATTCCCAAAATTGAAAAAATCGTCAAACGGAAAGACATTCTGGTCCAATTCCGAGGTAATCGCTGTAGTAAAAAGCTACTTTAAGAACATAGCTTCATCGACCTTCAAAAACGCATTGTTGATAAGCAGGAGTCTGCTATAGTGAAAAATAAAAATGTTTTTCTTTATAAAAAATTTGCGTTTCCTTTCTTATACCACTATGTTAGTTATCGAACCATCCTCGTCCTTGTACGAAACGAACCTAATTCTATGTTAAAATGTGCATCCAAAACAGCAACTGACTTAATCGACAGAGATAAATGAAGACAGGAGACAATATTCCCGGTTGACGCAGATCAGAGATCAAGGATAGAGTTATGGACAACACATATATTTTAAAAAATCAGAAGTAAAACACTACGGGAAGAACAAGTAGAACTATAAAACAAAAATGATATCCATACGAAATAAATTACGCAAGAGGAAAATTATCTATTGCAGTACCGTAACGGTCAGAAAACCATTCCAAATGCAATTTTGTTAGAGCACGCGAGATTAGTTGAACTTTCATACGTAGTGTCTAGACCTGGCTTCCCAAAAAGTAAGTATGGTGCTCAGATGCAAATAAGAATATAGAACGAGCAACAAAATATTCAATGAAATTCACATGTGGTATTTCAGCTTGCGGGACACTTAATTACATTCTTAACGTCAGTACAAAAATGGTTTGATAAGAACACTGGGGAATGGCAAGAGTACAATGATACCAAATACTGTAGTAGAATGTGCATCAAATGGAAAATAATAAAAGCTTCGGGAAAGCATAGTCATACTACCAAATAGTCGGCCAGTAGTATAAGAATGATATGGTGATTTCTATCAACGAGTAATGCTGATAATTTGCTAACGTGAAAAACTAACATGTGATGCAATGGTTAACAATGGAGATTGGACACTTTAATAATTATTCACGGCATTTGTGGTTCGTGTATGTATTTCAGTAACACATAGCTTTTGGGTTTATCAATGAATTTTTTTTAAATATCGGTCTTTTTTAATTTTTACATACGTAGGCTAGACTATAATATAATAATTCAAGTTTATAATTAAATATTACTCCTTACTTTTGAGGCTAATTATACACAAATTCCAGCAGACATCAATCTAAATTAAGTAATATCTCAACACCTATACCTTTCCATATATTTACATAAGCAATATCAAACACCCTATATATTACACGTGCGTTCATTTTCATAAAACCATTATAAATAATTAAACCAATCGATATGCAAAAAACGCGTATTCGCGACTTTAAAAAAGAGTCGTATATTTTACGATCAATAAATAACAGTGGTGCATGGTTCATACATATATGGAATTGAAAATGTGTTTTTAACGTTAGCCCCGGTCTTTTGCCAAAGAGCAGTTGCGATATAGAATAATTTATGACCGCTTGGTGAACATATCTACAACAGATAAAATGTCTGGTACCTTTTTCAGATGTTTGTTGACCCATTTCGTAAAGGTTTTCTTCTGAATGGCATCTCGTTCATCTGCAAAATAGAGAAAAAGATTAATAATTATAAAGTACAATCTTATATTCCGTGTAATGGAATATGAAACTGGTCTTGAATATAAAGTCAAAGTGTTCACTACGCATAAAAGTTTTATAAAAAGCTGTTATTAACAATTAAAAGTCAAATCCCAAAATGCTTATCATTAATTACGTATTTAGTAGCATAATTTGTAAATAATTCCAAAGGAAAATATGCTATGAATTTCTCTGTGTAATTTAAGAAAATAAAGCAACGAAAATTTAAAATATGTTCCACACCGTTAAAAATTTAGCATTTTATTGTTAACTATACAATTCAAAAGTCTCTCAACATATAAATTGTTAATCAGTTACTAAGCACTTCTTAAATTTTATGTACATTAGTATTTCTTCACCCTTTTGCCGATAATAATTAATATTTTCCTTTGTTTTTTTTCGCGGCAGTGTTGATTGAGAAATTATTTCATTTCTTTACGGTTCGCCAATATGAACGGTGTTTCAAATTTCGCGGTTTTTTTAAAGAATAAATAAAACACATAATTTGCATTTACTTTCAAAAACTTTTTACTGGTAATTGAAGTATCAGTTATGACATTTATATGCGAAAAATAATATCTGCCAAATGGCCTTTGTTAAAATTTTCAATGACATTTTTCGGCGACATACCTTTTGATTTTTTTTAAGTCAACGCCAGTTTAGAGTGGTTGATGAAGACGATTTGAACTTATTATTATATATGTCAATCATATCAATAGATCGAATGCTACATTAATAAAATACAGTAAACGAAATTCAAGTTAAAAATTTTGATCTAAACAATTAGGTTATAATATTTACATAAAAACATATATTTGTAGGTACCATTATTCATAAAATCGTGTTATCAGAATAGGTATCTTATAAATTAATTCGAAATTCGATTTAATTATTAATGAATATACTAAGAAATCATACCCATATGATTTCTTAGAAACAACTTAAATATAAGTAGAAACAGTGCATTAATAATTATGCACTTGTGAAACTGAAAAATTGTAATCTTAGCCGCTTTTTTTTGACATCGTATATATAAAGCAAACAAAGAACTTCAGAGTAAAAGTTGTTCGTATATTAGACGCACTACTGTTTCTACTCGAATACAAATCTTCGGAAAATAAGGTGTTTTCGTACTATTACATTATGAATCATAGACATGCTTCGACTGCCATTGTTTTGATATGTTACATGATCTCGGAAGATATATTTCCTGTACTTTGACATAATTGAGGCTCTATCTTACCAACGACACGAATAATTTCATCTTTCAAAACAGGAATTGATTGTGGATTGTTTTTATAAACCTGACTTTTCACATAACCCCAAAGAAAATAGTCTAACGGTGTCAAATCGCATGATCTCGGTGGCCGATTAACATCACCGTTTCTTGAGATTACACGTCCAAGAAACTTTTCTCTCAATAAATCGATTGATTCGTGTGCAAAGTGAGATGTATCGCCATCCTGTTGAAACCACATATCCTCTAGATCAATGTTCATTAATTCAGGCCACAAAAATTCGGTTATCATCCGGCGATATAGATCACCATCGACAGTTACAGCTTTACCAGCATTTTCAAAGAAGTAAGGTCCAATTACACCACCTGACCATAATGCACACCAAATAGTAACTCGTTTAGGATGAATAGGTTTCTCATGAATAATTCGTGGATTTTCCTCACCCCGGATACGGCAATTTTATTTATTAACATAGCCACCAAGTTCAAAATGTGCCTCATCGGAAAACATTATTTTTTGAGAAAAATCAGCTGGTTGTTCATTGATGAAATTAACAAATGAACGACGTTTTAAATTATCTAATGGCTTCAGTTCCTGTGTTATTTGAACCTTATATGCCTTCAGAGCTAAATCCTTGTATAAAATACGCCATGATGTTGATCCACTAAGTCCAAGTTGTTGTGAACGTCGTCTAATGGACATTTAAGGATCTTCAGCAACACTTTCACGAACCAAATCAATATTTTCTTGTGAACAACCACTACGACTGGATTTTTCACTTTTTTGATCTTCCACGGGACCGGTCTCTTGAAATTTTTTAATAATTCGACCTATAGTGCTTTCATATAGACGATTATGTAAAGCATAAAATTCACGTAATTTTCTAAAAACTCTTTTCTCAGAACGCTGATTTACATAAAATAATTCAACAATTTGAACGCGTTGTTGTACCGCGTACGAAGCCATTTTTATAAATGTCATACATTACACTTTTTAAATGCCCACATACCCAGACAAATTCAGTGCGCCATCTATATTTTATTTATTCTTAAAAAAACCGCGCAATTGGAAACACGCTTTATGTATTGTCTTCTTCAGAATTTAATTATTTATTCAATATTATATCTGCCTCACCAAATTCCGAACATCCCCAAATATTGTTCAAAAATGTGTCACATACATAAAAAATTTTTATTGTAGGTGATTAATCATACTTTATTATTTTCCATATTATATAATAATACATCCAGAATATCTAATATCCTGTGCGTTGTCTAATAACGTCTACCGGTGACAACATTTTCCTATTTATATGTCGAATTTGACTTCATTAAGTGTTTCGCAATAAAACAATTAGTTCCATACATTTTAAATTTTCGAGAGAGGAGAGGAATTATCTTAAAACTATTCCCTAATGAATGATTGAAGTATTGGTCAACAATTTCAATAGGGTCCTGAATCCATTAAAGATTATCATAATCGCAGTTGCCTACGGTAATACGACAAATTACTTTCGGCTATTAACAGGAAAAAATGTCCTGGTTTTCGTCACAAAGAGGCTTCTCTTCCCCATGACAATGTCGAGTTCACAACATAGCCAAAGTCCAACCCAAACTCCGCGAGTATAACTTCTTGGAGTTGGACCACCCGGTCCGAATTCGGTTCCACACTACTTTTTTTATTTAGAAATTTGAAAAAGTATCTCAGAAGACGTCATATTGCAGAGGATACAAACTGGAAAGAGGAAATTGGAGTCTATTTTAAAGGCCAACAGAAATAACTTTTTTTTTCATGGAGTAATGTCGGTGCGCAAATACGTTTCATTATTAGATAGAAAGCTTTTCTAGTCCCCCTATATAAGCGACTCCAACTTGATCACATTCGTCGCAAATGTAATGACTCGTCTATTGTAATTCTCGATTAACTATTGAACAAAAAAGTTGAATAACAAAGTATTGCTCTACTCTTATAGAGTTTGCATAGGCATATAGTGTACAGCTTTGGGATCTGGTCAATGGTTTTAATGCAATAAAATACCAGCATTTTCAATCAAAGGTATTTACGAAAATTTAAATATACTTTAGTTTATTCCAAGCCATATTATCTATCGTGACCTGCAGATATTCTGAGTCAAGAAGGAATTCGCTTTAATTCCTGCTCCAATTTGCTTGCTATGGATATTTTATATTTCCTTTATAAGCAAAGACATAACTCTTATAACTTACTATAGTATACTTCTGCTTGCGCTGGTAAAGCAAAGAAGGAAAACATTAAACTGCAATTCTATTTGTGAAAATAAAAATGGACAAATGTACCACCTGATTTGCAGACATCTAACTCGAAGACTTACCAATCGACCAACTTCAATTATGACATTCTCATTGTACATGCTTTTATTTATCCCTCAGCGCTCTAAGGCAGATTGTAATAGATTAAAAATAAGACATACAAAAATAGTTATGATGTGAAGCGAAAATATGCGATAAAAAGTTTAAATTAAATTTCAAATCTATTTTGTTGTAAGAATTTCAAAATAACACGAAAAACATATGAAAAATGCTCTCTTTTAAAGCCAGTTTTTTACTTTTCCTAAATAATTTATAGATTCTAGACACAAAGTGCTTCATTTCGAAGGTATAGCTTACCTTTGAGGAATTGCACAAGTAACATTTTATTCATGTTCTTCATTTTGCTCAATAGTTAAGACTTAATCTGAAAAATGAGGTAATGAGGTATCCGAACTTAATTCTATTAGGTCCAAGTTTGTAGCGACAAAAGCAAGTCTAATAAAACCTTAACTTAATATTAGCTCACTTCTAAAACAACTGAAACTATTACAAAATATAAACTATACTTTTACAACACATACAAAAATACGAGACGGGGATAAACTTGACAAAAACAATTATAGAAGTATGACTTAAAGGTCTTCATAAAATGAAAAATAAAACATTAAAAGTTTCGTAACTAATGATTGAGAATGCTATATAAAATGAAGCAATTTTCTTCTACTACTTTCCTTCACTACCGTATTATTAACATGAAAGTGGTAATAACTATTTTAGATTTATAATGTATACAGTCTGTCTCTAAAATAAGAGAAGAATTATTTTACAAATTTGCTAAGAAAAAAGAATTTCTTAACACATGGATCAATAAGTCCCGAGACTAACAATGAAAACAACATTTTTTTTGCAAAATTTTTTTTTATTCATCAACATAATCACCTTTTAGGGTGATACAATGGTTCCAACGCTTTTCCAATTTTTCAATACCATGTTTATAAAAAAATTTATCTTTCGCTTCAAAATAAGCTTCAGTTTCGGCAATGACCTCCTCATTTGAGCCAAATCTTTTTCCCTGGAGCATTTTTTTAAGATCAGCAAAGAGCCAGTAGTCACTGGGGGCTAAATCTGGCGAATTTGGGGGGTGGGGAAGCACATCAAAACCCAATTCGTTCAATTTTGCCATTGTTTTCATCGACTTGTGGCAGGGTGCATTGTCTTGGTGAAAAAGGATTTTTTTTCTCTGCATGTGCGGTCGTTTTTTTGCGATTTCCTCCTTCAAAAGCACCAGTAAGTCAATATAATAATCACTGTTGATCGATTTACCTTTTTCGAGGTAGTCAATGAAAATCACGCCATGTGTATCCCAAAAAACTGACGCCAGGACTTTGTCAGCTGACTGCTGCGTTTTCGGACGTTTCGGACGGCTTTCGCCAACTGTGCGCCACTCAGATGACTGCCGCTTCGACTCTGGAGTGTAGTGATGTATCCATGTTTCGTCCATGGTCACGTAACGACGCAAGAAATCTTTTTTGTTGCGAGTAAATAGCGATAAACAGCTTTCTGAATCATCGACTCGTTGCTGTTTTTTGTTCCATCGAGAGCAATCGCGGCACCCACTTGGAAAAAACCTTTTTCATGCTCAATTTTTCATGAAGGATAGTAAATACACTTCCATATGATATCTGTGTCATCTCAGCAATCTCACGGAGCTTCACTTTACGATCTTTCATTATAATTTTTGTCACTTCACTCACATTTTCCGGTGTAACGGCTTCCACAGGTCTACCCGAGCGTTCCACGTCATTTGTGTCGGTACGACCACGTTTAAACTAGGCAAACCACCGACAAATCGTTGCTTTTGATGGACAAGAGTCCGGGTAACATTTTTCAATCCATTGTTTTGCTTGCGTGGTGTTTTTACCCAATAAAAAACAATGTTTTATCAGAACACGAAACTCGGTTTTTTCCATTGTTTAAACAAACTACAAAACGACTTTACTCCAACCTCGATAACTCAGCTGTTTCTGGTCCGATCGACTTAAAATTTTGACACGTTTCAAGCAAAGGTTAGTACTCTAGAAAGACGTGGTTACTGGTTTACTACGAGCGCCATCTATGGGTTAGTCTCGGGACTTATTGATCCATGTGTTAATTCAACGAATTATTAAGTGTCATTTTTTTCATTAGTTGAATTACCCAATACTTAGTTAATTAAACATATGAGATGAATAGAGAAAATATTCAGAAAATGTCAAATTATTTTACCTCGATGAAAAAACTATAAATGTTTACCGGACTAAATTATGAGAATTTCAAGACAGTGAACAAATACTTTTCTTTTAACAATTATAAAGAATTAATTCAATATTATTTCCTGATTGATTTACAGAATTCCGAAGGAAAACAACTGCCTGCCTAATTATGTTCATATGCAGAAATAATAATGTCGTCTATTTGATTTATAGAATTCCGAAAGGAAATAACTTCATAGTTGTATTGTTACGTAAGTGCTTTTGCTTTTATTCAAGAGATGGACGTACTGTTCTCTCTCACTACTTTGTATTATATACATCTACGTTCAAAATAATATCAATTACCGTTGTTTAAACTCAGACATCATATTAAGGCGATAAAAAGGTATTCTCGTTATATGTTAAATGTTTGTCAGAATGATATCAGTTATGACAATAAAGAAAAAAATAAAACATGAAACACTTTGCGTTTGTGGTTCAATAAAAATATTCGTAAAATAATAAATTAATTCATGATATGGTATAAAACAGGAAAAACTTTGTATTTGTGGGTAATTTTGATGGAGCCTGTGGTTGATTAACTGGATCACTGAAGGTTGATGTATAACTCCTTGCCTTTTCGAATTCTGTAGACGTATTTTAACAATTAAATTGTCGTCATCAGCAGATAATTAAACAGTGTCGCACCTGGACAACTACGGCAAAAAATACCCGTACGAAAACAAATTCCGCACGCGATCCGTACCGCTGAAAGCCAAAACATACGCTGTGCAAAACTGTTTAAATATCTGTTGATGATGACAACTTAGTTGTCGAAATACGTATACAGAATACGAAAATTAATATGGCAAGGGGTTATATATAAACCTTCAGTGATCCAGTTTGTATTTGTGGTTTAATAAAAACATTCGTAAAATTATATTAATACAGGAGTCAAAATAATAACAGTCATTATGCATAAAACAAACTACATTTAACTTAAAAATAAAATTAAGTAAAGGGTGTACTAGCATTTAGTAAAGTTAATGGATATCACTGCTTCACATCTTCGAGACATCGAATCCATTAATTACTGGCAATGCCAATGTACAAGTGGAATAGAATACGCCGCTTTTTGGATAGTTTTTTTATGAATCATTAAGGTTTGTAGGTTTACATTTGGCAATCTCAACTTTTACATTTCCCCAAAGATTCTTAAGATTGAGATTGTGCTGGTCACTCTAGAACTTCAATCTTTTCTTTCGCTAACTAATTTAATTTATTTTTAAGTAATTTATTCGCACCCTTGGCGTTATTGACTTGCATAAAGAACCATTTAAAAAACATGTCATACTCTGCATATGGAAGCATGATGTTTTTTGTAATATATGGATTACATGTGTTATAATGTATGTACTTTATGCAAAATATCTTGTCTACACCACAGTAAGAAAAAACAACCTGAAATTATAATTTTTGACCTGTCATAGCTTACATTTTCACAGTGTACTAAGGAAAATCGCCACTGTATTCGAAGGTCTTCTTACACATGGAAAGCGACCACTACCAAATAAGACAATTTTACTTTCGTCTGTCTAAATATATTGCACCATTCGGACGCTGACTAATCTAGGTAGCCTTTCGTTGTGATAATGGTACCCTCTGTGAACTTTTTGCATATAAATTATCCCTATTTAATCGCCTAAATTTATAAAGTTTGTTGTCGGCAAATTGGATTTCTTCTTGCTGCCCGCACATTCTTAGCGAGTAGTTTTTAATTTCTTACAGCGCGATTCTTTCCAGCAAACCCTATTGTAAAGCTTTTATACTTTTTACCTGGCATAAAGCTTGTCGACATTGGCAAGAGAAGGTAAAACTGCTAGAAGTGATCAAAAGTTATATTGCCAGTATGCCGGATAGAATTAATGCAGAAATTAAATCCATGTATTAGTAATATGTGTCTCTTTTTGTTTTATTTCTGATAAATTTGAAGAAAATACCATCAGAAAGTGGTTTTAATTCAATTGTCAGGTGCTACTGTAGGTACATAATATGTCGTTTCGATATCAAATTCACAAGCCACCACGAGCGTATAACTTGTTGACAAGGCCAGATTATCTGACTGTTTTTCTTTTAGCAGCAGTTTTGATTCGAGGATCTTTTATTTGGGAATTAGCTGTGTTTATATGCATACGTCGTTGTTTGCTTGGTCAGTAGATGCACTGTTGGGTTGGGTTAGAGCAATATAAATGCTTTCACTTTTATCTGAGAAATAAACATACGATTCTCTCATTACTTCAACTAATGAATTATTTTTGTTGTTTTAATAAGTCTACTTCCTTCCTTGTACCAAAGAAGATTTTGGACTGACAAGTTATAATTTTAAACACCAAACCGCTTTTATTCATGACGTAAACATGTTGAAATAAAAAAGGGGTGCGTTTACTCAAAATACTTTTTTATTTGACTCAAAAGTATTAGTTCTTGAAGTAATCGTTCACTTGAACATTTTTAAATGTAAATATGGACGGTGCAGTGTAAAACCCGCACAGAAACAAGTCAGTCTTTCAGTGCCGAAAGCCAAACACACACTGTTTACTTGTCTTTCAGGTACGACACTGTGATTATTTATCTGTTGATGATGACAACTTAGTTGTCGAAATACAGAATACGAAAATTATTGTGGAAACGGGTTTTACTAACCTTTAGTGATTAATCAACCTTAGTCCCCAACAAAATTTACCTACAAAAACAGTTATGCAGACTGAATAAGAATCATATGCTACAACGAACGCATCATTAGTAAATGTTTGTGTAAATTGCTACCTTACTATACACAATAAAAAAAATTAAATTTCAAACACACATAGATCATTTATTTCCAATAATCAAGCAGATCATAAAACATTCTTATTAGGTATTCTCGTTAATAAACTAACGAGCACGATGCAAAATTATTAAAACATGACTTATCAAGGAAATATTTTTGCACATTGCGCACTGAATAAATAACATATTTCTTAATGAATGAAACTCTCAGTTCTTAATCACGGTACGTAAATTGCCCGTGAAGTTTTATCAGGCGTTGCAGAATCGCACACACACGTTGCGTTGGCGTCGTAATAGCATATACACGCATCGGCATATGCTCGACAGCGAATAAAGTACATAAACAAGGCAGGGTCTGTACAGTGTTCAGCCAGTCGGTACGCTGCACCGATAGTAGATGATTTATTTGTGAAAGAGGCAAAAGGATCGCGCGTCTGCCCGGAATATTTATCACCGCACTGAAAACGTTGAAAGCGAAAACTCTATATGCTGTCTGTGTGCAACAGATACTACAAACACTTTTGTAAAGCTTTCACACGTTGTCGTAGATAAGGAAACCTTTTGAACACTTAATGTCACTAGTAAGTGTGGTAAATTAACATAAGTGTTACTGCATCTCCTGTATGTAGAGAGTATAAATAGGATCATTTGAAAACTGAAAGAATGTGAGAAGTTAGGGTAGACATCTAAAAGCATAATTTTTACACTTCTTATGCGTCTAAATTTGTTTAAATGAAGTTCTCATCAACTTTTTAAATTCTAGAACCTAATGGCTTCCTAAAAAGTCATGTTTTCAATCGAGTTTTTGCTATGTTACTACCACCAGAACTTATTTCAATATATTTATGTCTCGAATAAAAACAATTTGGTGTTCAATATGAAATTGTTGTTACTTAAACGGTGTTGTTGCATAGTTTCTGTGCCAGAAGAGTAAGAACAGTTGTCCTGAAGATGTCTCATGGAATTAAAGACAAAACATCTGGAACACGAGTATTGTGGAAGCGGCTCCAACCGGAAGCTCCGGTTTAGGTCTCTTTTGTCCATGTATTTGGGCGACCATAATTCCGTAGTTGTTTTCATTCGGAATTCTATCACTCGTTCAGAAAATAATATTGATAATAGTTCTTTATCATAGATAAAAAGGGTATTGCTCTTTCTCTTGAAATTCTCATAATTAAGTTCAATGAACATTTGTATTTTTTTCTGTAGAAAAATAATTGGATATTTTTTAATGTTTTCCCGATACATCTTGTATTTATTGAAGGTAATTCAACTTATGACAAATGACATTCAATAGTTTGTGGGATTAAGAAATTCCTTTTTCTCAGTGCACATTTGGGAAAAACATTTTCCTTTTTATTAAATTGGTGGGTTTTCGTTTGTAATTGTTTGCAGTGGAATCGCTTTCAGTTTTTTAATTTTCAGCTGTCGAAAAATAAATATTTCAAAAAAGATTGCTTCCCCAATTTTTCAGATCCATAAAACGAAGATATTGTCTCGTTTGGAATCGTTTCTAGTTGTTTATATCGAATCGAACAAAAAATGTTAAAAAAATTTTTTTATATTAAAAAAAAAATCAAAATATTTTCTTGTTCAGAATCGTTTGACGTTTTTCTTTTATAGTGGATCGACCACTTTTCGTGCGTAGTTTTCCGGTTTTCGAAAAACAAAAAAATAAAAAAAGTAGATCTTGCACTTTTCAGAATCAATAAACCAATATACTGTTTTACCCGTAATCGTTTGTAATTGTTTGTTGTGAATCTCTTTTCGTTTGTACTGTCTCGGTTTTCGAAAAATAAAAATCAAAAAAGTCGGCCCCGCACTTTTTCAGAACCGAAAAAGCGAATATATTGTCTTATTCACAATCGTTTGTAGCGCATCTTTTTTCGTTTGTAGTTCTTTGGTTTTCGAAAATTAAAGAAATAATTGCCGCTATTTTTGTCCGATCCAAAAGTGAATATACTGCCTTGTTTAGAATCGTTTGTAGTTTTTTTGAAGTGAATCGCTTTTCGCCTGTAATTTTCCAGTTTTTGAAAAAAAAAGAAACCTACAAAAATTAGGTGCAACCTCCCGCATTTTTTCAGAACTAAAAAATCGATTATACTCACGTATTTAGAATCTTTTGTAGTTATTTGTAGTCATTCAAAAAAGCAAATATACGGTATTTATAGCTATTTTTCGTAGTGGATCGTTTTTTGCTTGTAGTTTCCGATTTTCGAAAACAAAAAAAAATCAAAAAAAATTTGATCTCGCGTTTTTTCTGAACCAAAAATAAACATACTGTCATATTTAGAATCTTTTGTAATTGTTTGTAGTTATTCAAAGAAGCAAATATACTGTCCTATTTACATTCGTTTGTAGCTATTTTTCGCAAAGAATCGTTTTATTGAAGGATTATATTTCAAAAATTACATTTTTAGTAATTTGCCGTCGAAAGACAAAACGCGCACGAGTGTACGTTTTGGCTTTCGACGGTGCAGGTTGTGTACGTAATTTGTTTTGTGCGGATTTTTGGCCGTAGTTTTGCAGGTGTGACACTGTTTAATTATCTACTGACGATAACAATTTAGTTGTCGAAATACGTACACAGAATACGAAAATTAATGTGGAAAGAGGTTATATATCAACCGTAAGTGAGTAAGTTAATCAACTCCAGCTCCATCAAAACTACCATACAATTTTCAAATGTTATATTTCTTTATTAACAATCTCTTTTCTGTACTGATTTATTGAGAGTTTCTAGAAAGTACAGAAATTATTACACACGATGTCAAATGTATTTCAAAAAAAAAAGGTGAAATAATATTTATTAAATTTACATTTTAAAATGGAACAGCTTAATACAAGATCGTTGAAAAAATGTTAAGAATAGTATTTATTAATTATATATTTAGCAGCCACTTTCCTATTGGGAACGGATTACTATTAATTATTCGCTTCCAATTTGGTAAAACGCGTTTATGTAAGAGCAGATAATTAAGCTAGATTAAAAAGCGTAGGTGAACCGATCCGGTGATGAACAGAATATTTTTTGACGCCTAGAAAGCGTGAAATAAATTAATATCGGAATCATCAAAAGGAACTGCTCAAACGTCAAGTCGACAGAATGTTTATTCGCAAGTGGCGTAGGAAATACATTTTTGTAGAATAATATGTACATATGTACCTAAAGACGATGAAATTTAAATGTACGAGTTCTGTGGAGGAGCTTTCGAAAAAAGATGATGTCACTAATACGAGTAATAGTTCAGAATAAAGAAAATTTACTAATTTAAAAGTTCTTACATTTTAGTAAATATGCAATTCTTTTCTTAGTAACATTGTTCATAGGTTTATAATGTTAATATAATAATAAGTTCATATACAGTAGTATACATACGCAGGTTGCTTTAAAAGTTTTGCGGTTCAGTTACTTCCCGGTAAGGTAGTGCTGTCGGAAATATTTTTCACGTATTCTGAGATTTTTTAGTCCGAATAGCATTTACAGATTGCTAGCATATGCTGTTGTCGCTTTTTAGTAATTTTTAAAAGTGAGTTTTGTGAAAAATGAAATTAACGCGCGAAAATTTTTGAAGCCAGGATTTTCTAGGATTTTAAAGATGGTCTCACTTAACGAGAGTGTTCGCAAAAAAATCAAGCGATGAAGCATCATCCTTGATGACTGTCGCACGGCGGTACAACGACTTCCAGCGTGGGCGTGTTTTGCTTAAAAACGAGCATCGCGATGGATGGCCCGCTACTGCAGACAACCACTACAGATGCAGAGATATGCGGGCGTCATTGGACGTATGTATGACCCAAATCAGAACTATCCTACATGATCATCACTTGTCGTCAGAAAGTTTTACGGTTGATAGATACTACACAATTTAACGGACGCTCAAAAGAACTACGTATGGGTTGGTGTAAAAAAATGCTTAAAAACTTCAATCGAGGTAGAGCGAAATCAGTGTACGGCATCGTTATGGGTGACAAAAGTTAGATTTATTGTTACGAGCTAGAATGCAAGCAACAATCGGTTCAATGGGTCTTCAAAGACGAGGAGAAACCCGCGAACTACTATTGCATTAGAGGATCGTCGCACAGTCAATGTTAAATGGTATACAGCCATTTGTTTGCCAACTGTGTTCCAAACAAGGCGCAACAAATGAACAAGCGGACTAATCATTCTGCATCAGGATAATGCACCATCACACAACGTATCTCGAACATCAGAATTTTTAGTCGCTTCATGAACGGAATTGATGACTCATCCGCCTTATAGTCCCAACTTGCTGCCTTGGAACTTCTTTTTATTCCCATACATAAAAGACAAAATGCGTGGATTGAAAATTAATAACCCGGGGGCGACTGTGGAAGCCTACGAAAACTTCGTATCTTTTTGTAAATGGTACAGAACGATGAATTTTCACTGTCCTGGAAGGAGGAAAATGACATGCACATATTAGATTGGTCTCCATAATGCTCTGACGCCTTCAAGAAGCAAAAGCTTTAAGGAAGGTTTGTTAGTAATTTGCAGTCCCTATGCATAGAACTTGGGAATATATGGCAGTCTCTATCTGTTGCAGATGCTTAGAAATTAATTGATAGTATGCCCAGACCTTGCGAAGCTATAGTGAACAATAATGAGGCTTGGAGTTTAAAGAAACTTTCTTCTACAGTTATTACAAATGTACTTTAATAGGGTGTCCAATCTCCATTATTGTAACAATAATTGTAATAAGTAATAATAACCTTTGCAAAATAACTAAAAATATTGAGTGATTATATATTTATAACAACCTTTCTTTGTGTGAGTTTCCTAAATTTTTCGGTGGTCCTAATTTAACGATCAATATACTAGCATATACGAACACATGTTCGGAAAAATTAAACTTATCGAATGGAAAAAAATAACGACATGAAGTAAATATTAAACCTAATTGAGGAATGGATGTATAATAGCTGCACTTATACGAATGTTAAAAAGAAAACATGGCGTTAGTAATATCACAACTATCCAAATAGCCTAGATTTAAACTACCATTTTAAAATCATTACACCATAATGACCATAATAACAATAATTTCACCAATTATTCGATTTTATAATGGTGCTTTACATACCAAAAAAAGAAGAATAATTATTAGAGAGCGAGCATTAAGGAACACTTAGGTTTATTCATAAGTAAGTGGCATATGTTCTACGTTTAGTTATTAGACGCGCATAAAAAAATTTTAAACAGGCAAATTACACATGGGTCAATGTACCAGAAAAAATAATGATCTGTCATAACGCCGCTGCATGACCGATCATTTTTCATGCATTTATCGACATTTTATGAACTAGATATCCTTTCTTGAATACGTAATTTCAAAATATTTTACTTCGTCTCGGCTCCGAAGAGATATTACCGTATAAAGAGTATTTTTTTTATTCCTTTAATAATCTGGCACGACGATGTTATGGAGAAATTTTCTTTTATATACATAAAAACATGTCACTTAATAGGAAGGTTGTTTTGCCGTCGTCGTCCACTGAACCTGCAGTATATGTTACAAAGTTGACGTTTACATGACTCATAATACTAATAGTGCGTGTAATTGCTTTCGAATAACTTCAAATAATTGTTAGTAATGTTTTTTAATACATAAAAGTCTAAAGCAAAATACGTACAGCTACGTTTTGAAACTGAAATAGTGGTACGTGGTAAACTGAAAAAGCTGTCGTTTTCTGTTTTGTAAGTAATAGTTCCCGTAATATAACTCATGTAGAAATACATTTGGCGCCGCGTTGACGCTAGATTGAAAGTCTTATATTGTAGAACAATGCACTAGGCTCGAAGTGACTATAATCGATGCTAGGAAAATAATGTTTTACATCTGAAAAAGATAAAACTTATCACAAAATTATTCTGAAAAAACAACTAATTTTTACATACAGTCGGCCACAAAAGTGAATGTTGAATGTAATCAAATATGAACATTCGTCTATATACGAGAGTAGCCGTTTATATTTCAGGAACTGGCACACTGTTAGTGTTGCCTCCGATCTGATGATTGCATCGTGAAGTTCGTATTTCCTTGACAGTTTTCTTATCCGGTCATTATTTCTATTGTTGACAGTAACTTGACAATTTTATGTCAGCGAAAAAATGGAATTAACTCACGAACATTTTCGTGCGATTATTTTTCATAATTTCCGGCGAGGATTATCCAAGAATGCATCGACAAGCTTAATTCTTTATATGGTGATGAAGCACAATCGAAAACTACAGTATATCGTTGGTATAGTGAATTCAAACGTGGACGGCGTCCCACAAATGTTGTTGTGTCGGAAAACATTAATGTAGTGTCTGAATTGATAATATAAGACCGTCATGTGACTCACCGTGAGATCGAGGCATCTCTAGGTATTAGTACACCAGCGTGCATAAGATCCTGCATGAACATTTAGCCATTAAGAGGCTATGTTCACGTTGGGTACCACATAATTTGACAATCGCTCAAAAAAGGAATCGCGTCGAATATTGCCAAGAAATTCACAAAAAATACAATGGGGGTGCTTCAAAGAACATTTATAAAGTCGTCACAGATGACGAATCTTGGGTCTATACGTATCAGCCCGATAGTAAACAGCAGTCGACTGTGTGGGTATTCCAAGAGGAGCCAAAACCAACAAAAGTTGTTCGCGCTCGAAGCACATGAAAACAAATGGTCGCCTGTTTTTTCGGAATAATCGGCCGCGTTGTAACTGTGCCTTTAGAGAGTTGTACACAACTATTTGTTTGCCAAAAGTTTTTGAAGAAATAATGAAAACAAACCGAAAACGACAGATCATTCTCCACCATGATAATGCGAGCTCTCACAGGTCGGTTCCAACAACTGAATATTTGACCGGGCAAAACATTGAATTGATGAACCATCCGCCGTACAGCCCCAATCTAGCACCCTGATTTCTTTTTGATTCCACACGTGGAGAATAAACTTCGTGGTCAACGGTTTTCTACGCCGGAAGAGGCAGTTGAGGCATTCAAAATTCATATTTTGGAGATACCGCCTTCACGGCGGCAGCAATGCTTTTCGGATTGGTTTAAACGAATGCAAAAGTGCATTGATTTTCAATAAGAATATTTTGCAAAGCAATAAAACTATTTTCCATAATAATTTTTTTTGTTTGTTATTCCCGAAATATAAACGGCTACCCTCGTATTAGCATATTTACTTCCTTTACACAACGTTGAAAAACTTTAAAAACCTCTAATAACAATATGAAAACCTATTATTTACAACAAAAAGAATGTGCTAAATATTTAATATCAAATGACACAAAAGTTTTTTACACTTCATTTTTATAAGATGTTTCTTTATTGCAAGCTATAAATTTAGACCGAATTCGAAAATCCCCTTCCTAGTATCACGTACTTATAAAAGTAAACACTTGTCTGGTAATAGGCGTCAGTTAATAACACTACAGAAAGAAAAAAACCTAAGGCCAAATAGTCAAATTTATTGAAAAAGTGTGTTCTGCAGTGCAATGAATAAAATTCATGAATAATTGCATTTCACATAAAATTGATACTGGAAAGAAAGTATGTATGTTAAGAAGACAAAAATTTGAAGAAAAGCCGGATATAACAATAAAAGTATCCCGAGAAAACCTTTAAGTAGCGACGTTAATACTTACTATATGCTTTACAATTAACGTTGCATAATGAAAAGTCTTTTACGTGATACTCTTCCGTTATGCCCAGTTTTTTTTAATTTTTCTTCATGTTTTCTTAATGCATTTTATTTTCAGTATAAAATTTTATCTGTACTACAATCCTAAGTGCACATATCTATGAATTTTAACTTATAACAATTCTCTGATCGCGTTTATTTAATCTTTGGACGCCTGTATCTCGGTACAATTTTAACAGTTCAGGATATCTTGAATATATGCGCTGCAGAACACGTTTTTTTCGATAAATTTGACAAAACATCAAACGAATTATTGGACCATCCTCCGTATAGTTCAGACCTAAATCCCAATAATTTTTTGCCATTCCGAAAATCAAGAACGGACTGCGTCATCAAAGGTTCTAGTCGTCGGAAGGAGCAGTCGATGTCTTTAAAAACGGAATCTTGACTGTACAACAAACAAGTGGAGCAAATGCTTCCAGAGCTGGTTCGAGCGCATACAAAAATGCATTAATCTTCGTCGAGAATACTTCGAAAAACAATGAAGTCTTTAAAAGCTATCTACTGTTTTATTCCAGTTTTACATGCAAAACTTAAACGATAACCCTCGTATACTTATATACAGTTTCACATACATATATGTATAGTCACAACTACATTCTAGAAATAGCAAATTCGAGGTAATATTAATTTATATATCTACATTATTAACACGTAAGTCTGTGTCATGTTTATTTATAACTAAAAACAAAGTAATTAACGTTATAATGACAATTTTAGAAAATAAAATTATCATCTCGCAAACTAGCACCGGTTATTATTACAAAGAATGGAATTTAATATTCCAGAGAAGCTTGTTTGTCAATCCAAGTGTTTTAGTTTATTGTTTTTCACACATTCCATCTAAATATTTATAAACGTTTTAATTTTTGTTCCAAACTTATCTCATCAATATATTTTGAGATCTTACCTAATACTATTGCAATAATTTACATAGATAATGATATAATCGATGGAATTATTATTATTACCTAATAATTTTCTAATGTTTATGTACTTATGCAATATACTATTTTATGATTATGAGAAGGTAGAATATAGAAAGTATTTATCATTACTTCATAAGAATATAAAAGAGTTAAGATTATTTTCTAGGCGTTGTCATTATCATTATAAAGTGTGTTTCAAATTGCGCGGTTTTTTATATTATAAGAATAAATAAAATATAGATGGCGCACTTAATTTATCTGGATATGTGGATATTAAAAAGTGTGATGTATGATATTTATAAAAATGGCTTCGTACACGGTCAACAACGCGTTCAAATTGTTGAATTATTTTATGAAAATCAGCGTTCTGTGAAAAGAGTTTTTAGAAAATTACGTGAATTTTATGGTTTACATAATCGTCCATCCGAAAGCACTTTTGGTCGAATTATTAAAAAATTTCAAGAGGCCGGTTCGTGGAAGATCAAAAAAGTGAAAAATATAGTCGTAGTGGTCGTTCACAAGAAAATATTGATTTGGTTCGTGAAAGTGCTGCTGAAGATCCTGAAATGTCCATTAGACGACGTTCACACCAACTTGGACTTAGTGGATCAACAACATGGCGTATTTTAGACAAGGATTTAGCTCTGAATGCATATAAGGTTCAAATAACATAGGAACTGAAACCATTAGATCATTTAAAACATCGTTCATTTGTCAATTTCATCAATGAACAACCAGCTGATTTTTCTTAAAACATAATATTTTCCGATGAGGCACATTTTGAACTTAGTGGCTATGTTAATAAACAAAATTGACGTATCTGGGGTGAGGAAAAGCCACGAATTATTCATGAGAACCTATGCATCCTAAACGAGTTACTGTTTGGTGTGCATTATGGTCAGGTGGTGTATTTGGACCTTACTTTTTTGAAAATGCTGCTGGTGAAGCTGTAACTGTCAATTGTGATCGATATCGTCGGATGATAACCGAATTTTTGTGGCCTGAATTAATACATATTGATCTAGAGGATATGTGGTTTCAACAGGATGGCGCTTCACCTCACTTTGCACACGAATCAATTGATTTATTGAGAGAAAAATTTCCTGGACGTGTAATCTCAAGAAACGGTGATGTTAATTGGCCACCAAGATCATGTGATTTGACACCGTTAGACTATTTTCTTTGGTGTCATATGAAAAGTCGGGTTTATAAAAACAATCCACAATCAATTCCTGCTTTGAAAGATGAAATTATTAGAGATATAGCCTCGATTATCTCAAAATGTCATTGAAAATTTTAGCAAAAGGGTGGACGTCTGTGGAGCTGCAAGAGGAGGCCATTTGGCAGATATTATTTTTCGCATATAAATGTCAGAACTGATACTTCAATTACCAATAAAAAGTTTCTGAAAGTGAATGCAAATTATGTGTTTTATTTATTCTTTAAAAAAAACCGTAAAATTTGAAACACGCTTTATGTACAAAGCATGTAGAATTTAAGTAATTTATTTATACATATGTATGAAAAACAAATTAAAAAGTATTTTTAATTTATGTATACCATACAACAAAAGGATCGCCGTGTTTATTTGTAGTAGAAGTGCAGCCAAAAATACACCCTCTATCCCTAAATAAACGTTCGATTTCTATATTATCTGGACCTCAATTTTATTTCAAGACATCTATTGTAATTCTCTATTATATCAAGCTACACACGCTAAAAGTGATATTCGTGCGTTCGCAATAAGCTTAAACACGTCAGTGCAGCTATTGGATTTTAAAACTAAACTTTTCCATATCATTTTTTCAAATACGAGTGTGGACACATAATGAAGAAGTGCCTGTAGTTACTCAACAAAGAAGAAAACTTAATCTGTCACAGCGAAGTTTGTACCCATTATCTGCTAACGGTAAGCAACAATGGTAAACTCAAACAAGGATCAGTAAAGATGTAGCCGCTCGATACTCTTGTCAGATTAGACCGCAAGTCAAGCATGGAGCATAACAATCATTACGTAAAAGATCGGTAACTGCGATCGAGTAGGAAACGAAAAATTGCACAAATAGAAGCCGTAAAAAGGATATCTCTTCGTCGATGTAAAAATATTTGATCACTTACACATGTTATAGGAATTCCTAAAGGTGATGTTTAGTCAACGGTTTTCTACGCCGAAAGAGGCAGTTGAGGCATTCAAAACTCATATTTTGGAGATACCGCCTTAGCAGTGGCAGCAATGCTTTTCGGATTGGTTTAAACGAATGCAAAAGTGCATTGATTTTCAAAGAGAATATTTTGAAAAGTAATAAAACTATTTAGGATAATCAAATTTTCTTTTGTCTGCTATTCCCGAAATATAAACGGCTACCCTCGTATGAAATAATTTGTAAAAATATGCTTTTTTTATTGCAGTAATATATAAAAATTAATAATTTTTTATGGTCCTAATACAAAAGTGGACGACTGTATTTACGCTAAGGTATTACTGTAAACTGGTAGGGTAAAATAATTACTACCATTAAAAGAAACTATACCTTAAATTTTATTACATAAAATATTTTTTCTACTGAAAGCCTGTATTGGCAACCGATAATATATATGGTCTGTCTACAATTTAATCATTCCAAATTTTGCATCAAATTTAGATAGCGGTACTACATCTGCATTAAGATTAAAATTAATCAATATGTATGTAATAAATCATAGCGCCTAGAAGAAATATTAAGACACGTATCGATAATTCATTTGAATTCCTTGTAATGTATTTTGTAAAATCCATATTCGTTTTTTAAATTCCTTTTTTAATAGTAATTAAATTAAATCATATTCTTAAAGTAGATATTAGGAAACCGCTAACTCTGACGAATGTAACCTCAAATAGAAATAAAATAAAAATGAATTTCGCATACAATAAACAATTTAAAAAAAAATCCAATAACAAACCTTTATGTTGCGTTAGTAAATGTTCATATTTGCTTGCTGTATACATGATTTGCACTAGAACTAATAATATGTAAATGTATAACAAGATTTTTCGCAAAATACAAAGTGAACAGTCTGCACCACTAACGTAAAACAACTAAAAACTCTTAAGTAATTTTCTGAGTCGACCACACATTAAACGAAATTATGGTAATAATCATCTTGAAGACACTTAAACACTAATACAATACCCTAACGATACTAATCATTATTATTCATCAGAACTTGTAACACGACACTGTTATAAAATATGCTCGGAATGCAAGACGAGCTTATTAAACCTTACTATTTATTCATTTAAGTTTTGCGGTTTAGCTGATATCGAATTACCCATATAAATATAAACTATGTGCTCATACGAATGAACAGCATTAATTTTTTTCCTTAAGATAGGCAATAGGCAATAAATTACGGCAAGTTTATTGTTGGCTTAATGTATGTACAATTAGTGAACGAATAAAAAATAATAGCTCGTTCAAACAGACACGTGGACAAAATCAGTTTACGTTACATTGAATATATACTAGATTGATAATCGTGATATAGTGATAAATACTAAGATTAACAATTGGATTATCGATATTGAAATTCGGATTATTTCAAAGAAAAAATCGACAAGCATAGGTGTGCGCGTGCGAGGAATTTGAGGAATGTTTAGTATTTTGCATTCTAAGAAGATTTATGCACATAAAATGACAGATTTTCCAGATTTATGTGCTTGTAATATTAAAAAAGTGTGGCGTATTGTTTAGAACAAACAGTTTCGCCTTTCGAGACTGTTAATAATTGATATAAACCTTTTGAATAAACGCAAACAATATAAGATTATCCACAATGAATTTTTCAATTATGTGGGACCATTCGCAACCATTTTTTTTAAAAAGCGGCTTTATTAAAGTACGCCATCTACATATATATATATATATATATACATGGGCAAGGTGAAGAGTTCTCGGCCTGACACAGAGATGGCGTTACAATTAACAGAAATTTATGTTTACTGCGTGGCTGCATGTGTCTTTAGTTCATATGAAAACTTTCAACTTGTTCTCTCAAGTAGTTTGTTTGCAAGAATTTTTGTAGTAGACGTCGTGCGTGTTATTTTTTTAAATGGATAAACTTGAATATCGTGCTGTTATAAAATCTTTATTTTGGATGGTTTAACCCCTATGGAAATTCATCCGAAGTTGACAAATGTGTACGGGGACTCTGCTCCTTCGATGTCAACCGTTAAAAAGTGGGCGGCTAAATTTAAACGTGGTTGTACGTCCCTCGAAGATGACCCACGTGAAGGACGGCCAAAAACCGCAACCACACCAGAAATCATCGAAAAAGTACATGATATTGTGTTGGACGATAGGCGAGTGAAAGTGGTGCGAAACATTTTGCACAAAGAATTAGAGATGAGAAAGCTCTGCGCAAGATGTGACAAAATACTTTTAAACATTTCTTTGGCTGTACACAATTTAAATTTTTGGGCTGCACCCGCACGTTGTCGCAAAATATTTTTTTTACAGTCTGGGATTCTTGAAATAGGCTAAGTTGCCAGCAAATTCCATCTTTACCACGAAGTTCTGAACGTCATCATTTTCATAACCATCGCTTCCGCCGAGTCAAACAAATCTTCGTCAACTTCTGCAGTACCTGCCAATTCAGTATCTGAAGCTTCCAATGTTATTTCGTTCAGCAGTGGAATATATTCTTCATCGCAATGAGAGTGTATAAAATCTTCTCCACTGTTTTCTAATTCACTTAATATATTATTATGTCAGTACAATTAAGTCTTTAAGAACGAACTCTTGCGTTTGAATTGTGTGGTCTTAAATTAGCTGAAAGAACAATTTATACGTTAAATAAAAGAAATTCAAGTTTATTGAAGTCTTTATTCCTACATCTTACATAACTATAACAATAAATAAATAGGTTTCTTAATACTAAAGAGAAAATAAAACTGTTTATATTCAGGACAAACAAAATAATTGTACATTAAAATAGCAGTCATTCCAAAATACTAGCCAAATGTCATTATTACTTAGTTAATTGGATTGAAATACTTAATATTTTGTAGCTTGACCTTTATTGTATGTACATATATTTCAGTCACTTGCAGAAAGGCATGCCAAGTGCTAAGATCTTAATGACACTTGTTACTAACATTATTCACAACTCATCCATTTTGTCGCAGGTAAATTTTCGTGTGCTTCGTGGATCGAGTAGATCTAATGACACTTTTTCGGTCCCTAGAGCTAGAACAAATGTGTTGTACAAAGCTCCTGTGGCGCATATGGCTAGGAATGCCAATACTCTGAGAATCCTTTCCGATAGTCTCAGTTATGGTGAGTGATTCTTGTGCGGTCCTGATGTATATATTTTTTCATTTCTTTCTGTAATTGTTTAGAATTAGTCGTAGATCCTTTTTTTTTGCTTTGTATTTAACTTGTTATTATTTGTTTTTTTTTCAATGTAACTTTATTTATCTTTGTCCTGTAATTGGTATTTGACTATTGGACTAATAAAGATTATTATTATTATTGTTTATCACCTCATGACATCTGTGGAGCAACGGGTTGCCTGCCTACATGTCTCCGTTGAAATTGATTGCCATTCAGCTTGGCATATTCTCCACAGACCGTCAATATTTTGCAGTATAGCAGCAGATACAGTCTTTTTCAACTCCAGTCATAAATTTTCAATGGGGTTTTAAGTCTGGCGATTGTGCCGATCAACCCAAAACGCGAAGGTTATTATCTCGAAACCATGTTTTCGCTGTACGAGAAACATGCTTCGGATCGCTATCCTGCATATACAACCATTTTATTGGCACTTCTTACACTGCATATAGTAGAAGCAGTTTTTAGTACATTTACATAGACATCAATGTTCATTATGCCTTCTATCTTGTGTAAAGGGTCTACGCCATACGAAGAAAATCACACCCACAGGATGATGCTTGATCCTCCGAATTTTATCTCTTTTTGGTGTACTGAGGATGGAATGCTGTCAATGGTGATCTTCATATGTGTTGCTGGTATGCGCCGAGATTAAGTAAAACTATTTTCGATTCATTGGAGCACAGTACATTACACCACTTTTTTTCGTTTCATTGTACGTGTTAATGAACAAACGAGAATCTACTTTTTATTTGCCTTTTATTTAATAATGGTATCTTCTTAGCCCTTCTTGCACGCAACTTTCCTTGAATCAATATATATATATATACACAATTGTTTTTTTACTGAAGTCTTTATATCTGAAATTATTTACGATATAAATACTTTAGTGTAGTTGCAAATCTATATTTGCAAATATATTATTTGGATAATGATCTTCTAGATTTAAAATGGATTAATTTGTTAGAAGTAAATATACATATATATATTTCATTTAAAATCTACTTTTATAAATATATACTTACACCTCTCGTAAATATATTTTTATTAAATATTTTATTTTGATATATTTATTATGTATGTTATATAAATTATCTATATATCATTCATTCGAGCCGCACTTAACCAATATATCCATATGTTAAATATGGGTAATATATTTGGAAAAAGCTACATATTTTTTGTATTAATGTATTTATACATATATTTTTTCCTATAGCTTATATCAATGTATATTTTATATTATTTTATTTCGTAGAAAATTATTCACTCATTAATTTATTGTCATATGTTTTTTGGATATTTCGCAGTTTCTAAGAATTTAACTAATATGTAAAATTATTTCTAAAATTCTTTTATTATTAAATTTAGACCTACATTTTATTACATGATTATGAATTGTAAATCTTATAATGTAATCCTTTATGTTCGCATATTTAATAGTTTTATCATACTGTTAAGTATAGTTGTCAGATTATTTGGTTTCTCAGCTATTCCAGATTATAAATGTTAAATATTAATTTTAAGTGATTATGATCGTTACATATCTTAAATATACAATATTTACATCATACCAGTTATCACTTTATATCATAAATTAGTAAACGACTTTAAGGCCCTGAATTATAACCAATTGTAAATGCTTTTAAGTTTTATTATACGCGAAGTTTCCTTCAGGCAAGTAATTGAGAAGAATGGGGGTGTGGACGCATTTGTAATTATATTAAATGTTAATCAAATAAATTCACACTGCATATTACATTATTACTGTATCCTACAGCATATTTAATTTTGTTATTGTAATTTTTTAAATTCGGTAGGTAGGCCTCCGAGTCTTGGTCCATGCTATCCGCTTCTGTGCTTCCGGGCTCTTCAGGGCTCAACTACTGCACTGAAACTGACAAAACAGTGTTAGTTTCAAAAATTCGGTTATAATTCGACGATACCGATCACTATTGACAGTTACAGCTTCACCGGCAGCATTTTCAAAGAAGTAAGGTCCAATTACACCACCGGACCATAATGCATAGGTTTTTCATGAATAATTCGTGGATTTTCCTCACCCAACATACGGCAATTTTTTCTATTAACATAGCCACCAAGTTCAAAATGTGCCTCATCGGAAAACATTATTATTTGAGAAAAATCAGCTGGTTGTTCATTGATGAAATTGACAAATGAACGACGTTTTTCTAATGGCTTCAGTTCCTTTGTTATTTGAACCTTGTATGCCGTGTTGTTGATCCACTAAATCCAAATTGTTGTGAACGTCGTCAATTGACATTTCAGGATCTTCAGCAACACTCTCCTGAACCAAACCAATATTTTCTTGTGAACGACCACAACGACTGTATTTTTCACTTTTTTGATCTTTCACGGAACCGGTCTCTTGAAATTTTTTAATAATTCGACCAATAGTGCTTTCAGGTGGACAATTATGTAAGCCATAAAATTCACGTAATTTTCTAAAAACTGTATTCACAGAACGCTGATGTTCATAAAATAATTCAACAATTTGAACGCGTTGTTGTACCGTGTACGAAGCCATTTTTATAAATGTCATACATCACACTTTTTAAATGCCCACATATATATGTATATATATATATACATATATATATAGATATATATATGTATATATATATATATATATATATATATATATATATATATACAGTCATGTTCGTTAAAATAGCAGTGATGCGTAAGAGTATCAAAACTGATTTGGTACGTAAGTAGTGCCAGTGAAATGCATAGTATACATTTTCAAATGTATAAATCTTGTCTTATGTAGGGAAACAACCGGATATTCGGGGAACTCCCCAGTTATATGGAACTATATGAAAGTTGCAGGTGTTCGTCAAAATAACAGTATTCCGTAGTTTACATTGAAAACTCGTGCTATGTAGACGGTATACACAATTTGGATCAATACATAGTCTTAACTTATATCAACACTTTAATATATTCATTTTGACCGGTAAATGTAAACTGTTTCTTACACTGCAATGGGTCGAGCTAAACATTGTACCCAAGAAAAGAGAACACTTATTTTAAACTTCATTCAAAGAGGAAAAACATACAAATTTATACAAGAAGCGCTCGGATGCTCAGCTAAGATGATATTAAATGCGAAAAAATGGAAAAAACATAAAGAAAATCGTGGCGGTAAAAGAAAAACTACTATTAGAGAAGACAGAAGCATCCTCAAGTTAACTAAAGCGAACCCCTTTATGTCGTCGAGCCAAATTAGACGGGAATTCGGTCTTCCTATAAGTACTTCAACTATTAGAAAGAGGCTTATAGAAGCAAATTTACAAGCTAGAAGACCGAGGAAAGTACCTCTCTTAAATAAAAGACAGGTTAAAAACAGATTGAATTTTGCACGTCAACATGCATTATGGGATTCAGCAAAATGGCGCAATATACTCTGGAGCAACGAATCTAAAATTGTTTTGTTTGACGCTCATGGGTCGCAACAACATGTTAGAAGACCTCCATTAGCGGAGTTTAATCCAAAGTACACGAAAAAAACTGTTAAGCATGGAGGTTCTAAAATAATGATTTGGGGATGTTTTTCTTGGTATGGTGTTGGACCATTGTACAAAATTGACGGCATTTTGGACGCTGATGGTTATGTTACTATAATGCAAAACGTAATGCTACCGTGCGCCGAAGAAGAAATGCCTCTGCGATGGGTTTATATGCAGGATAATGACCCTAAGCACGCTTCTCGCAAGGCTAAAAAGTGGTTTGCGGACAATAATATCACGTTATTGGTCTGGCCTGCACAATCGCCAGACCTGAACCCGATAGAACATTTATGGGGCGATATAAAAAAGGCCGTTTCAGCAGCAAAGCCACAAAATACTAACCAATTGTGGGAAGTTTGTCAAGAAGCTTGGAAATCAATCCCAATTACCCGTTGTCGTCAACTAGTAGAATCTATGCCGCGACGCTGTGCAGCCGTTATTGCAAATAGGGGCCAGGCAACAAAGTATTAGTGCACTAGTGAAAAATATTTAAATAAAAACAAATTACAGGTGCATAGAGTAAAGACTGCTATTTTAAGGAACAGGATCATATTATCATTTTGTCCCAGAAGTTTTATTACATTTCTTTTCTTTATAATGTACATAAAAAACTTTTAAAATATAGAGAATAATATTTATCTAATATTATCATTTGTTTTTTTAAGTTACATTTGAGATTTTAAGAAATATTATAACACTGCTATTTTAACGAACATGACTGTATATATATATATATATATATATATATATATATATATATACCGTGAATATATTTTATAATGCAACATGCACATACATACACTAGTTGCTAGAGTATCGTAATAATGAAATGACAGCAATGTATTTTAGCGTGTATTTTATTTTGCAACATAGGATGTCAAAATAAGTTACTGTATTTTTGAGGTATGTATAGTGTAGAAGAAAAACTGTTATTAGTGAACTGGTATAACTCGAATATGAGTTTGAGGAGAGTAGCAGATTTGTTTCAAATTACATATCCTGACCGTCCAAGACCGAGTCCAACTACAATAAGTAGGTTAGTACAGAAGTATAAAAATAATGGATGCATCGTTCCTAATCATAAAAAAAAGAATAGGCCAAGATATGTTATTACTGACGCCAAAAGAGATGAAATTCTACAAACAATCGAAAATAACAATATTCTCTCCACAAGAGCTTTAGCACAAACTACAAATGTAAGCAAATCTTCCGTGCATAAACTACTAAAACGAGAACATTTTAAGTCGTATCGTTTTCAAAACCATCAGGAACTAATTGCGAATGATGCAGAAACGAAGAAGTAACTTTTGTGAAATCATGCTGGATGAGCTTCATAATGATACTTTACTACGCAGAATTTGCTTTACAGATGAAGCAACATTTTATGTAAATGGTGAAGTAAATTCACAGAACTGCCGCTACTGGAGTAGACAAAATTTGCATAGATATCATATCACAAGGACTCAGCGGCCATAGAAAGTCAATGTTTGGACTGGGTTGATTGGACACCATATTGTAGGACCGTTTTTTATTGAGGGTACTCTTATAGGAGAAAAATATTTAGAATTGCTTGAGTACAGAGTTATGCCAGCCCTCCACGCTTTAAATATTGATGGTGAGATTTGGTACCAGCATGATGGCGCGCCGGTACATAATTCTCATATGGTTAGAACATTTTTCAACCAAAGATTTCCAAACCGTTGGATAGGCCTTGGAGGAGAAGTAGAATGGTCCGCAAGGTCACCAGACCTGTCTCCAAACGATTTCTTTCTTTGGTCATGTATCAGAAATAAAGTTTTTCATGGAGAACCTCTAAACAATATTGACCAATTAAAGCTGCAAGAGAAATAACTCCAGAGCAGATACAAAATACAATAAATGAATTCTACAATCGCTTAGGATACTGTCTGGCCGTCAATGGCGACATTTTTGAAAATTTGTTAAATTAGTTTTTAAATTTTGTTCAACTACTGTATTTCACATCCTATGTTGCAAAATAAAATACGCACTAAAATACATTGCTGTCATTTCATTATTACGTTATGTATGTATGTGCATGTTGCATTATAAAATATATTCACGGTATATAATAAAATCAAAGAAAAGAATTATTCGTATACTGCGCGCATTGCTATATCTACTCGAACACAAATCTTAACAACCGCCTTCTACATATTCTGTACTATTACGTTATGAATTATAGACACTTTCCCAGCTCCGATTGCAATTTTGTTTATATCCCAAATATATAGACCATCCCAAATTAATTCGGCAGATATATTTTCATGTACATCGTAAACCTTTTCGTGGTACTTACTGTATATGCATACGTACAGTACGATAGGCCCAATATATATATTTAAACACGTACTACTCTATTAATATGCTACGAAGAGCGACTTCACTGACGAATATGATATGGATACGCAAATGTACATACGTTATGTTATAACTTGTAACATGTAGAAAAATGAATATGCTTATTGTATTAGGCGACTGATAACACTTAAAGCAATTACATATATTACTTGGATACAATCATGTCGGGAATACAAAGCATACTTATCCACATGAATAATTGAACAAAGATAATGTGGATGAATAATTCCAGCTATACCGCGTAATCAAAAATTTGAAGTGTTTTACATTCTATTGTAATAGATTGTTTAAAGCATTGTATTCTATATAATAAATAAGACCACAGAATAGCTTAACATATTACCTAAGCTTCCAGAAAATATTAAATGTTACATGTACTGGATGCGAAGTATCATCAATCGAAGAACTTTTGGAAATGTGTAGTACTTTTTCATAAATCATGTTTTAAACAGTAGAAAAGAAAATGATTTGTAAACACGAGAAAGTTCTGGACAAATCTTACCCTTACGCGAATAATAAATATTAATCATCAATAAATTAACTTCTGTTGCTTCTTAAATATATTTATTATAATAAATAATGTACAAAAGTTTGTACCACTTGGCGATCTACTAAATTACACTATGAAATTTTATGAAGAAACTGTTTTTATTCTTTATATTTTAACGATAAATTAAGAAATAAAATGATCGAAACGGCTAAGAAAGTAAGAAATAGTAACTAAACGGATAAAAAGACAAAAAAATAAACACTGAATAATCATCGCTTAGGGAAACTACCTATCCGTTAAAAAAATGAAAGTCGGATACGTCTTTTTATTCAATTGAATAAAATATAAGAAAAGTAACTGCACGAATCAATATCGAGAATTCTCGAGGAAGTTTAAAAAACATTTAGCAAACTTTTGTATTGATTCTATGGCATTGTTAACGAAAGTGATAAGAGTATGTTATGATATTGTATTCAAAGGGCATTACGAAATTAATGAAACACACTATGGTGCAAATAGTTGTTGTACGCAGCGAAAAGTTCGTTCAACCTTACACTGTGACTTCCTTCTGTTGATTGGGCTATGTCATTTTGGTCAAAAACGGAGGACCGAATTGAATATTGATCAGTGTTTGGAGGAAACGGCTCCTGTACTAGAAGATTGATTGTTCCTATCGTACGAACATATTCAAGTAGTATAAGTAGTTTCTGAAAGGAAATTTCGATTCACAAGGTGAATGGTTTGGATGGCCAATCTCTCCCGTTTCTGAGAATGTTAATGCTGTTAGGAAGATGCGCGAGACCGATAGACATGTAAGTTATCGAGAGACTGACAGTTTGCACCATAATGCAGGAACATCTTTGAGTGGAATAAGGCATTAACCGATGAACAGATGATATTTTAGGGTCGCGCTAAATAATAAATACAAACACATTAGCGGGTACAAAACCTGGGTCTGGGAAATCACAAATCGTTGTGAAAGAGTCTTTGCGAAATGGTACAGCACGGAATGTCAGTCTAAAGCGATTAAATCCGTCAGAAATGTTCATCCTCATTCAAGACCAGGTACTTAGACGCTGCTTTAGGTCATCGCTCTAACGTTTGTGTCAAGTATTTGGGAAAAAATGGCCGGAAAGTGCAACAATGTGCACCTTACGCCCGGATTTCGTTCCAACAGGCTAAAAAGGAAGAAATTTACCAACAATGAGGGATCGTTTTAGCTCATTGGTGATGAATATGGTCAGTTTTTAGAAAAAAACGAGGATGAATGGGTTTGATTTAATAATGAACATTTGTTCACACCTAAGATGAAGACAATCCAATTACAGAGAAAATTTAAGTTAATAATTAATACAGTACAGCATCATAGAATTAGAAAAAAACCATTAGATCCAAAATCCTTGATACAAAACTATAGTTCAGGTGAACGAAAAAAAATTTAAATTATAGGGAAAAGTAATAACTAGAAACAAGAAAAAAACATCTATGAAAGATATCACAATAAAGTAACAGCATTATTGCACATATCTACTAATTGAGCTGAATGTAGTACTATGGGAATGTATCCGATGACCTAACATTATACTTCGGCATAAATAAATTAATTTTCTGAAGCAAAGATGATTGTTCTAACAATGGTAAGTAGGAACTTCCTATTCGCTTTTTAACCGAGGAATGCTTTCTTCGTTAAGAAAAGTGAAGTTCGGTCTATCAAGAAAACTCCCCTTCATCCAGTTCGTAAGACAAAAACTTAAGAACGATTTTTGTACACACTCTAGTATGAGTAGTTGGTAAATATACTAGGCGTACCAAACTACAGACGCACAGATATTAGAATAAAGCAAAATGGACAAAGTATATAAATTACTAAATGTACAACACTGTATCAGAAAATCTAGAGACCTGGAAGTGGAGGAATAAGATCCCTAAACTATAACCAAATGGGAAATTGTATAATCATAGGATATAATGCTCGAGCATTTGTAGAAGGAAAGAATTGCACATTTGTCGACATTAAAAACAACTCGATTATTTATAGGCCGTTCATAAATCAGAGTAAGATTTTTTCAGTAAGTAGACAGTCTGACTGAGAAGCCATGTGATTAAATATTTTTAAGTCAACCTGCATAGATGGGAAGTTTATAATCCAGAAGCATCAGGAGATTTATACACACATTAAAGAGTAGTGGGCCTAAATTTAAGCCTTGGGGAATGCCAGTGTGAGCAGGCAAATATATGGAAATATATCAACTATAGTGCAAAGCGATTTATTTGTGATACACTCATCGATCGTAACTTCAATAACAATACACAGTGATCGATTGTATTGAACACCTTACTTGTTGTCGTACGAAAGCTTTAGTCACGGATTACATAAGTTTAATAGTATTAGCCCTGCTTTTGACAAAACCATGTTGATTAATTAAAAGGTATGATTTAGACTGCTTATTATATATAATACATTCGAACAATAAATGGAGAACATAGTATTGATAGAACAAAACCTGGTAGACCTTCTCCACCAGTCATATTCGATTTTAACTTCCTAAATCCAAGTAGTATATCATCTGCAATAAGGCACTTAATATCAAATTAAATCGGATTCAGATCTTCAACAAACCAACTAGACCTTCAATCGGTAGAAGAACTAAAAACATCAGGAAAAGCTTGAACGATGTCTTGTGGTTGTTCAAGATTTACTTTATTCAATACCAAAGATCCCGGAATTTTAGAGAAAAAGCGCTAACGAAATTCCGAGAAAGTTGTGGATGAAGTGCTCATTGCACTCAGGTCTATCTCGATATTCTTCGTACGCGAAATAGACAATTGCATGTAAGGCAAATTATTTGAAAAAGTGTGAAAATTGAAGTTCTTCAACAAACTTTTTTAATCGAAATTTTGAAATAAATATGTAATCAATTAGGTTTAATTTCTTTAAATTTTCATTATTGATAGAACCAAACTTTGAAAGATTAATACAAAAAGAAATTATTGCAACGAAAATTATTTACAAGTGTAAGATAAACAATGGCAATATTCACAAAACATAATGATTTTATTATTAAAACAAATTAGTATACAAACCACTCCGTTAATGGTTAAACACCACAAAAAAACCATGCCAAAACTAAAATTCAAAAGAAGCCCGCCACCGTACCTTTTGATTCGATAAAGAAATCCCATATAGTACCTTTAAATTTGGACAGGTTCTCTTCGTATCCTTGTAATTTGGTTTTCCTTTGCTTTTCCGGAGGCGGTCCATCGTGTAGAACTTCCTTGGGATCGAATCCCAAACGATCTTTATAATATGCTTGAGTCGACGACATTTTCACGCGTTTAAACACTCACTCAATTATATAAATATTATGCACTTATTGTATTTTTAATGGAATTTTTCTTTTCAAAATATTACGTATATAAAAAGATTAGTCTTATTATTTCACAAAAGTCTTTGTCAATGGTTACGTATTTTTTAAAACACAATCTTATCGTCTTTTTTAAATTCCTTAATATTCGATGAAAATAAATTGAGCTTCTTTTCTTTTACTATTAATATAACTTTATAAAATCTTTGAAAACGGAATGCAATCGTTGTCGTTTTTCGTTGTCGTAAAATGTCTTTAATTCATTGTTCGTGTATCACATTAAGCGAATCTTTAAAACGTGGGTATTCATGATGGAAAACTGTAAAGTACAAAAAGAAAATATGTGTTAGAGATACGCCACATTCATTGCGTTTGCGTTGCGTCCCAAAGAAATGACGTATCGGATCGTTATCCTGCAGTACCAAACATGACTAGAGATTATCGGTTTTGCAAGTGCACAGTAACGCGGTGAATACGAGTTTGGCTAGAGTCAATCGGGATGATTTTATTTATAGTTATATCACGTAATTGTGTATTAGTTCATTTATTCAAACCAACCGTACACAGGTGAGCGTGGCTATTACGTAAAATGAAAATAGGATACAGGGGTATATCAAATTACAAAATATATACATAAATATCCTGATTTAATATACCGTGGTAACTCTGTAAAGTGTGATGCTTGAAATGTAAACTGAAAGGTTTGCAAAACGAAAAGGCACTGTAAATGATACGTGGAATCAGCGGGATACAAAACATTAAAAATTAATAAACAATTTTTTAAATTTTCAATTCTTCGTAAACTTTTAGCTTTACATTTAACGGAACTGTTAAGATATATACAATCAGGATTCCGACGTATATATTTAATAATTGTTTGTTGTGCTGTCATTTACGTAACATTTTCGCTGATTTGTTTATATATTATAGTTGGTTGAAACAGCGATACATAGAGCAATACAAACGACTGGAATGAACTACAACACAATTGCGCGATATAGTTATAATTAAAATGATCCCATTCGTTGCCCGACTCGAACGTGTTGTGTTGAACGTAAATTAGTTTTTAATGTTTAAATTTATGAAAGTACGAATCAATTAATTTCAGAAAAAGGAGTGATTCAAATATTGCGCCAAAATAGTACATATTTTTAAGAGATTTCATTGGTTCTTGAACAGGCAAGTTTCATATGGATAAATGAATGTCAGATATCCGCTATTTTTCATATCCTGTAAACGTTTCATTACGCTTTGGCATTGTTTTATTTTAATAATATTTAATCTAAATTTTGGATAGGTTGTACATATTAATCCAAAAGGTAACGTTTGTACAATCATACTTCTATTAAAATGAATTTTTTTTTTATTTATTTCTATATAATAAAGAAAAAGATTAATATTGTTGATAAACTACTACATTCACAACTGTTTATGTTTCATTTTTATGGTAAATTACATTTTTAAGCTATGTGTTTCGCGTTTTAGCGGTTTGAATCACTCCGTATTTTGAGACAAGGTATAACGTTTGAAAGATTTATGTAATCCAACGTTTCACCAGTTCAATCATCGGAGACAACCTTAAGAATGGTAGCTTCTTGCCAAGATTATGCCTTTAATCAATTCAATTTGTCTGTCTCTCCAATCTTTTATGTATAACGCAGGGAATAATATTTGATGTAAAAATTGACAAGAAACATTGTATCTACCAGACGAATTGATTAAAAAAATGAGTCAACAAACTGCCGAAATGTCAGGTCTTATAAACCGAATGGTGGATGCCGTCCAGACCAACAACTCCAAATAGTTTAATAATGTACTTAAGTATTTAATTTGAATAAGTAATATAGTGCAGTTGAAAGGGCAAACTAACTAAACTAACTAAATATCACAGCCATTTAACGTTTGTGTTCAAAAAATGGCATTTTAAATAAGTTTATAAACAAAATAACCGAACTTCCAAGTAGGTTATTGATCGTATCGTAATAATAAAGAATAGTTTTCATAAAAATTGAATTCCTATTACTCATAATTTTACTCAAAATGTATCTGAACTATTCTACTAGTATAAACATGGTGAATGTTTGGAAACTTTTCAGACTACCCTTGTAATTGGGAAAGATACCCAAAGCTTAAAATTTCATAGTAGTCATAAAATGGTTCCGGAATGTCGTTCTACATACAGTGGAAAGGGTTTCGTTCGCGTTATACTATTATACTGTAAATATAAATGTCTCCTACAATACATTCCGAAATAAATTTATCTGCATCGTGCTCATATATATTGCATAAATCAAATACTTTCTGAATTGTTCGGCAGTGCGATATGTTCTTCCATAAATACATGTCAATAAAACAAGAATTTAAAATTGAAGATCCACATGAAGTGAGAGATGTCGTCAAAGAGATGCCTTTTTTTATTAAAGATCACACCATTAAACAAACAACAAGATCACGTACTAGGAAAGAGGAGAAGAAATGTGAATCATAAATCACAATTTATTTCATGTACTCCTCATCTGCACATGTAATTGTTACCTTGTGTGATTCATGAATCATACATAATAAATATTGTATTATGGTACATGTTTAGAATTTAGAAAGTTTAGTTCTTAGAAAATTTGGGTATTTATTCTGTATGACTAAAGAGACAGAAGGAAATACCTAGACAAGTCTGATAATTTGTAGTAAAACAACATGACATAAGCTTAAGATGTAGTACTTTATTGAATATAGAGGGGATTAAATTTATCAATGTTTCGAAAATTATATGCTTGAATTTTCAATTAAAAAAAATTAAAGTGACTTTTTCAGTTTTAATAATTGACTGGCGCACCTATTTATAACTAATAGGTGATTTTGGGAAAGATATTTTTGGTGAGACGATTGGTCACTTCAATCAACAATTACAATTCAAAAATTGCAAAAACGGACGGATTACTTAATAGTAGATTGTTCAGCAGGAGCTAATAGGCTTGTCATCTATGACAATAGATTAAATGCCAACGAATTTTTACTTTTAAAGGTATATAAAGTAACAAATACAGGCGACTTAAAAATTTTAAATGGGAAATGTAGGTTATATCAATTTTAATTTCGACAAAAATCTATTATAAATTAGAATTGTCAAAAACCAAGGAAAAAAGACGAATATGATTTGATTCCTACTTGGTTAGTACAAAGCTTGGATATGAACCTAATGGGTTACAGTATTGATAATGTAATATTTAAAAATATTACAAAATAATGAAGAATTATAACAAATTTACGAAAAATTTGGTAAGTTAATCACTAAAGTTGATTTATAACCCCAAAATGTACACTGTGTACATTTTGGTTCTCAACGGTACAGATCGCGTACGGAGTTTGTTTTCGTACGGGTATTTTTCGCCGTGGTTTACCAGCAGATAATTGCAAAGTGTCGCATTTTGCAATTATCTGCTGATGATGACAACTTAGTTGTCAAAATGCGTATACAGATTTACGAAAGTTAATGTGAAAAGGGGTTATATATCAACCTTAGTGATTAAGTTAATCAACCACAGGCTCCATCAAATTCAACTTCAAAATTTGGTAAGATGTAGACAAAGGTTTTAACAATAATTTAATTATTTTTAATATTCCAAACGCATTGATATATTACAAATTACGAATATTTTGTAAATATAATCAAGAATTATATTTTGTTTATTCCTTTGAGAATTTAATTTATTTATGCCAATAAATCTTGTTTATTTAATAAAACGTAAGTGTCCAAATTCTTATGTAGAGGCACCGAATAAATGGGCAAGATATAAGTGGTAACAATTCGTATTGTTATGCTAGATAAGGTAAACAAGAGTGAAGGCACCTTGGAAATAGAACAGCGATGTCACTGTTATGAATAAACAATATTTCATGGAATTATCAATAATATGAATACCTTTAAGTTAATTCTATTCAAAAGTATACTATATTCAAAACAAACTGGTACTAAAATCAACATAACTTAAAGAGAGTCTTGTATAACTATGTATAAAAATTGTATTATAACTTCTAACTAGGAGTATCGTAATTTATAACTAGCGATTACATTTGTCTGCGCACCAGGTTCGTAATAAGTACATACTGAATATTTACGATAACTCGTCCAAGGTTGATCGTTGGCTATATATTAGTTATGTGTTTGTTGGTACCTATATGCTTAGAAATATTGGATCTTATCCCGTCGCGCTGATAAAATTGACTGCTCTACATAACCTAATATAAAATTGTTTCAAAAAAAAGGAAACAAAAGAAAAAGACTAATGAAGATAAAATAATGATGTCACAATTCTGAACGGAAAATTTCTTTAGTTGTACAAAAATAAATAAATCAGATTATATTTATTATCAATTGGTGATAATATTACGTAAAATGAAACAGAAAACAATAATTGAATGGTTAACGTCGTAAATATGTTGTAGTAAAAAATTATAATTTTTAGTTTTGTATTGGACTTCTTAAAAATATTTAACGTTTTACCTAAAAATCTAAACAGGATTAATTACAGTTAAATTATAAATAAAGTGTATATAATGAGATTGTCCAAAGGCAAGTAAATAAAAGTAAACATTTCTTTCGTAGAAGGCTCACAGTTCTGAAGAAGAGAAGAAGTTTTTAAGTTATAAATCGCCGATAATTTTGATGAAGATTGTGGTTGATTAATTTAATCACTGAAGGTCGTTAGATAACCCCTTTCCACATTAATTTTCGTATTTTGTATACGCAATGTGCGTTTTGGCTTTAGATGGTACAGGTCGTGTGCGGAATTTGTTTCGTACGGGTGTTTTGCCGTAGTTTTCCATGTGCGATACTGTTTAATTATCTGTTTATGATGACAGCTTAGTTAGTCGAAATACGCATGCAGAATACGAAAATTTATGTGGAAAGGGGTCATATATCAACCTTCATTGATTATAAATCGTCTTAAATCTATTGTCAATTAAATACCTAAACAGAAGTTAGAAGTCACTAGAAAACCCTACAGATAGTCTAAAAATATTTGGAAATCAACGAAACAAATGATAAAAATGGAACGAATTTTATATAATTTAATTTACTAAATTGACCACTAAAAAGTAAATAACAATAAAGAGTTTTCAATATTAGGTCACAATTATAAACAAAAGGAAATATTTTGAGGTCTTCATAAAATTATTAAATTCCCCAAATTTATTGCCAATTTTGTAGTTGCAGGCACAAATGTAAAAATGCCAACGGAAAGAAATTTACAAATATATCATCTCTAATAGAAAACCCTACAGACGGTCGAAAAATAGTTGGAAATCAACCTAAACAAATGATAAAAATGGAACGAAATTTTATATAATTTAATTTAGGAAATTGACCAAGAAAAGTTGAATTTGATGAAGCCTGTGGTTAATTAACTAAATCACTAAGGTTGATATATAACCCCTTTCCACATTAACTTTTGTAATTCTGTATACGCATTTCGACAACCAAGTTGTCATCATCAGCAGATAACCGCAAAGTGTCGCACCTGGTAAACCACGGCGAAAAATACCTGTACGAAAACACTCCATACGCGGTACACACCGTTGAGAACCTAAACGTACACTAGTGTACGTTTTTCGCCGTGGTTTACCAGGTGCGAGACTTTGCGGTTATCTGCTGATGATGACAACTTGGTTGTCGAAATGCGTATACAGAATTACGAAAGTTAATGTGGAAAGTGGTTATATCAACCTTAGTGATTTAGTTTGACCAAGAAAAAGTAAATAACAAAAAGAAGTCTTCAATATCAAGTAATTGGGTCACAATTGTAAACAAAAGGAAATATTTTAGGTTATCATAAAATTAAATTCCCCCAAATTTATTGCCAATTACGTAGTTGCAGGCACAAGTGTAAAAAAGCAAACTCTAGGGAAGAAATTTACGAAAACATTTAAATGAATCTATTTTAAATCATGGGGGGGGTTAGTTCAAAACTGGTATTTATACTATTGCTGTGTACATGCCAGTCTATTTAATTATATCCGCATGGAACTAATTCAGTACTTATAATTCATACTAACAATTAATTATCTGTATTATAAATAAACATGATTGCGAAACACGTAAAAATAAAAAAACGAATACCTTGATCATTAAGAAAAATAAATTCTATTATAATTGTGGTATTAAAAAATCAATAAAACGAAACGAAGTAAGGAAAGCGGGGCTACCAAAAAAATTAACCATAAATAATAGATATCATCATTGACATATCACGTTTTCTAACCAACATACTAAAATAACGATGTTAATATAATAGATTCATTCTCTTATCAACGACACTTGCTTTTTCAATAATCTCTTCCTCGAATGGCATATAAATAACACATATTTCGTGTCAAACAATCAAAAACACAAACCACCTTTCGTCACACGGAACTAGAACACGTTAAATTTTCGCGTATACACGAGGTTGAGGTTAGGTGCAGTCACAGAGACGTCAAGACTTGAGAACGCGACCGAACTTGAGCAGCTACTAAACGGACCGAATAGAAAGGATTGGTTTGTAATGTCGTGTGAATTGAATCTGTTTTGTTTGTCGTGACGGTGGGCAAGAACCGTGGGGATGAGGGAACCCAGAAACTTGTCCACATATGGGCCAGGTGAAAAATTGTGGGCAGCGAACAGAGAGTATGTAGGTGCGAAAAATATGACGTTTAAGTGGGCTTAATTTTTTTTTTAATTATGGCTGCGAAAAGTGTCCATTATAGTTGCTATGTAACGTATTGATTATCCTTGAGTGTTCGGAAATGAGGTTGAATTTAAATTATTAAGGAGTTTTAATTATAATAGTTTATTCTAGTAATACGAAAACAGATTAATAATCGAAAAACAAGTTTAGTATATTATATTTGAATGAATTAAATATTTTTAGAATCATATTTAACGGCAACAGTATAGAACGAACTTAAATGTTCTCGGATTTGACTAAATAATAACATTTATTCTTCGTGTGGTTTTCAGTAACAGAAGCTGAATTTTGAATATTTATTTTATTTCCTTAAGCGAACGCACTAGCCTCAAATGAGACTTATTATTATAGCAAGCCACAGGTACTTATTAAGGTAGCAATTATTACAAATTATAATTAAACTTCAGCTATTCATCTAGGGAAGTCGACGGTTCAAACTTCATTCTGGTCGGTGAGATTTTTTAAGAATTGTTTCGCGTCTCGGAAGTGGTAGATACCTCTCCTAATACCCTTCAGTGTTTAAGAAGAATAATCAACATTGCCTGCCCTCATACAGCGAGAAGGAGTTAATAACGAAGCCACGGAACACACTTTACACATACCAAAAACACATTGTCGCTCCCATGGTCGTGACAAGCCAAAAAGACTTATGACCCTGTTGGGTTTCCATAAAAAAAGAGGAGTGGTACCTTCTCGAATAAAAATTTCCTAACTAAATACTGATAAGCAAACACATTTGGTAAATTTTACAAAGACCCTGCTTAATAATGGGTGTCCAAAAATTAACGCAAGATTTGAATTTGTCGCCATTTGTGCAGTAAAGTGTTGGCAACCCAAAAAAAGCAATCCGACATCTGACAATTTAGAGTTAGTAAAAATGGAGTGTTACACGATAGAACAACGTGTCTTCATTATTGAACAATATTTCAAAAATAATGAAAGCTTGGCGGCCGCAGTTCGAAAATTTTATACAAAATATGGTCGGAATAGTGTTTTAACTTCGTCAACTGTGAAAAGATTAATTGAAAAATTCAGGAAGACTGGATCCTTTGGAGACGCCAAACACACTGGTCGTCCAAAAACAAGCCGTTCAAATGTCAATATCGAAGCAGTGCGTGAGAGTGTCGGTGACAATCCAGGAACCTCAATTTGGCGTCGTGAACAAAAATTGCAAATTTCAAGAAGCTCTCTACAGCGTATACTCACTAAAGATCTGTGTCTCCTTGATTACAAAATTCAATTAACACAACAACTGAAGTATAATAACCATGCACGTCGAAGAGAGTTCGTTGAATGGATTATTGAACATTAACAAAATCATCCTAGGCAATGAAGCACATTTTCACCTTGATGGCTTTGTTAATCGCCAAAATTGCCGCTTTTGGGGTTCTGAGAACCCGCATGTGATTGTCGAAAAACAAATGCATCCAAAACGTGTCACTGTCTGGCGTGGATTTTGGGCTGCAGGCGTAATTGAACCATACTTTTTTGAAAATGCGTTAATTTTGGGACACCTTTATTTGTTTTTTAAGTAGTTTTTAAAAGAATCATTTTGTCTTTTTATCTCGAGAATTAATCAAAAAATAAAGTAGAGTGTGAAAACCTGAAAGCTTGATGAACAAAGTTGAATAAAGTTTTGAATTACTTTCAATTCGTTAATTTGTGAGGGAAACATTCCTTTACTAGGAATTTGGCTATAATTTTCATATTTCGTCAATTTTCATCCAAATACAACGCAATTTTTTAATATAATTTCTATCTAATTAAATACACTTATGACGCCAACATGAAGGTAATTTTTCTAAACCGTCTTCAAAGAATCTCAGGCGGTCTGCAAACCACCTATTTATAACAATTTCACTGAAGTAGAATATCCATCCTGGTTTCTTATAAAAATAAGAAGCCAGGTATGGTGAATTAGATGGATGTGGAAATGTAATTCCTTTAAAACATGCCACGTTCTTCATGCTGCATGACGTCTTACATTGTCTTGTAATAACAACGAACGCTTGTACAACTTCCTAGGCCATTTTTTCAAACCGCTAGTCGTTATTGGTCAGATGAAAGATTAATTGTAGTACATCAAAATAACCACGTCACAATAATAAAATTCACACTTTTTCAATTGGGTTAGCGTCTGGAGATTACGAAGACTTATACATTGATGTAGTAGCCTACAAAATTTGTTTCGATTCTTTGGATTGTTGTCTTCTTGAATATTCATTTAATTGAGGGACATTAAATACATTTATTTCTATTCTAAATTTTATTAACTGCTTATTAATTAATAATTTCATTACGCTTTATGTGATCGCCGTAATGTAATGTATTGCAATTTACTCATTCTTATAATATAACACTAAAGAAATTATAATTCTATAATTACAATTCGATAACCCGGTTTTAGGCAAATATCTACAACGATAATTACTTTACCAGATTTGGAATGTGAATGAGTTGAGGGAACGACGTAACAAGAATTAGTGGAGGAAGTACATGCGCATTACAACTTTGTAGAGATTTACCCGGTATTTATTATACGTATTATACAGGCTGTTTCAAAAAGAATATACGTATTTTGAATGTATATATTTATTAAACTTTAAGACATACTTTAAACACATATTTACGAACCTCTCAAGTTCAGATTACAGATGTTTAATATGTCCTCCATCAGCGACGCGAACAATATCACATCGATACTCAAATTCCTCCCATACTCGAGCAAGCATGTCCTTCGTCACTGATGTTATGGCAGTACGGATCCGGTTCTTCAACTCTTCCTGTTTCTGTGGGAGTGGTGGTACATAAACGTTGGTTGTGTGTCAAATCCGGTGACAGTGGAGCCCAGCTGAGACATGCTAAGTCGCCAGCTCCTTGACAACCAATCTAACGGTTCGGTAGAGTTTCATTCATATATTCAGGCATTCAGCGACTCCAGTAAGGGGGTGCCTCGTCTTGTTGAAAAATGAAGTTGTCTTCGTGCAGCCGCGGAAACAACCAGTTTTGTAACATAGTGAGATACTGCTGACCGTTAACCGTGTTTTCGTCAAAGAAGAATGGGCCGTAAACAAATAATCGGAATATTGCACAAAACACGTTGATTTTAGGCGAATCTCGTAGATGTTCAATGGCTGCAAGTGGGTTCTGTAGACCCCAAATTCGAAGATTGTGTTTGTTTACCAGACTACTAACATGGAAAGTCGCAATAGCATCATGAATCTCGTTACAAAATGCCACACGTTTCCGTTTGTCCTCAAGATGCAGAGCTTGACACAAATGTAACTTGTACGGCTTCATAACTAACCGACGTCTCAAAACACGCCAAATTGTTGTTGTAGGCAGTTGTAACTCCCGACTGGCACGACGAGTTAATTTTGAAGGATTACGTTCGAAAGCAGTTTAAATTTGTGCAACATTTTTTTCAGAAATACGAGGACGGCCAGTACTCTTTCCTTTACATACACATCCTGTATCTACAAACTGTCGATACCATCTGCGAATGTCCCACCCATTCGGAGGACCAATTTGGTAGCTCAACCTGAAATGTCTTTGCACTGTAATCACAGAATTGCACTTCGCAAACTCGAGAACACAAAATGATTTCTGCTGCGGAGTAGCCATTTTAAACATATGACGGTTACCAAGAAAAACACAAGACAACTGACATGTAGCGGCTATTAAATAAACTAGACTATGTATTCGTTTCTACAATATCCGAGCCGGTCAATAGTTTGGACAAAATATTACTTTGTAATACGTATATTCTTTTTGAACCACGCTGTATACTTTGTATTTCATTTGTAGTTCAAATCCCATGTACGATAAATAAATGAATTTTTAGAACTTCTCTAAATTATTAATTGACCATTCTAATTGGATTAAACGACATTTTCATACATTTTCTCTTCCCATCAATAAAAATATAAAATTTCAACTACGATCATCAAACTTTTCGACGTACGTGTATACAAAATAATTTGTGCACAGTTTAGAAAGCAAATTATTACAAGAACAAGTACTGTTTTGTTGCATAAACGCAGAGTTGGAACAGTAATTTCAATAAATTATTCGAATAGATAACATACGGTTTTCGAGTCGTGACGTGATTACAATTTGCATTGCACAAATACGTTAATTTAATGGAACAAGACTAGAGGCTACGGCAACAGTTCTGAAATTCTTCAGAGGAATTGCTGATTAACATGATTATACCACGTCAAATCCTTAAATTTGATTTCATATGTTTGCATGTGAAAACCTGAACGACATAAAGCTGACATTTATACGTGTAATATTATATGTTACAGTTTAACTTTTTCTTTCTTTTATTTTCTGTTCGCTTCGGAAATATGGAGCTTTAATAAGCCTATAATACAACGTCATAGTACCATAAATTTGCCTGTCTTTCGCGAATTTAGATTACGAAACCAGGCGTTTAAAGAGAAAAATTGCCAGACTCTACGAATCACTTTTTCTGATATAATTTTTTTTTATAGAATGCGTATGCAATTTCCGGTAGAGTAATACGGCGGGCTTTTAAGCAATTAAAAATAGAAACCGTTGCTTTCTTATAACTGGCATTAAGAAATCATTTGTAACGTGAACATCCGTTCCGATATATGGTAGTAAATTAATTTTAAAGAACGAAAACAAGTGATTGGAAAAAAATAACTAAAAAAAATCATCGAAATCGATAGCAAAATTTTTTGTGTTTGATGATGAGAGCATCTTCTACATTGACAATTAAATGAAGACTATCCAAGAGTTTGTTGTTAATTACAATTCAGACAACTTCTACAATAAATTTAAACGTGTTTTCTAAGAAATAAATACTCCATTTAAACTAATTTCTATATAGATGGCGTATAAATCTGAAGAGGTGTTATTACAGAAAACGACACTCGCCATGAACAAGAAATTCTATTAAGTAGGTACAAAGCGTGCAGAAACGAGTGCGCACTCATTGGCGGCGATTATATATTTCGGAAGCGGTACGATATACCCGAAGTTGAGATTCATATGCGTATGGTATGTGTATGAATGCCGTATTAGGTCGATGAAAACGAATTGACGGCGTTCTTTACGTTCGACGAGTATTAATAGATTTCTTAATCGATTTTCGACATTAGAATACACTGGGGCTATTATTAAATGTATTGTTTGTAATATCAACATTTTACTGGACAGTATTTTTGTGTGTAAAAGACATGTTAATAGCAAACCACACCGGTTAAAAGCGCAACGTGATGTACCATATTATAAATTCCTACACGCCTTTATTTTTATGTTAAGTGTGTGCAACATTCCACAAAATATTGTCGACAATGAAAAATTTCGCACCTTTTGAAGGAAATACGTTCCAAAATTGAGACTGCCAACAAGAGATCAATTACGGTATAATTTTCCTCGGGTGAAAAACACGATTACGGATCAAATAAAAGCAGAATTAAAAGATTAAAAAATATGGCTGGACGGTAGACAAAGCAAGGGATGCAAGAAACAATTAGTAAATAGTATTTTAAATATGTTAGTGCGCACTTTAAAAAGCAATAAGGTTTCCTTGGCTCTTCTTTTACGTAGTAGAATATTACGGAAGACAAACGCGGAAGGGATAGCAGAAACTATAAAACATACCTTTGGGAAGTTCAATACATCGGCAACCCAACTTGTAATGTTGGTTACAGATGGGGATTCGAATATGGTTAAAGCTGGAAAGTTACTAAATCACTCTTGCCCTCAATTGCTTCATGTAACCTGTTTGCATCATGCATATCATCTTGTAGCTGAATTTATTAGAAACAGTTAGTCAAAAGTAGACCAATTTATAGTTTCTACCAAAAAAGTTGTTATTAAATCTCCAAAACGCATTCGTGAGTTTAAACAGGCTTGTCCGGACATTCCTCAGCCACCACAGCCGATTTGACGAGATGGGAACGTGGCTTAAAGCTGCTTCATATGAGAAATTTTTACACATTATTAAACATTGTATCTTAAATTTAAATCCGAAAGATGCTCAAACAATTTCAGTAAGTCAGCGGTTGGGTTCAGATACCGAAATCCATACTCAAATAGAGCAAATCTCCGAAAATTATTCAATTCTTGTAGATACTATTTCCAAACTAGAGAACACCAAGCTGCCATTACGTGATGCGCTAAATATAGTATATTATCTCAAAGCCTCTTTAGGAAATCTAACAGATAGTATAGGAAGATTAACAACCGATAAATTGTGTGCCATTATAAATAAGAATCCCAATTTTCAAACTATAGTTCGTATAGACAAGAGTTTAACTGAAAAGCAAGAGTGCGAATATGATGCGAGCGTCCTTTTTAAATTCGCGAACATCACGTCATTAGACGTAGAACACTCCCTTTCCAAATACACCAGGTTTTCATCTCTTCCTAGGAGTATGACTGAGTCAGCACTGGAAGGCACACTAATGACTAAGGCTGCAAAAACGAGTGCTTTCGCAGTAGCGTACGGCTCAGTTACCATCAATATTAAAAATAATAATTGTAATTACTTTCTATTTTAGTTCTTTTTTATGTTGTTAATGTGGACTAACGCAAAAACAAAAAAATAGTAATTACATTTATTATTTTTAATATTGATAGTAACAGCTATACGCTACTGCGAAAGCATTCGTTTCTGCCGCCTTAATTATGAGATAAATAATTTTTGACTTAAAATATCACGTACAATGTCACCACGCAGAACATCCAAAGGAGAAAAACCTTCTCATTCATTCCATCTTACTACACAGTCTTTCACGATTATAATACGAAACACTTTTGAGAAATGACAGTAACGGTAAATAAGACAGGTACCAGTGTCAACTTGGTATATTTAACGTTCTTATTTACGCAACGGTGCCCATAACTAGATAGACATGTGTGCGGTAGATATCGACGCACGTGCGTGTGTATTTATAATGTGACCTTATGGTCTCCCCCTTATGTCTTATCTCCTTTTTTCCGGAGTGTCTACTAATTAGCGACGCAAGGCCGACGATGGTGTTGAACTTTCGATGGGTTCGGATAGGCGTTATCCCTAAAATAACTGTCTTCTAATGCATGTATGTATACGGAGATAAGAAACACGTCAGTATGATGATTTAAGTCGGGTAAATATGTGTAGATGTGTGCCAGAATTCTTTTCTATAATAAAAAAGATTTTATCAACTGACTGTTTCACAGTAATTACATAAACAAATACTCTATTTATGTATGACTATTGAACTTATCTCCTCTGTCACTCACAAAGTATTCATGTTTTGTTCACAAAAAAAAAATACAGAAAGCATTTAGCATCGACTGGGTTCTTTCGTCTATCATGCATGAAGAGAATGAATCCATTTTTTGTCAGTTGTCAGTTAAAACGGAATCTCACAATAGTTGGTGAAAAATACAGTATGATTCATTTTAAGCAAAACTTCATGCATCACTGTTAGAAAGGTCCTACAACTTTAGATTTTCTAGCAAAAGTGAACAACTGCATTGTATATCTTTTAACTAAGGTATGTCAAGCAAAACTTGACCAGGTAAATTTTAATGGAGACTGTGATTGATTAAATGAATCAATTAAGGTAAATAAAATCCACAATAATGTTCGTATTTTGTATTCGCATTTCGGCAATTAAGATGATGAATTTTGAAATTGTCATCAACAGCAGATATCTTCTGGTAATAACAACTTAGTTGTTGAAATCAGTGTACAGAATACGAACAAGTTTCGTTTTCTGTATACGTGGACGAGATTTATTTTGCAAATTGCAACAAGTCCTGAGCAGTTTCAGTGCTTTTTAAATTTATTTATTTTGTGATGTGTCCTTTCCTATATAATGTAATAAAGGAACTAAGTTATATTAATCGAACCGCTTTATCAATTCTACTACAGGAAACATTACGGCCATTTTCACATCACGTGAAATTCTGAGACCCAAAAATTTCAAATTAGTCATGTTTTGAAACGTGTGTTGTGTTCAACATGTCGCGATATCTTTGTAGAAGTAGTGGGAGAACCATTATGATGTATTTTTTTCAATGAACCATTATGACGTATTTTTTCCAATAGTATTTTTTGGCAAATAAAATGTGTCGTGTGAAACTTTTACGCTATTTTAGTTAAGTATTGTGTGACATTTTATTATGGAAAGACTCAGCCTGTGTCTGATGATGGAGCCTGTGGTTGATTAACTTGATCACTGAAGATTGATATATAACCCCTTTCTACATTAATTTTCGTATTCTGTTTACCTATTTCGACAACTAAGTTGCCATCATCAGCAGATAATTAATTAAACAGTATCGCACCTGGAAAACTACGGCAAAATACCCGTACATAAACAAATTTTGCACACGAACCTAAAATACACACAGTCGGCGTTTTAGCTTTCAACGATACGGTTCCAAACTGTTCCACTGTGTGCTAAAACGCACACGATGTGTAATGGTAGAGTAGGTAGTACAAAACATGAACATCTGCTTGATCTCGTATTTACAAAATATAAACGCAATATTACTGTTTCTATAGGACAAGAGAAAATAATTTATGAAAGTGGTTCATTCATTCATCGAATTGCGTCATTAACGAAAAAATTAAAAACGAATTTTTTGATAAATAGTGCTGTCAACTAATCGCAATTAGAAGATAAATTGCCATCAAGTCACACGAAAAACATTTCTGGAAGAGTCTTAATAAAACATGTACAAGGTGTGTTGATAGATTATAATAGGTTAATATGAGAAAGCCATAGTACTTTGTTTTAATTTTGATTCCATTGATACATACAAGACATGATGTGATCGTGGTAAAATTGAAAATAACTTTTTCATGTTGTCGATGAGTCTTGTGTTAGCTGTGTTTATCAACATTTGTGATAATCCTTATGTAGTCTCTTACTACCTTTAAAAGGAACAAAAAATTCATTGCTTTTATATTACTAAAGAGGTCAGCCTCGTATATAACTCTACGAAAATAATGAAATATAACGGTTCATATTATTATTCAAATTTTAAATAAAAACTAGCTGCCATTAGTATACACATACATAATAAGCTATAATTATCTTAGTTCAAATGTTTGAAAATCTTTTAAATACTATTTACTTAATAGCTCAATTTTCTCTCGGTTCTATTGGGTCTGGGAAAAAGTTCGTGGCGTTTTTCCCGATAGATGGCATTGGTTGCCGATAACTAAAGAACAACAAGTCACAGCGACACCACCGAGGGCTCGTTTTTTAGATGACCTTCCGAACGTTAGTTTGAGCGTAGAAACATTGTAATCGGTGCAGTGGTTGGAAAGTTATTCGCACTTGAAAATGGAGAAGAATAATGAGAAATTTCGCTATATTCTGCAATATTATTATGATAAGGGGAAGAACGCTGCGCAGGCTTGTGATAAAATTTGTGCTGTGTACGGTGAAGGTACTTTATCGAAATCTGTTGCGCGGAAATGGTTCGCTCGCTTTCGTTCTGGAAATTTCAATGTGAAAGATGAATCACGCCCCGGTCGTCCAATCACTGAAAAATCTGATGAAATTCTTGAAAAAGTCCAACAAGATAAGCATATCAGCAGTGTCGATATTGGCATGGAGCTAGGCATTGACCACAAAACTGTTTTGAACCATTTACACAAAGCTGGTTACAAAAAAAAAGCTTGACGTATGGGTTCCTCATGAGTTGAGCGTGAAAAACATGATGGACCGAATTAACATCTGCGATGCGCTGCTGAAACGGAATGAAATCGAGCCGTTTCTGAAACGTTTAATAACCGGAGATGAAAAATGGATTACGTACGATAATCGGAAGCGTAAAAGATCGTGGATAAAGGATGGTGAGCCGTCACAAGCGTTCGCTAAGCCAACATTGACGCCAAAAAAAGTGATGCTGTGTGTATGGTGGGACTGGAGGGGAATCGTCCACTACGAGCTACTTCCAACTGGTCAGACGATTGATTCTCAACTCTACTGTGCACAACTAGAGAGATTACGCCAGGCGATTGAAAGAAAACGGCCCGAATTGATTAATAGGAAAGGTGTTGTCTTCCATCATGACAACGCCCGACCACACACTTCTTTGATGACCCGTCAAAAATTGAGAGAGTTTGGTTGGGAAGTTTTGATGCACCCACCTTACAGTCCGGATATAGCACCCTCTGACTATCATCTGTTTCGATCTCTGCAGAACTCTCTCAATGGAATTAAGTTGGTTTCAAAAGAAGCCTGTGAAAACTACTTGATTCAGTTTTTCGACCAGAAACCACAGAAGTTTTTCACCGATGGGATCATGGATCTACCAAAAAAATGGCGAAACATTGTCGATAATAATGGAGCATATTCGGTTTAAATGAATTCGTCCACGCGCCATGCGGGGACCAGTTGAATTTTACTGAAAAAACGCCACGAACTTTTTCCCAGACCCAATATACAAAAGTCAAGGCTGCGTTAATGCTTTGCTTATACGCGTCGTTCATGCAATTAATTAGTTACAGTTTCCTGAAACCTAGCTGACAAATAACCACATTATAATTTTATGTTGCAACGGTTGTGGGAATAGATGACATTATACATTTTAATTGCACGTAATTTCAAGGTTTGGCCTAATTTTTGAATAGATCCGTATTTTTAATTGTTTTCCTAATATAATATTGTATACGCACACATATGCATTTTATATTATTCGTAAACATCACATATGTACGTACTAATAATGTATTCTTGGAAACACTGTTTTTAAAAAATTTAATAAAATTGGAACAAAATGTGGTATGTTTGCATAATGCAACCGTGGAGTAATCCGTACCGCCACAAATACGATTATTTTTGAGATAATATTGGGAGTAAAAAAACTTGCGAAACTTGTCTGCCCTCACCCCAAGGAATCTTATGTACCGAAGTATGCATTAGCTTTCAAATAAACTCGCTAGCGTGCGCATCATTGACAAGACCGTACTTTTTGTGGAACTTCTTAAGATGATGTGAGGAAAACCAACAAGTTTAGAAAAACGTTCTGTAATTATTGCTTTTCATCAAGAAGATTATTCAGTGCGTTAAATTTCCGAAAACACATGGTAATAAATCGATTGTTAGTGACATCATTCGGTGACATCAACACACGTGCAGTTTGAGAGCTACGGCACGTTCAGGTCGTAAGCGAAAAACATCTCAACCGACGATGAGCTTATAAAATTACTGAGTAAACAAAATAGGAGACTGACAGCACCCGAAATCGCCGCAGAAATGTATCACGATCGTGCAAGAAAAATTCTGTTACTACGGTGAAAAGAAGATTAAAAGCTGCAAATCTTCAAGGCCGTATTGCTGTAAGAAAACCCTTACTTCCACGGGGAAATAGGCAAAAACGACAACAATGAGCAGAAACAGAGAGATTGACTGGACGACTAGAAAAGGGTCTTATGAACTGATGAATCAAAGATAGAAGTATTTGGATAACCAAAGCGTGTTTTTGTAGGAAGAACCAGTGGTCAAAGAATGCTGCAGGATTGTATAGTGCCAACCGTCAAACAAGGAAGAAGTTGTGTGCTCGTTTGGGGTTGTTTTTGCTACACCGACACAGGGGATTTGAATCGAATCGAGGGTATTTTGCGAAAGGAGGGTGATTTATAAATATTGCAAGAAAATGCAATACCATCGGGGCTACGTTTAATTGGCGAAAATTTTGTGCTTATGCAGGACAACGACCCTAAACACTCAGTAGTAATATGTAAAAATTTCTTAACTAGTGAACAAGACAATAACCTTACGAATAGTGACATGGTCTCCGCAAAGCCCCGACCTAAAACCTATAGAATTGTTATGGGATGAATTGGACAGGAGGGTCCGAAAAGTGTGTCCTACCTCAATAAATCACTTGTGGAATATATTGTAAGAATGAAATAGTATGCCTCGAATTGTACGGGCTGTTCCTCGCGCTAAAGGGGGTTTCTTCGATGAGCGAAATGTTAAAGATAACTTATTTAATTTTTATTATACTTTATAAACATCTATAAACAATAATGTAATAAAAATTTTAAGTTTTGACATAAATTAATTTAACTGCTTTCCCTTTTTTAAATTTATTTAAGTGTCCGAACTAATATCGACGATAGTGTACGTCAAAGATTATTTTATAAATGTTTTGAAGTATTAAGTAGACTCTTCTTCTAAATGCATTTAACGTTACTAACATCATTTCGGGTATCAGAATTTTGTGTCTGAGTGTACTGGAGGTGTAATCTTTGTCATTTTTATTGTTTGACGTAAAAAACGATATCTGTATAACTGTTTCAAACAACAGAACATTTCGGCTAGGATTTCGACATCTATGATGAATAGTGTACAAGGAAATTTCCATTGAAAGCTATATTTTAAATTATTTTAAGGAAATATTTACATATTCCAACGATGCATGTTTACTATACATACTCCTACGTTCCAAATGCCAATGACACATGATCCGATAATGAAATCATTTGCTTCACCGAAGGAATGATACTACAATTGCAACACCCACCCACATGGGTTTCAATAATAAATGTGAAAACGCTATTTTTAAAAAGCAATCCAATGTGTACATTAACCCTGATATTTGCTTTTGATAATATTTTTAAGCAGTTAAACTTGATAATGATTATTATTTGTAGTTAAAAGTACTATGCTTAATTGATACGATAAGTGATAAAACACACAATGGGTGTCTTTTTGGAGGCGGAGAACTTTAAATAGAAATAAAACACAGAAAAATGTTTTTTAATATCTCTCTCTTCTCAGTAAATCAGGCTGTATTTCGGCAATAATGCGTCAAATGTTGGCTTCCAAGTGCTCAATTGTTTCAGTTTTATCAGCGTAGACATGCCACTTTACATATTCCTAGAGAAAATAATCCAATGGCGTCAAATGGGTCAGTTAACAGGACCATTTCGCGAAATTAATCGTTTGTCAAATGTTTGTTTCAGTAAATTAATAGTATTGCGCGCTGTGTGAGATGTGGTGCTGTCCTTCTGAAACCACATGTCTGCAACATTAATGCTTTGCAATTGAAGCACGAAAAGGTTAGTAATCATGTCTCTGTACTGCTCACCGTTGACTGTAATGTTCTGACCATCATTCTTTTTGAAGACATATCGACTAATGATTCCACCGGCCCATAAAGCCCACCAAACGGTGACTTTTTCTGGATGTAGTGGTGTTTCGACAATGGCTTGTGGACTATCATCGCTCTAAATGCGATATTTCTGAACAAAATTTTCAAATGAAATTGTGGATCAACAGCAATGTTTCCTTCGGTCCATTCACCGAATGTACGGCGGGAACGATGATCGCCTGGCTTCAATTCCAGTACAAGTTGAATCTTACAAGTACGCAAATCAAGATCTTTACGCAAAATTTTCCATAAAGTGGATGAACGCAAGTTTAATTGTTGAGCACGATGCCGAATTGACGCATTTCACTGTACGTCTTACGGGATGCGTATTATCGTTTAGAGTAAACGTATTGCGAAAACGATCTATGGTTTCACGAATTAGTCGCTCTGATGGACGATTATGAGCACCATAAAATAAACGTAATGCTCGATGAGTTTCTCGAATTGAACCATGTTTTTCGCAATAAATTTGATCAATTTGCTCTGGTGTGAGTCTATTCATGATGAATTGCCAAATAAAAGTAACTCCAAAATAACCGAGAACTGTAAAATCGGCTGTCAAAGAAAACAGTATTGCCAATTTAAAGTTCTCTGTCTTCAAAAAAAAAACACTATAATATTTCTATTGGTATTAAATATTGGTTGTCTATAAAATAATAATTAGCACGTTGAAGCCACGCCAATTTTACATGGCTTGCCAGTGATGCCAACTGAAATATAATTTAGAATAGATAAATTAAGATGTTTAATCATAGATACGGCATTTATTTTATTGTGGGTCACCGGTGACCTGCACGGCACTGAAATGCTTTTCTTTATTTTCATATAAGGCCAAAATCAAAAAAACAATCTGGTATAGTTTACTTTAATAATTTTAGGTTTAGGAGTTTTTTTAGGTAGTAATAAACATGACACAATCTTCTTCTTACGGGGGATGTCTTTTGAGTTTTAAATAGTGGGTCATAAAGGGCGCCACTAATCAAATGTCAGTATTAAAAATTAACCTCCATCTTTAGTTAACCTAAATCCAAAGTTTCAGTGCGATACGTGTAGTGTTGTAACTACGGCGAACTGTTAAAGTTGACAAGTTATTTGAAAAATGGAATTAAACCAAAAACATTTTCGCGAAATAATTTTTTTATAATTTTCGAAGACAAATATCTCAACAAGAATGCCTCGCCGAGTTGGTTTCTGTTTTCGGCAATAAAGTACCGCATCAGTTAACAGTTTCTCGTTAGTATGGAGAATTCAAACGTGAACGGATCAGTCTTAGCGACGATCCAAGAACAGCTTCACCAAAAACATTATTGGGGAACGCAGAACAGAAAACCGCTAGGATGAATTGGAGTCAAAAAAACTCTAGATCGCTTCAACACCGGAAACTCTAAAAACGTGTACAACATTATCAGTGGTGAGGAATCTTGGATTTACTCGTACGAACCAAAGATAAACGCCAATAGTCTGGGTGATCCAAAATGAAGAAAAGCCGACAATAGTCATTCATTCTCGAAGTGTCTACAAAAAGTTGGTGGCGACATTTGTCTCGAAAGCAAATCATGAAGCAACAATTCCAACAATTCAATTTTAACGTAACAAAACGTCGAACTGTTGCACCATCCTCTGTACAGTCCGGACGTAAGTCCCAGTGATTTCTTTACCTTTCCGAAAATTAAGAACAGACTACGTGGTCAAAGGTTCCAGTCATCAGAAGGAGTAGTCGGTGCCTTCAAAAACGCAATTTTGACTGTACCAATAAACGAGTGGAACAACTGTTTTTAGAACTGGTTCAAGCGCGTGCAAAAGTGCATTAATCTCCGCGGAGAATAACTTCGATAAAACAATGAAGTCTTTAAAAGCTATCTACTGTTTTATTCCAGTTTTACTTGAAAACTTAAAAGACAACCCGCGTATCTTTTTGAGAAAGTTCTTTCTCATCCCTCATTTGCTAGTTTTATAACATCATTAACACAGCCCAGAGTACTCCAGGGCTCACTAAGGTTTATAGAAAACTTTGCTGACTTCTATAGTTTGCAGTAGAGAAAATATTTAGGAAAGTCATCAAAATTTGTTCTAAAGCATGCCGTACTGAGTCTAGAAAACTGCTTGAAATAAATTGGAACAACTTGTTATCGCTAAATGTTGGCATAACGTACTATCAGATAATAACAACACTGAATTTGAGGATAAAGATACTTTCCCCTTAAGTGTTTTATAAAGAATATGAAATTTGTGGACTGTCGACGTATCTGAAACATATTTGAATAATTTTAAAAGTGAATCGATTGCAAGAGAAAGCAGCCTTGCTCAGTATATCTGGTAAAAATGTCAAACAAAAATCAAATTATTTTCTATATTATTAAACAATGGGCATATACATATGTGCTATAAACAAAACTGTGTGCATATTTAGTATCCACTCGTTTTTTTTTTGGTTCACGGTTGCGAGATTTTACTGTATTTGTGAATAATTATTAGAACTCCAAACAGACTTAATTATGTAAGCAATACCTCGTTACGTATTTCAAAAATTCTTTTTTAAGAATTTTTCCTCCACTTCAAAGAAAATTCTTTCTTTCTATACGATTACTAATTGCCAACTTCAATACATAAATAGATTTTGAACATGCAAGAATAATAAGCGGCTTTATTTTTGTAGTTAATCTATTCCGATAAGTTTACAAACCGTATACAGATACATAACATGCTTATCGCGTGTAGTCTCAGTGCAACGTGTATCGGGTGTCAGACAACCGTCTCATTAAGTCAATTACGGCATAAATCTGTCATTCTCCTAATTCGAATCCAAGTTCAATATTCCCTTCGCGAACGACATGTAACACTTTTATAGAGCCTTTTCTCTGTGTTTACGTCGTGGTACGCCGCTTAATTTCCTTAATAGGTTCATTAACCCGTCAAGAAATGAAATTTCAATCAAGGGATATTAAATAGATTCGACAGGCGCGGTTGTGTATTTGAGAGTGTGACTAAGTGATGCGAATCCCGTTCTATATCGATTAATATTTTCACTTCTGCTTTGCAATCGTGAGAGGCACCAGATAGTTCAATAAGTTTTGTCGTTCGATAAGAAAAACAAGGTTTTATGGTGTGAAATACATTTTATTATTCAGTATAACCGCCCTAAACTTCAATACACTTGTTCCAGCGATCTTCTAATTTATGGATTTCATCCCTGAAGTGAGAATCTAGAAGGCTGTCGAAATACCCTTCCACAACTGCTATTATCTCTTCGTTCGATGAAAATTGTTTTCCACGTATGAATTTTTTGAGATGTGAGAACAGCTAGAAGTCAGAGGGAGCTAAATCTGGCGAATAGGGTGATTTTTGCAATGGTTTTTTGAGCTGTGTGAAAATGATTTTTTTTCTGTCTCAAATACCTTGGAGAAACTTTGGAGCAAGCAATAGGTCTGTAATTTTGATATTAAAAATATTTATATTTCGTGTGAATTTACTGGAAAAACTCAGCAAAAGAAAAATTAGGTATAAAATACACAAGAGAAATGTAGAAACTGTCACAAACGATTTCGACATTAGGTGAAATACAGCTTCCTACAGTATAATTATTCTTAGTTATTAGAAAATAGTTTTTATTAACATTCCATATGTAACTATTCGATTTCTCTTTTTTTGGCATTTTCTCAAAAATCTTGTTAGAGAACACATAAATTTATATGTTGGTGAAAACTATATAACATTATCTACTAATGAGGAAAAATACTTTTTGTAATTTAAGAAAATATTAGATTGCGATATATATATATATATATATATACAGTGTGTATCAGCCAAATGGAATAAATTCGATAATAATTAAATGGAAGGGTGTTCGAAAAAACGCTCGGACACGTCGATTGGGATTTTTAGTTGCGTATTTTTTTAAATAAAAAGTTTATATACAGGGTGTGTCATGTAAAAGTGGTCAATACCAACTTTCTTATTTTAAATGCAACACCCTGTCAAATATTAAATTTTTGGATTCTTTAGAAAATTCCAGACATATTTCATGTACAATGTCCTATACCTATAAATGTTTTCAGATTAATAATTTTGTTTACAATTAAAATAAGATTTTCACATAATAGTTTGTTTACCGAACTATTAAGTGAGTAAGGTCTTTTCTACGATTTTTTACATCCAGCAATTTCAAAAGGTTAGAAAGATGATATGTATTTATTGTTACAGAAGTTTGGTGATAATCCACGAAAAAAATTCCTTTCGCATCTAAAAAAAATTGATGAAACACCTTTGTGGCCGATATCTAGTACTGGGTTCACACCACTCCTTAGTCTCTTGTTTTAAGTGAGGATCATGGTGGTAGATTCAGGTCTCATCCGTAGTGACGAGACGACGCACAAAATCGGTTTTATTCTTTCTAAACCGCTTTAAATGTTGCTAAGAAAGTCGCATCCAAATATGTTTTTATTCCTTTGTTAACGAATGCAGCACCTATTTTGCACGCAGCTTTCTGAAACCCATAACTTTAGTCTAAATATTTCTTACACTATCTAATAAGATGCCTAGGGCTTCTACTAAATCTCTCTCGATTAATCGACGATCTTCCAAAACCATATCCTGTATTGTTGCTAGGATTTATGGTGCTTATTCATGTTTTGGACGTTCTTTGCGAAGATCGTCTGCCAGACTTATACAACCACGTTTATATTCAGCAATCCATCTTTTTACCGTTGAAGGTGGAGAGTTCTTATACACTTTTAACAATCGTTCATAATTTTGTTTTGGTGTTACACCTTCCAAAAATAAGAATTTTATCATTCATTACACGATAGATATTCAATTTTTCCTTTGTAAAGGAATAGTATGACACGTTAACTTTGAACATCTGTAAATATACGAATGGGAAAATATAAAATGGGACAACTTCACATGTGTTCATAAAAAAGTAGTAGAATTTTTAGAAAAATAAAACGACGAACCTAACAGCGCCATGTCTTTTCGAACGACAGAACTTTTAACATAGTTCTTGTTATTAATTGTGTTGTGATCAATGAATTGTCTTCTAATTTTGTTATAACGATATATAATATTCTTGCAAAACGTCAATGTGTTTAATTCTTTTTCAAAAACCATTTTTTGCTATATAATTTCAACAATATATAATTTTTATAGTTCTACATTATTTTGACAGTGAGTCACTGTATTTGTATAGTTTTAAATTGTAAGTTGAACATAGACTACATAGAAAAGGAAATGCAACAATAAAAGAAACAGAATATTCGACGTTTTTATTGCGTAGATTCTGCCTTCCATAAACAATAAATGATAACGAAGATTTCGAAACAAACTACTGCACTGAACAGTTTCAGTGCAGTAGTTCAGCCCTGAAGATGTCCCATACAAATGGGTACGAAAGGTCGGCAGATATACTAGTGACGCGGTTCCAGCCCGGAAACCCAGAAGCAGATAGCATGGACCACGACCGCGGAAGTCTACGTACCAAATATACAGTAGTTTTTGATGGTGTTTCATCACCATATAAAGAATTCAGCTGGTCCATGCATTCTTGTTGAGATAATCTACGCCGAAAGTTATGAAAAATATTTGCACAAAAATGTTCGCGTGTTAATTCCATTTTTTGGCTGACATAAAATTTTCAAGTTACTGTCAATAATAGAAATAGCCGCCGGATAATGAAACTGTCAAGGTAAATATATTGTCAAAAATGACAAACTTCATGATGCAATCATCAGATCGGAGACACCACTAATAGTGTTGCCAGTTCCCTAAATATAAACGGCTAGCCTCGTATAAAATAATAACATTATTATATGATGAGAAACAATACATTTTATGCCACGTAAATCAGATTTCCTAATATAATAATAGTATACTAAGCTTATATATTAACCATTTGCTACATTCATATGTATAAAAAGCATTTTTTCATTCAGTAGCGTGAAATTCTTTTAAAAAATTATTGAACGATAAATCAACGAGCTTCCTCTTGTTTACATAACATGCAATAAATTGTTCTTCCATTTTAAGTGAGCATAACCATTTCGTCCTTTTTGGAGCACGCACAAATGTACCAAACGACACTATATCGTCATATGGAACACACGGAAAGTAAAGTAACGTGGGTAACAATCGCAACCGCTAATAAAAATCGGCCCACATTTATATCACAGCCAACTCGTACCTTATTTGGTAATGTTGCTACACATCATCAAAATACGTCATCGAAAACTTTTTTTTTGTTATTCATTATTTGATTCTTGTCTTTCAATTTTACATTTAAGGATCTGCTGTATGTTTTATGAAAATGTGTATGACCACACTGGTACTAAGTGAATTATTTATGTTATCTTGCAAACAATAAAAATAGCTTTTCTTCACCGTACTTTTGAAATACAAGAAACTGTAGGAGTTTCGAACTAACTGTTGACTTACAATAAAAATGACGAAAAATTTTATCCTACACACTGTACTTAAATAGGAGTCAAATTTATAGAATTTTCAGAAATTATTAAGCTTTGTATATGAATAAATTGGGCAGTAAATTTTGTCGCGTTACGTCCTATTATAATTAACTTCAATATCTATTTACTGAAAAGGAGACAATTATTGACTTGACAACAACCGATCGGCGCCGAGCATATGAGTAAGTTTTTACTGTTCAGAGTACACAATGACAAAATTTATCGTTCAAATAGTGATATAAACTAATATTAAATAAAATAAAGAAAATACATTTCTTATTATTTTGAGTACGAATGACTGTTTCAAGAATGAGTTGTTGAAATATAACTTTTCTCTATTTTGCCATATTTTTTCGTGTTACGTTCGGTACTTTACTAAGTAAGTTGAGTTGAGTTGTGGACAACATAGAGAGCGGACACATTTTGCGGGCGACGATAAGTTAGTATACACTGCAGGCCATAAGTTTGGAATCACTTGCATAAGTTAGGAATCACTTCTGAATATAATGAAAATATTGTAGTGGCTTTAACAAACATTGTAAAAATAAAACAATATTAATATACCAAAACGTTTTATTATAAAATAAGCAGGAAAAAAAGCAAATTTTATTTATTTACATCCACTTATTTTTATTATCAACTAAACGGACTTTTCATCGAAATACCCTCCTTTTGCTTTAATGACGGCAGCACACAATCGCGGTAAACGAGACACTAATTTTGTAGGGGTTTCATTGGGTATATTTGCCCAAGAATCTTGTATAACTTGCCACATGTGAGTCTGGGACGTCGGACACTTTTCACGCACTTTTCTATCCAATTCTTCCCACAACAGCTCTATTGGATTGAGGCCTGGCGATTGTGCCGGCCAAACCATGTTTTGTAAAACACCGTCAGCTTCCTGTTGTTGGATATATCCTCTACATAAATGAGAAGAATGTTTTGGGTCGTTGTCTTGCATGAATATAAAGTTTTCTTCAAGTAATCTCAGACCGGAGGGCACAGCGTTGTGTTCGAGAATCTGTCTGTAACCCTCCTTTTTCAAAACTCCGTCGATTTTCACCAGATATCTTACACCAGCCGAAGAAAAACATCCCCAAACCATTACAGAACCGCCACCATGTTTTACCGTGGACACCACACATTGCGGTAACATTTTTTCCGTAGCAGTTCTTCTTACAAATATCCGACGTCTGGAACCGAAGACCTCGTGATTCGTCGGTCCATAGTACTTTTTCCCACTGTTCTATTGTCCAATCTTTGTGTAACTTAGCCCACTGTAGCCTTTTTATTTTATTTTGCGGACGTAGAAGCGGTTTGCGAACTGCTACACGTCCCATCAGTCCAGCCGCTCTGAGCCGCCTTTTTACTGTGGTTAAAGAGATCCGAGTTTCACGCTCCCTGTTAAACTCACCGCGGATTTGCGAGGCCGTTAATCTTCTATCTCTTTTCGACGTCAATATAATTGTCTGATCTTCTGCAGGAGTTGTAATTTTTGGTCTTCTTGATCGTTTTCTGTCCGTATACCCTCCAGTAGACTGGTATCTTTTAATTGTATTTTGTACACCTTTGTACGATATCTTCATTCTTTTCGCGATATCCCGTATAGAATCTCCCCGATTATGATGACTAATAATTTCTACACGTTTTTCTAGCGATATCTGCTTTCTCTTCGCCATAATCAAACGATGTTTACTGATTCTACACACTTTTATGTGTCTACACACTTTAAATGATACGAAGCAACTAAAATATTCTCATTACTTCAAAATGTATAAATACTTATAAATATAACAACTAAATGTAATTACAAAAGGTTTATGCGGAAGGGTCTGCAATAAAATTTGTCCATTCCAGGTAATCGTTCATTATGCAGAAATATTACCTGCTCGAATAAATAATACCGCACGCAGAGTTTCCTTAATCTCTGGTTATTTTCCAACTATTAATGCATTTAAAACTACATCTTTTATGTAAAGCTTTATAATGTACTTAAGAATAATCCTTTGTACTTATATCAAAGTAATACGAACGTAACATAGATAAATTTTAATTTTTATGAATTTACTGGAACTGATTCCAAACTTATAGCCTGCAGTGTAGGTAGTCCGGTGTACCGGCCTGATTCGAGCGTTTGCGCGACTATGCTTTAACAAATATTAGGATATATACAGTCTGTCGCAGAAAAAGCAGAACTTTTTTTAAAATAAAAACAAAAGCTTACCATTTTGGTAACTTTTATTTATTTTATTCAAAGCAGTCGCATTCGTTTTCAATACAACGTCTTGCACGGTCAATTAACAAGTCTAATGAATTTCAGCATATCACTGTCCTTTCATCGGCAAATGTAGTTTGGAGATTATATAGAAATCACAGGGGGCTAAATCCGGTAAATACGGTTAGCTGTTGATGGCTAAAATGTCATTTGTAGTTAGAAAGCCAGTGATAAGCGTCGAGCAATGAGATGGTGCATTATCATGTAACAAACGCCAGCTACGATTTTCATGATATTGAGGTAGCACACGACGAATATGCGCCAAAAGACGCTTCATAACACTGAAATAATATACGACATTGACTGTTTGACTAGTTGGTACAACCTCTTTGTGCACTATGCCTTTCGAATCATAAAAACAAATCCACATTGTTTTCACTTTTGACTTTTCCAAACGGCTTTTTTTCGGTCTTTCCTCGCTTGGATGCTTCCATTCAGAGCTTTGACGCTTTGTCTCTGGATCGTATTGAAAACACCACGTCTCATCGCTAATTACAACAGAATACATGAAATTTTCGTCGAGTCTTTAATCAAGTCTGTACAATATTGAATTCAGTTAGCTAGTGTGTTACAAACCTTGCGCAAATCTTATTCAGTCCCAAATGCTGTGTAAAAATGCGATGAATTGAATCATTAAATCATCTATACCACTCATACACACCCGTACGTGATAAACACGCATCACCATACACTTGTTTCATCTAACTAAAGTTTCAGTAAACGATTTACCGAGCATTTATCGAACATTGGTGAAAGATATACCTTACCAACGCATATTTTTTAAATAGATGGCGCCAGTAAGAATTACTATTTTAAAAAAGTTCGGTTTTTAGGAAAAAAGAAAGAAAGGAAGAATTACAACGATAACAAGTGTCGAGTAAAAAAACGACGTTGCCGGCTTGTGAGGAGACTCGGTAGAAAACATGACAACAGAAAGAGCATATAAAACGCTACAAAGATAATATAAATTAGAGAGCAGCGGAAGAATCCATTATAGAAATGATGAGACAGTTAATGGCGAAAAATGAGGAAATGTTCAATGGAATAAAAGATATGTGGTGCAAGCGATGTTGTAAATACATCTACCTCATAACTGAACCATCATGGGAAAACTATCGGAATTTTGTAATTACAAACTTCATTGACAATAAAAGAAACTTTTAAATGCCGATCACTTCTTTACTTCAATCTTCGATAGGTCGTGCGGATTTTGTAATGAATCTTAGCCAACAAGAGATTAAATCATGAATTCACTGAAAAAGAAGATTGCTCATTCTCCCCATGGACAAAAACCGTTCTTTCACGAATAACTTTTAGGACAATTGCTTGTTTGTATGATAGAGGGAAGTATAGTCTTTTTTCTCATCCTTCGTTGTATCGCGAAAGATACCATAAACTACAGAGAATAGCTCATTAATGAGACCACAAGTTGCGGTTACTTTGTGAAAGTTGAATTACTCGAAACACGTCGCACTCAGGATCCCATTATCATTTGAATTATTCTCTTGCGTGTCCACTAAATGGCTTATACCAAGTGTTCTGTTCATATACGCGTTGTGAGGACTTAATTGTACATCTAGCAGGATGAACACGAACTTCTGCTTGTTTGTACGATAGAGGGAAGTATAGATTTTTCTCAACTTTTAGGTTACCATTTTTTTTTTGCTAGGAACATTATCTTTCACCTCAATTTAATTAATTTATCAACACAACCTTCTCAAATCTTTACAAATCGCGAAAATTACATAACTTTACACATGCACTTATAAAACTCATTTATTTTTTAATAATTGGTTTGATGCCGACACGTTTTTATGTCATGACTAGATAGATAACATAGAAACACGGCCTTGTAGATAAAAAAGTGAAATAGAATCTACTTGGTATTACTTTTTATGTTAAACATTTGGCAACTCATAAAATATAAATAAAAAAATCTTTGTCATTCTATATTACTTATAATTACTATACTTTATTTGATTTTGTTTTAAGATATGTATTTGAATATTTTAAAGAATTATGTCTTATACATAGATTAGTTTGATTGTAAAACAATGAGAATATAAATATTTTACATTGTCTATGACGGCGGTTAATATTTTACAATTTTTTCTTAAACATCTAAAGGCGGAAACTAATGACTTATGCAGATCAAATATTTAACTTCTTATATAATGGAAAAAATTAAGAGTAAACCACGAACGTACTCGTATGCATGTAGTAATACTGACATATGTACATACATACATATGTATGCCGTAGAAGTAAAACATTTCACTGAACGAAAATTCTAAAAGCAGGAAATGTCACAACATATGGAACCTATACACTGGAAGAATATATTTATAGTATTTACACAGTGGGAATATTTTATGAGTCCTATCAGTTTTCGTGTTCAAATATATCCAAGTCGTCATGTTTATTTTTTTTCGAGGCTTGGCTATTATCGGAAAACAAACAATTAACTAAATCCAAACCAAGATTTTGACTATTTTTGTATGATATAAAAGTCTGCTATAGAATCAAAAAAGTGTATTCCTAAACGGGATCTTGATATAAAAATAGAAACGAAAATTTAAACTAGAGATATTTTTCTTTAATTTAAAAACACTTTATTTCATTTATTTATTTTGTTATAATGTCAATTTCGCGAAATCATATTCTTAATCTTGTACCGGCAAATTTATTTTGAAGTAGATTAGGCGATATAGTTTATCTATAGTATTTATTTGTGACATCTGATACAATTTCCGGTGGAGAACAAATTAATTTTTTTATATTTTGTACTGTAGTGTAAACGTTTTGGATATACATCAAGTAATTTTAACCGAAAACGGCAAAAGTATTGAAAGCGTCAACTGAATATTGAAATTAATTTGCAACAAATAAAATCAATTCTGAACTAACCATTAATTAAATTTAATATATTTTGTAGTCCATATTACATGGCAGTAGTGTACTTTATTTTGGATACTTGAAAGTCTCAAACATTGTGATGATTTTCCTCCTGTTAGGGATTAAATGTTGATTAACTTCAGAAATATATTGGAATAAAAACTAGTTCCAAATTTGTAATGTCCATAAATATTTTGCCAGAAAATAGAAAATAAATTACGAAATTGGCGACAGATTTAATAATGAATGATTAATTTAGAAAATACACGTTTAAAGTTAGAATAAACATGCAATAAACATTATAATCTTATACTAAACATTACCATAACAGTGTAATAAATGTTAAGGTTTTTAGTTTTATTTTTATATTATATACAGCACCGTCCATAAATGAGGTATCACATACTATCGATAGAATCGCTCTGTCTCTATACCTGGGTTTCGGAAGGAACAATTGAAATAACAGATGTGAGTGCGTTTCTGGGAAGTTTACCAATAATATCTGGATCAATATGTAAATTACATAATCGTATTTGCTAGTGTAAAATATTTTAATAACTTCAACTTTTTAATGACCTGTATTAATACTTTTCCTGAAAATATTTATTGTAAAGGGTTTTTTTTTATATTACACGAATATAATGATTCTAGGGAACAATTTATAGTACATTTACAGTGTGGTACCACACAGAATGTGGAAAAGAAGAAAAATTTAGTAATCATTTAGTCCGAGTAAGTTGTAATACGAGTATTCGTGAACAAACATACAAAATACGTGGTGGTACGTGAAGAACGCTCACAGACAAATTCTGTTTACTAACGAGAAAATCTTCACCCTAGAAGAATCGTTCAATAAACAGAACGATCGTGTGTATGCTCGGTCATATAGAGAAGCATTCCAACTCATCTCGATGATTCACAGAGGCCACCATCCCGTGTCTGGTATGGTGGAGAGTAAGCCACGATGGCGTTACCAAGCTCCATTTTTTGGAGAAACGAGTATATCAATCGACCGTCTTGGAACCCATTGTCAAGCCTCTCAACCAATCAATATTCACCAATAAGCCTTGGACTTTCCACACACACACACACACCAGCTCACAAAGCAAAAACACACACACACACATGTTTCAAAAGCAACGTTCCGGACATCATATCAACGGATGATTGGCCAGGTGATACACACACACACCGCGCGCGCGCGCGCGCGCGCGCGCGCGCGCGCGCGCGCGCGCGCGCGCGCGCGCGCGCGCGCGCGCGCGCGCGCGCGCGCGCGCGCGCGCGCGCGCGCGCGCGCGCGCGCGCGCGCGCGCGCGCGCGCGCGCGCGCGCGCGCGCGCGCGCGCGCGCGCGCGCGCGCGCGCGCGCGCGCGCGCGCGCGCGCGCGCGCGCGCGCGCGCGCGCGCGCGCGCGCGCGCACACACGCGCGCGCGCGCGCGCGCGCGCGCGCGCGCGCGCGCGCGCGCGCGCGCGCGCGCGCGCGCGCGCGCGCGCGCGCGCGCGCGCGCGCGCGCGCGCGCGCGCGCGCGCGCGCGCGCGCGCGCGCGCGCGCGCGCGCGCGCGCGCGCGCGCGCGCGCGCGCGCGCGCGCGCGCGCGCGCGCGCGCGCGCGCGCGCGCGCGCGCGCGCGCGCGCGCGCGCGCGCGCGCGCGCGCGCGCGCGCGCGCGCGCGCGCGCGCGCGCGCGCGCGCAACACACACACACACAGACCTCAATCCGTTGGAATACAACACACACACACACACACACACACACACACACACACACACACACACACACACACACACACACACACACACACACACACACACACACACACACACACACACACACACACACACACACACACACACACACACACACACACACACACACACACACACACACACACACACACACACACACACACACACACACACACACACACACACACACACACACACACACACACACACACACACACACACACACACACACACACACACACACACACACACACACACACACACACACACACACACACACACACACACACACACACACACACACACACACACACACACACACACACACACACACACACACACACACACACACACACACACACACACACACACACACACACACACACACACACACACACACACACACACACACACACACACACACACACACACACACACACACACACACACACACACACACACACACACACACACACACACACACACACACACACACACACACACACACACACACACACACACACACACACACACACTGGTCCGTATTAGACACAATGGCACACACACACACACACACACCCAAATATTGAGTCGTTGAAGCGAGCCTTTGTCCGTGCAGTGAACAATTTTCCCATGCATGAAGTGCGTCTCGCGATCGATGAGTGGCCACATCATCTCAAGTCGTGCTGGAAGGCAAATGGAAGTCATTTCGAATAACTTCTAAGATTTACAGCCAAAGAATAACCCAATAAAAACAAACAAAAAAATTTTTTTAATATTAATTCTCTCTCTCTCTCTCTCTCTCTCTCTCTCTCTCTCTCTCTCTCTCTCTCTCTCTCTCTCTCTCACACACATTTGGCGTCGATTTTTCTGTGTACCAGTATTTATGACTTGACTAGGTATATATACACATATATATCTAATTACAAAACGTCAAACTATGAATGTTCTGATATTACGTCTACAACAATAATTCCTAATTACCTAAATTTTTACACCGTTAATTCGAAGCTAACGCTCCTCACATAAAAAAATATAATAATAAAAAATATATTATGAATTGTGCCATTCCGTTAGGAATAATCATCTTCCAAGTGAAAAAAAAGTAGCAAAATAAAGCGTGTGTCGTGAGATTATCCTGCTTTTCTATAGCGAATCAATTCAGCATGCGAACGAGATTAGAGAAACAATTCAAAAACAATAGTGCTTAATGTGCTATAACTACTCTATACGTATGTAATATGTGCTTCAGATATACAGTCATCATTTCCTGTGTACATAATTGCTTGTGATTATAACTGGACGTTAAAATGGTAAACGAATCATGCAGCGAGCAATTACATTCGGCATCGTTAACAGATTGTTATATTCTGTATTCGAACACGCTCGGTCGTTATAAATATCGAATTACAAGAAGGATAGAATATGTAACAATAATGTTGCAAAAACAAACATTCATAGTTTCATTCTAATTCATAAAACCACAATCAATGGCAGTTTATGTTTCTTAAAGAGGATATATTATTTGAGACACACAAATGAGAAGAGTAGATACAATGAATTTAGAGTGAAGCAAATGTGAAATTTTATTTGATAAACGGGAAGAATATGTATAAATAGATATTCGAAGGAAACTCAATAACATGAATACCTGATTGACCTTTAAATGTAGCATATGAAACGGTAATGTTTTATTATCCTTTCGCATAGAAAATACAGTCCAAAGAAAGGTTGAAACACAGCGAAGACACTCGCATGTATAACCATAATGTCTCAACCGAATACAAAAATATTGGCAATGCTTTTTGGGATTATGAAGGCTAATGAACTTTAAAAAAATAAGTGCTTCTGTAAATTATGTTATGTAGAGGTTGTAAGTTTCTATTACCACCATAATTTAAAAAACAATAGAAGATTAAAAGAGGAATAACTTCAATTATGATACCTTTTAAGTAATGTAGTAATGTATGAAAAAGAGGCATTTATATGAAGCCATACTTAGAATAAAAAAACAATTGATCCAAGATCCATAAAATTATACATCCTTTCTTGTATAGATATTGGTGTTCGAAATTGTCATGAAATAAAAATCTTCAAACCAGCAAACAGAGATATACTAATATGTCCATAGCTCAGATCCCTTCAGGACAAGTTGCAGGATCGTTCCGGGTAGTACGTAATAGAAAACCGAACTTTTTAGTAATTCTAGTAATTCTTAGTGGCGCATCTATTAAAGAAAATATGCGTCGGTAAGATAGATCTTTCATCAATGTTATGTCAAAATATCATGACATTCATTAGAAACAGAGAAATTGCACATCAAGTAACAGTGTGTATTTGGCATTGGTCGAAAAATAAATTTTGAACAAAGAGAAAATATCAAGTTCTGTTTTAAACTCGGTAAATCGTTTACGGAAACGTTTAATTTGATGAAACAAGTGTGTGGTGATGCGTATTTATCACGTACGAGTCTGTATAAGTGGTATAAACGATTTAAAGACAGTCGTATGGACATAAATGACGACGAACATGCAAAAAAATCTGTGGCTATGGAAAGTAACATCGAATTTGTGCGTGAATTTATCAGAAATGAGCCGAAATCCTCATTGCGATACGTGGAAATGGAATTAAATATTTCCAAAGATTCAATTCTTCGCATTTTGGCACAACATTTGAGACTGAGAAAGATTTATGCAAGGTTTGTAGCACACAAGCTGACTGAATTCAACATTGTACAGACTTGATTAAAGACTCAAAAGACGAAAACTTCAGGTATTCTATTGTAACTGGCGACAAGACTTTATTTTCAATATGATCCAGAGACAAAGAGTCAAAGTTCTGGACGGAAGCATCCAATGGAAGAAAATCCGAAAAAAGCCGTTTGAAGAAGTCAAAAATGGCGTCAATGTTGATTTGTTATTATATATTTTTACTATATCGTGAAAATGGTAGCTAGCGTGTTATATGATAATGCACTACGTCATCGCTCGACTCTCATCAGTGATTTTCTAACTACATGGCATTCTAACCAACAACCATTCATCGTATCCAGTATTTCTGCAGCCGTACATGTAAATTTTTTTTTTAATTAGCATGAGAGATAAATTTATTCTTAACACCCTCAACTGCGCACCAAGGTAGCCGGGTACCTGTACGTGTTTTATATGAGAATGCGGCCATTATAAGTATACTTTTTGAAGTTGTTAATAGCTTTGCATAAATAAATAAAAATCTATATAAAATGTAAACGTAAACAATTTATTTCCTGAAATAGGAGAATAAAAACATAAACAAAAACAAAATCAAAATACCAAGAAAAGCGTTGAGTTCTTCACTAAAAGACTCGAATATTTTTTTTGCTTTTTTTTCATTTTTTGTATTATATTCTGTTGTAATTTTCTGTCTTTTACGATTTATTTCTCTAAGAAGTATGTCATACATTTCACTTGACAAAATAATTTTAAATATTTCTTTGGCTGTACACAATTTAAATTTTGGGGCTGCATCCACACGTTGTCGCAAAATATTTTTTTTACAGTCTGGGATTCTCGAAATGGGCTAAGTTGCCAGCAAATTTCATCTTTACCACGAAGTTCTGAACTTCATCATTTTCATAATCGTCGCTTTCTGTCGAGTCAAACTAATCTTCGTCAACTTCTGCAGTACCTGCCAATTCAGTATCTGAAGCTTCCAATGTTATTTCGTTCAGCAGTGGAATATATTTTTCATCGCAATTAGTGTGGATAAAATCTTCTTCACTGTTTTCTAATTCACTTAAAATATTACTTATGTCAGTAGAACTAAGTCTTTCAGAACGAACTCTTGCGTTTGCATTCATTTCGTTTGTTTTACGTAAAAAATATTACCTTACCCGGTCAGAAGATATGACGAACTAAAAATAATAAGCACAAAACTACATACAATTTTGTATTTATTCTCAAAGAGAATTCACCAACTTTATATTCGCACTAAATATGTATAACAAACGTTCGCTTTTACATACCTATAGGAAAGAAGTTATTAAATTTAAAATTTATCTTACGTAAAAATTTAAATATGTATCTAAAATTTGTAATAAGATGTGTTGCATACCTTCAGATATAAAGAAAAAATATTGGGTTGCTAACTAAGTACTTTCGGTTTTGTAGTATAAAATAAAACACTTTTTTTTTAAAACAAAGAATAGTTTTTAATCAATTATATATTTTCCATTTTGCTCAATGACCTTTTGCCATCTTTCTTTCAGCTGCATGATTCCGCGCTCAAAAATTTCTGGTCCTTATCAGCAAAAAACTGAACCAGGTGCGAGTGAAGGTCATCGTCATTTGTGAAAGTTTTACCATTCAAAGAATTCTGCAAAGTTCGAAATAAATGGTAATCAGATGATACTAGATCAGGGCTGTATGGGGGATGTGGCATCACTTCCCAGCCAAGCTCCAATAGTTTCCCACGAGTTGCCAAAGATGTGTGAGGCCTTGCATTATCTTGGTGAAAAACTACACCTTTCCGATTTGACAATTCTGGCCATTTTTCTTTGATTGCTTCATCCAGTTTTATTAATTGTTGACACTAAACATCAAAATTGATCGTTTGGTTCCTTGGAAGCAGCTCAAAAAACACAACACCTTTGTAATCCCACCAAACTAACAGCATGATCTTTTTTGGATGCAATTCAGCTTTCGATGTGGTTTGAGCTGGTTTATCGTGTTTGCTTCATGATCGTTTTCGAACTATGTTACTGTAGAGGACCCGTTTTTCATCACCAGTGATGATTCTTTTTAAGAAAGGGTCGGTTTCATTTGTTGTTGTTAAATGAATTTCTTTCAATTCGTGAGGTACCCAAATATCAAGCTTCTTAACTAGCCCAAGACATTTTAAATGTTTTTCAATTGTTGTGTGCGATACATGTAGCCTCTCCGCAACCTCTCGAACAGTTATATGACGATCCTCTTTAATTATGACTTTGATTTGGTCATCATCAATTTCAGTAGGCCGTCCAGAACGTTGCTCATCTTTGAGGGAAAAATCTCCAGAACGGAATTTTTTATACCAATTCTGACACGTGCGCTCTGTTAAGCAATTAGCACCATAAACTTCACATATGTTTTTGTGAGCCGCAGCAGCTTTCTTTCCTTTACGGAAATAAAATAGTAAAATATGTCGAAAATGTTCGTTTCTGCACTCCATTTAAAATTAACCCACAACGAATAGCTTTAATAAAACTCACGCACTACTTGCTTCTGAAGTTACGTCAATGTGACTAGTATCACGCGACAAACGGTAAAGTACAGCACTAACATACGTTATACAAAAAATAAAGCAACGCTCTCTATCAGTAAAAACCGAAAGTACTTAGTTGCCAACCCAATATATATTATATCTATTGTCAATTCCATATATATTTTACAACGTTTTAACAAGATATTTACTGGGAAAATGCCTGTTTTCTACGCAACCTCCATACAGGTACCCGGGTACCTTGCAGCGCAATAGAAGCTGTTTTTTGCCGTGCACATAAGAGTTAAGATCTAAATGGATATAAAACAAAAATATTCGAATAGCGCAACATAAGAATTGGAGATAGCCTTCTTACAATTATTTTAATCAGTTTTGTAATCAGTTCTTTAAATAATAATCAATTAAGTGATTTGTTATAAAAAGTAGTGAACCTGTTTTCTGAGAGGTTATAGCTACTATCTTATATAACACAAAAATCAAATTCAAAACTTTTTATTTTGATAAAAATTTGATTTTTTCAACGCAATTACAAATCATATGTGTTAACACGTGCATAATATTATACTAAAATTACCATAAATCATTCATTAAACAACTACTGAACTAGATATGCACTAAGTCAAATCACAATCTCTTGATAGACATTAAAAGATATGCTTTATTTAATGTAAATAGGCTATTACTTATTAATAGCTCCTAATGAGATGACCGCATTTTATAATTACGCATTCTTTTCCATATTACTTACTAATCTAATTTCGTTGAAACCATAAAAATCTTTCTCTTATATGTATGTATATCACGGAAAAGTAACGCTTTTCCTGTCAAGAATTAACAATTTTCTCGAAATTTCGAAACGTGTAAAAAATTGTATTGATAATTAACATAGTAAATCGAAAACTCAAAAAATAATATTATATGCTTGCCGATAATGAGGAAACCAATTTCTTTTAATTTTCATTGCAGTTAATGTATTTTAAAAACATTTCATATCATATTTTCTATAGCACAAAAGTATAAAACGTGAACATAAGAAAATGATTACAGGTCATCGTATTATTGTTAGGCATGTATCTGCCACTCTTACTTGTCATATTTTGTTTTTAATGTATCTATGTCATATTTCATATATGCTAATTTTTTTATGCAGCCTGTGGTTGATTAACTTAATCACTGAAGGTTGATACATAACTCCTTTCCATAATAATTATCGTATTCTTCATATTCAAAACGCACGCACACAGTGTGCGTTTTAGTTTACAAGAATAAACAATTTTCTTGAAATTTCGAAGCGTGTAAAAAAATCGAAAACTCGGAATATAATATTACATGCTTGTCGATAATGAGGAAACCAATTTCTTTTAATTTTCATTGTAATTAATGTATTTTAAAAGCATTTCCCTTAAAAAAGATATCATGTTATATTTTCTATAGTACAAAAGTATAGAACATGAACATAAGAAAATGATTACAGGTCATCGTATTATTGTTAGGCATGTATCTACCACTTTTACATCTTATATTTTGTTTTTAATGTATTTATGTCATATTTCATATACGGTAATTTTTTATGGAGCCTTTGGTTGATTAACTTAATCACTGAAAATTGATATGTGACCCCTTTCCACATTAATTTTCGTGTTCTTCGTATTCAAAATGCACACACAGTGCACCTAGTGCGTCTTAGCTTTCAGCGGTACGGATCGTGTGTGAAATTAGTTTTTTCGTACGGGTTCTTAGTTGTCGAAATACGTATACAGAATTACGAAAATTATTGTGGAAAGGGGTTATATATCAACCTTTAGTGATTAAGTTAATCAACCACAGGCTCCATCAAAATTACCTCCAGTAAAGTACAATTTATAAAACAAAAGTTTTAACTGCGAGAAAGGAAAGCTAGACTGCAAGAAGTCAAATCCCAGAAATCGGTTTTATATAGTTCAAAATCTAATAAATAAGCACAGGATTGCAATTAATAGTTTGGTTTTGTTAATTTTATAATCGAAAACAAATAACGTTGTACAGATATGTATCTAAAGGCTGTTTCAAATCGCGCGTTTTTTTTAAGAATAAATAAAATATAGATGACATACTGAATTTGTCTGGGTATGTGGGCATTTAAAAAGTGTGAGGTATATGACATTTATAAAAAATGGCTTCGTACACGGTACAACGCGTTCAAATTGTTGAATTATTTTATGAAAATCAGCGTTCTGTGAAGAGTTTTTAGAAAATTAGGTGCATTTTATGGTTTACATAATCGTCCATCTGAAAGCACTATTGGTCGAATTATTAAAAAATTTCAAGAGACCGGTTCCGTGGAAGATCAATAAGTGAAAAATACAGTCGTAGTGGTCGTTCACAAAAAAATATTGGTTTGATTCGTGAAAGTGTAGCTGAAGATCCTGAAATGTCCATTAGACGACGTTCACAAAACTTGAACTTAGTGGATCAACAACTTGGCGTTGTTGACCCACTGTTCCACTGTTGATCTGAAGCCATTAGATCATATAAAACGTCGTTAATTTGTCAATTTCATCAATGAACAACCAGCTGATTTTTCTAAAAAAATAATTTTTTCCGATGAGGCACTTGGAGGCTATGTTAATAAACAAAATTGCAGTATCTGGGTGGTGCTGCTGGTGAAGCTGTAACTGTCAATGGTGTTTGATATCGTCGGATGATAACCGAATGTTTGTGGCCTGAATTAATGAATATTCATTAAAAGGATATGTGGTTTCAACAGGATAGCGCTACACCTCACTTTGCACACAAATCAATTGATTTATTGAAAGTTTCTTGGGCGTGTAATCTCAAGAAACGGTGATGTTAATTGGCCACCAAGATCATGTGATTTGACACCGTTAGACTATTTTCTTTGGAGTTATGTGAAAAGTCAGGTTTATAAAAACAATCCACAATCAATTCCTGCTTTAAAAGATGAAATTATTCGTGTCATTGGTGAGCTAGAGCCTCAATTATGACAAAATATCATTGAAAATTTTAAATAAAGAGTGGACGTCTGTGGAGCTGCAAGAGGAGGCCATTTGGCAGATATTATTTTTCGCATATCAATGTCATAACTGAGTCTTCAATTACCAATAAAAAGTTTTTGAAAGTGAATGCAAAGTATGTGTTTTATTTATTCTTTAAAAAACCCGCGAAATTTGAAACAACCTTTAGATAATTTGCTTATCAGTAAATTTTTATAATAGAAGCAGCATATGAATCATATTGTAATCTAATGATTATATCGCGTAGATACAAAAACAAAGGACACTTCGATTTCGTCCAATTTCCAATTATTACGTTAGGATATCCTAAGATATAAGAACTTAAAATTTATTAGATCGAAGTCTCTGGACTGCATCCGAAGGCTGTTGTCCGGGAACGTTTTTCGTAATTTCCCTCCTCGTTTAAGATGAATGCCAACAGTCAATGATCTTAAGTCGCATTATAAACACACACACAAACTTTAAAAAATAAGAACCTTTCTTCGTAATCTTATCTCAATAAAACACGCATTTTAAAATAGAGAAAAAAGTAAATAAATAAAAATTCAGCATTTTTCAAATATCTTCGATTCTTCGAGGAATCTCATAAACATTTGTCTATATTTAGAGTGATGACTGCATGGCGCTATTACGTATGCCGCATTATACACACACATGCTACCATAGAGATACATTTATACTTACACACACATATATACCTACATTTACAAATACGCTCACGCCCAATACGTAAGAGTTCCACTTTCGAAACTAGTTCTACGTCCTACTCGTTTTATGAGAAAATGATTTATTTTTTCCGCGAATTAAAACCGCATGACATCGTGCACCGACCAAGAAATTAATTCAATAGTCTTAGTACGTTTTCTTAGAAGAGCATGTGCGTGACAAATTAACGTTAGAACCCCTTCAACGGGTATTTTCCATTTACTGTTACGTTTCAGATTTATCTCGATTTGCTCAAAAACACCTGGTGATATTAAATAAAGTTTAAACCACGAAAGTTTGCCGGTGTATCAATAACGTTGTAAAATACGAACATATACCGGCATTTGTCTAATACATATGTAAGCAAGAACCGGCCCGCGAGCCGAATCCGGCCCGCTGTAAGATTTGATCCGGCCCGCGACACATTGTCGTATTATTTCATGTCTGATATCTATCGCTAAAAATTACGAACACTACTTTAAAATGCACTACTTTTAAACGCGGCCCGCGAACGTATTTGCAAATTAAAGTTTGGCCCACAACATGTCAAAGTTTGCCCACACCTGGTCTAATACATCGGTAGTCACATGTATAGAAGAAAGAAAGGACACGAACGTTTTTCTAATAGAGTTACGTGCTACGTCTTGTCAACAAATCGTGAAAAAATAGCCACAGACGTATGCAGAACATGCGTATGTATTATTCACATAATGTCACGTATAATCCAGATAAAATAGTGTTTTGATTTTTGACTTATTAAGTTTGCCTTTTCTGTGGTTCCGATATTGTTATATTCCTTGTATTTTACCACTGTTATTTGTTAATGTTCTAACAGCTAATTTATCATATTTATTTCATCATCCTTGTAAGTTTACACTTTGTTAACCTACGTAGGCAGCATTTACATCTGTTATTTACAGGTTAGGTATTGTCATGCCAGGTGCACGTCTTAATTCCAATTGCCAAGACCGTTTATAAGTTGTTGCAATATTTTAAAGCTGAAAAATACAACGGATGATTTTTATTGTCCGTTAATTCTATACAAGAGGTAATATTTTCACCATTTATTTATTATTATTCATTCATTCACACTGTGCCAAACGCACAGTATGCGTTTTAGCCTTCGACGGTGCAGATCGCGTACGGAATTTGTTTCGTGCGGACTTTTGCCGTAGTTTCCCAGGTGCGCCACTGTTTAATTATCTGCTGATGACGACAACTTAGTTGTTGAAATACGTATCCAGAATACGAAAATTAATGTGGAAAGGGGTTATATACCTACCTTAAGTGATTAAGTTAGTCAACCATAGCATCCATCAAAATTATCATTGTAATAATAATAATAATAAATTCGTGCCTTCACATCCCCCAACAGTTTGATGCTTGAGCAAACCCTCATTATGCCCGTGCTCTTAAAATATCTGTCAGCATTCGCTTAAACGGGAGAGCGAAATCACGAAAAACTGGAGAACAGATCAGTGGTGTCAAATATAAGACTCCCGCGTGGTAAACCAGTGATTTACCACTTCAAAATCATATTAAAATACTTAAATTTAATTTTAAAAGGTCACAATGGCGTGGCATTAGCAAATACATATATATTTAAATGAACTAAATACTAGTTGACGATTTTGAAATATGCATATTTATGTTACAATTAATGCTGTTTTGAAATATTATATTAAAACGTATCCATATTTATTCAAAAAGATTTATTTTTCTTGAGAAACTATTAAGACAGTTTATTTTAAAAAGAAACTTTTTAGAGACTATTTTAGAAACTAAATGAAAATTGAAATTTTTACAGCAGATACACAACAATTACAGCAAAAAATCTTAATTTTGGTTTCCTATAAAAAAATATTTCCAGTATTACTCATCCCATATTTTTATTCTTTTTTCTCAGGAATTTTATATGTAAGAAAATAATAAAGAAATCTTGTATTTTAGAAGTGGAATAATTGCATTGCAACTTTTTATTTTTTAGCAAATTAAATACCAAAGTTATTAATTTAAAATAAAGTATTTAATATCCAAATATAGAAAAGATTCATTAATATGACGCCCACTGTAAATCATGTACCATATAAGTCATCGATTCAGAAAGGAATGCCTCGAGTATGAATCATACATTTAATTCTTCCGTTGGGTCAAAGTTTGCCTTTTATTCATCCACGTACTTAAGTTGTTAAGCACTTTCTTCTTAAAAATACGTTTTCGTTTGGGATCAGATAGGTTATTTATTCTTAGAACACGGTAATAATAGTTAATAACAATTGAAGTATTTAACGATTAAAAGACTTCTTAGCTTGTTTAACTATCGTTTATCAAGGACGATGTAATTATTTACCACTTGCTGCACATGCATTTTTGAGTTAGTAAAAAGCAAAATATAATATATAGTGAATGTAATTATAGCGCGACGTATAAATACAGAAGCATATCAATTTAATGTATAATAGTTATTTGACACTGTTATGTTCTTGGAAAATTAAAAACACGAAACTTGATGGCTTAGGTTTATGTACATTTAGAATTGTAAATTCTTCTTAAAAATAAAAAAAAATAACAACAACGATTATGAGAACAACTACAAAACAATTTTCTTCTTGATATTTATACTGAAGAGCATATGGAAATGGCAATGCTAAATTATGTGATCAAAATTACATATTATTTGCTGCATACCCAACTAGGTTGATGTAAGTACATTTTAGCAATTTTTGTTTATAGATGTATCGTTTTACCGACGCACAGTAGCGCACTCGGGCGGGCTGATTTAATTTATAATTGTATCGCGCAATTGTACATTAGTTCACTCGAGTCGTTTCTAGAATCGCTGGTTCAACCAATCGCAGGTGAACTAAAATGTAACGTAAAGAAAAATTGTATAGCTTTTTTCAATTTTTGTCTGAATATCATTGATTTCACGTGCTATTTGCAATTTTGTTATTCGTTAACCATTATTTATATTGCAAGAATCACAATCTATGAAACTGCTATGACATATTAACTCAGGATGCCAATATATAGATTTTTTTTCAATTGTTTCTTCATAATTAGCTGTTTTTCTTTGCTAGACGTGGAGGATTCTCTGTGATTCTTTTATCGCATTTAAATTCACCAACCCAACTGAGATGATACAAGCTGAGTTGATGAATTTATGCGTATGAAGGTGAAGACTCATAAACTTCTAACTCTATTTTTATTCGTTTAGTTCTTAAACCTTTCAAAATAAAAATGTGTTATCACAACAGGGAGCTCGTTTTTATTCATGCTTAAGAAATTGCAAAGGTTTTTACTTGGATAGAAAGTAACAACATGTGTTTTTGCCAAATCTCTTTGAAAGTTTGACATCAATTGTAGGAATAATAGCGATTTTGAAATCAGAGAATCAGTACATGTGCGTAGCGCAATCTTTTGATTCATTCTGGAAACATTGCGACCTATCCTCGTAAGTGAATCACTAAAATTAAATAACACAGCTTCGAAATAAAAACATGAAGTGACTTATTTTATTGTTATTTTCGGTTGTATCCTTCTTTGTAGGCTGCAAATTAGAATTATTGCACGTTTTGTCGAACATTAACCCATCTTCAGTATTTGACGGCGTTTGAGGATTCTTTAACAATGTGGCGTCCCTCTAATTTCTTCATTAATTTTTTTGTATTCCCACCCCCTGAAAACTCAAGACCGGGTCGAATTCCTAAACGTGGCAACAAGTTGTATATTCGCTGTATAACCCTCTTTTACTCATATTTTCACTATTATCTTTTTGTATTCCTTGAAGTCGAAAAATGTTTCATTTTAAATCTCGCCTTTCTTCAGATTACCCTCATAAAAATGTTAAGTAAAATAGTTGACTTGTTTATGGAGACTTGACCTACTGAACATCCTTTAATTTTTACTTGTAGCAAGATTAAAGTATTTATCACTTTTCGAGTGTTTTCTTGCTTCTATCCTATATTTTATTTTAATCGACAAGGTAAGGAGCATATTCGCTTTTTTCTTATTTTTTTACTCTAAAATACCAGGTGTATCGGAAAGTCACTACTGGTTTTTCTGACAGATGTCGATAGGCTTAAGTATGCAATCCTACAGACATCAAGCTTCAATAATATATCTTATATTTGCGAAAGAAATACTGTCATAACTTTATACCTCTTTGAAAATGTCGAGTTTCGTGCCCCAAAAAGTGCATTTGCGGTACGCATTACTTTTCTTATTTAATCAAAAGAAAAAAGTCGCTGAAAGTTATCGTTTGCTGTTAGAAACTTAGCATGAGCATGCTCCAACCATAAAAACATGCGATGCGTGGTATCGACCATTCAAAAGTGGCGATTTCGATGTAGAAGACAAAGAACGTTTTAGTAGATCGAAAAAGTTTGAAGCTGCGAAACTGTAGGAGTTATTGGATGACGACCCAAGAAACGATTAGCGACCGATTACGAGCAACGGGAAAAAATCCAAAAGATGGGAAAATGGGTAAGACATCAATTGAATGAGAGACAAACGGATAATCGAAAAATCGTCTGTGATATGCTTCCGTTAGCACGATCGTAAGTAATTTCTGTATCGATAGTGACGGGTGATGAAAAATGTATTTATTTCGAAAACTCTAAGCGAAAAAATCATGGTTATCATCTGACGAAACCGGCCCGTCGATTCCAAGGCCAAATCGTTTTGGTCTCAAGACAATGGCCTTGTGTTTGGTGGGACCACAGTGGCATGGTATATTACGAACTGTTGAAACCTGGTGAAACCGTAAATACTAATCACTACCGACAACAAATTGTCAATATGAACTATGCATTGATAGAAAAACATCCAGTATGGACCCAAAGACACGGTAAAATGATTTTACAGCACGATAACGTGGCGTCTCAAACCGGTCAAGAAAGCGTTGAAAGCACTTGGATGGGATATAATACCGCACCCACCGTACTCTCCAGACCTTGCCCCGTTGACTCTCACCTTTTCGTATCAATGTAATACGCGCTTGCAGAGCAGCACTTCGCCAATTTCGAAGAAGTTAGAAATTGCTCGATGAATGGCTTTGCTCAAAAGAACAGTTTTTTTTGGGATGGTATCTATAAATTGCCTGAAAGATGGGCAAGATATGTAGAATCAACTGGCTAATACTTTGAATAAATAAATCCCATTTTCTTGATTATATATTATATAGTTTATTACGAAAAAACCGGTAATGAATTTCCGGTACACCTGGTATTTGATAATTTTGCATATATAATTACATTTATGTACGTTTATATTAAGAAAATTTGACTGCCTTGTCCAACCACTTTATTATACAATATTATATTTATAATTTTGACTAAATTAATATTATTTTATCCCCACGTAAAGGAGTTATTTATGTTAAATTTTTATTGTCATATTTTTATCTTTTCAGCAATTTAAACTGACCAGAAATTGAACTAATTATGGTCAAATTAAAGTACAGTGAATCGCGAATTAAAAATTTAACAAGCATTCACAAAATGTTCTATACAATGTTACTTTGCGTTGATAAAGACCATTACGAATAGCATGAAATTACAGGGGACTACGAGTAGTAGGTACTATTTTAATTCATTAAATCGACTAATAATAGATGTGGTGAACGTATAATCGACAATTGAAAATAGCTCTGACCAAGAGTGTTCTGTGTAAGTATATTTAAGCGGATCGATATTTATATAACTCACAAATTAACAATGGAATATTATTTAAAAAAAAAACATTTACGAAAAGAAAGTGCAGTTACGATATTAGAATATAAATATTAAGATTATAAAATAGTAATTTCATAATACTTTCAGTTAGCGTAAAATTTTGTATTTAAAAAAACTTACGGTTACTTAACAACCTGATATTCTCCTCGATAAATCTCACTTTTGTTTTACCGGCATTTTTTCTTTGAAAATGCGTTCTGACATACATATCTGAATAAACTGACCTAAAGTACAGGACTACTTTATGTAAGTGATCGTTTGTTATTGGAGAAAAAAACGTCACAAAATAGGAGCATTGGAAGAATGGTTAAATTGAAAAATTATACCCTGGAATTGAGGATAATTTTGTCTTAATTAAAAAATTGTGTGAGAATGCCTGAAACTTATATAGCTGCTCCATCGACATCATGACATTGACATAAAAATAACTTCGTCGAAAGGAATTAAATTTTATTTATAAACACATAATAAAAAACGCGTAATAAAGAGACAAATTCGCAATAAATTCGGATAATAATGTCTAATATTAGTTTCTATCGGCCACGTTTCTAATCATTAAAGCATTCTTAATTGTTTAAATGAGAATTTTTAGATGTCTTAACTAGCTAAAATTTACAGTGATACAGATTGTGTGTTATACTGAAAGCATATGTAAAATAACAAAAGAATGCATAAAAAGAATATCTTAAAAAATGATGGTTTTACTGTACCTATCGCATTTACAATAGACCCACCCAAAATGTAGAATTTTTATTTCAGTCATCGTGATATCTAGATGAGTTCCTGCCATGTGACACATAATATAGTCTTAGAATACGTGGGATGTCTTTTAAGTTTTGCATAGTGTAAAGTATAATAAATATGGACGCAGTGTCGGTGTTCCCGAACATCATAGCAATATATCTGCTGGCTTTGATAATTCGTTTTTGTTTTAAATATATCAAAAGAAAATGTATGCATGAATTTATAAACACTTTTAAAAATAGTATGCTTCTAATCATAAAATTTACGACCTTTCCTCTTTATAACATTTCTTATAAATAGAGGAAAAAAACGTAACAAATTCATTTAACATCTACATGTGTAAACTAAAAAGAATATGGGAAAGAATTTTCGTTTAGACAAGGTCTTTATTTAGTTTTGTCTTTTAAGTTTTGCATAGTGAGACACAGAGGCCGCCACAAATCAAATGTCAGTACTAAAAATTAACCTCCATCTTTAGTTAACTTAAATCCAAAGTTTCAGTGCGATATGTGTAGTGTTGCAGCTACAACGAATTGTCAAAATTGACAAGTTAGTTGAAAAATAAAATCAAACCGAGAACATTTTCGCGAAATAATTTTTTATAATTTTCGAAGACAATTATCTCAACAAGAATGCCTCGCCGAGTTGGTTTCCGATTTCGATAGTGAAGCACAATATAAACGTGGATGGATTAGTCTTAGCGACGATCTTAGAGCAGGTTCACCGAAAACGGCAGTCACTCAGGAAAACGTCGATGCTGTGCTCAAAATCATCAACGAAGATCGACGTGTGACATATCGCCGGATTGAAGCAATGTTGGGGACTTTCAAGACCTCAATTCAAAAAATTTTGCATAAAGAATTGTGCAAAAAATTAGTTTCCCGTTGGATACCGCACCTGTTGGCCGAAGAACAGAAAGTAGCTAGGATGAATTGGTATCAAAAAAACTCCAGATACGCCTAAAACTCTAAAAATGTGTACAACATTGTCGGTGGTGATGAATCTTGGATTTACTCATACGAGCCAGGAAATAAACACCAGTCGTCTGTTTGAGCGTCGTTTGGAAAGCCGACAAAAGTCATCCGTTCTCGAAGTGTCTCCAAAAAGATGGTCGCGACATTTGTCTCGAAAGCAGGTCATGTAGTCACAATTCCTCTACAGGATCAAAGACCTATTACTGATTGGTATACAACCATTTGTTTGCCGTAAGTCATCACTGAGCTTCGAAAAATCAATCCCGAACGACGAATCATTCTCCACCAAGACAATGCAAGTTAGCATACAACACGCAAGGCAATTAAATTTTTAACGCAACAAAACGTCAAATTGTTGGGCCATCCTCCGTACAGTCTAGACCTAAGTCGCAACGATTTCTTTATCTTTCCGAAAATCAAGAACGAACTGTGTGGTCAAAGCTTCCAGTCGTCAAAAGGAGCTGTTTATGCCTGCAAAAACGCAATTTTGACTGCGCCAACAAATGATTGGAACAACTGCCCCAGAGTTGGTTCGAGCGCATGCAAAAGTGCATTAATCTTCGTGAAGAATACTTCGAAAAACAATCAAGCCTTTATAAGCTATCTACGCCTACGTATTCATTTTTATATTACAGACTCTGGTTAGATTAGTGCCGCCTTCATAATTTTAAATTTTTTTTATTTCAACTAATGTAATTCAGAAACGAGCGAATAAACCGGAAGATCTGGCTATATTAATGTCTATTTAGTATACACTATGTATAATTATTTCTAAGAAAAAATTGGGGTTTACGGTTATAGCTCTATACCTGCCACAGACCCTTTCACCAATCTTTTTATCTATTGTAGGGGGCGTTTTTTTAAAGGTACCGTGAATGTTCATTTCAATAATTGAGTATCTAACACTGGAGAGTATTGTTTAGCTAAAATTAGTGAATTTATTTAATTTTATTTGTAATGTATCCCAGAAACATTTAATTTATGGACCTATGTTTATTGTTTCTTTTGACCAGCATAGGCGGATCTACCATAAAAAAATTAGGCCGAGGCCTAGGGCTCCGAAAGAGCAAGGGGCCCCACTACTAACTAATGCCTGCTAACTTTTGAAAATAATGTTATTGACACATTTCCAAATCTTACCATTACCATACTTAAAATTTATTTAACAATACCCATAACGAGTTGTGAAGCAGAGCGATCTTTTTCAAAACTAATAAATACAGGTCAACAATGGCCGATGAAAGGTTAAATAACCTTTCAATTCTGTCTGTTGAAAACGATTGACAAAATCAATTTCATACGATAAAGCAATCCGGGAATATGTGTCAATAAAGTGTAGAAGGAACAAGTTCGTTTCAATTTGTGTCATCATTACCTGTAATTAATAAAGTTTATTTTGCTTTTACTTTTACATCCGTAGTTTTATTTATAATATTTTATATATTTATAGTCATGTTCAATATGTTAGACTATGATAAAAATGTAGAATATCTAGACAGTTTCTCATGCTGGTGGGGGCCCCAGAAATTCAGTTAGCCTAGGGACTCAAAAAACCGCGATCCACCCCTATTGACGAGTAGTATATATATATATATATATATATATATATATGGATAAAATATCCAACCTTTTTGTAAACACACTGTATAAATCTACCATTTACTTCAGTAAAATGATGGTTACTTATCTTAAAAAAATATATGTGTTACGAAGAAAAAATACTTCAATTCGACAAATTTTTTAAAGTTAAATATTTTAGAACAACAGATATAGAAAGATATATTAATATTAGCTTAATATCGGTTGGGATATTTTTAACTAAGCGCCTTCTTATTCAATGATGTCTTAAGGTACGCGGGTAGCATACATCGGTATGCAAAACAGCCGGTTGACCTTGGTTCAATGGAATTTCAGATGTCTTAAAATGGAAGGAAGATGACAAGAGGTCGAAGCCTATAGGACATCCAATATAAAATTAATGAAACTAAGAATTTTAATACTTTATCATATAAATTAAGTACGATAAATATGGCAACAGTTAACAAATCTCTAAAATTTGTTTATTTTGAGTGTTAAAATTATTAATAACTGATTATACGAATTTTATTTCTTTATAAGTATTTCAATAAATCATTGTTAGCTATTTATTAATTTAATTATTATTAACCATATGTCGAATTAAAAAAACAATAATATTTCAAATCCAAATTAGAATGTTAAATTAAAACTATTTATTAATTAATAAGACAGACGTTCCCAATTATTATCTAACAAAAGGTTAAATTACAAACTAGAAATAAAGAAGGAGGAATTTCACTGTTCACTAAAAAACACATACATATAAACAAACAATCCTAATTACAGCGGTCTAAAGAAAACCAACAAATTTGGTTCACGCACAGTGTAGTTTAAACATCAAAAGTATAACTTTAATGACCTCAAAACTAAAACTTCGCACGTTATTACAAAAGATTAATTAATCTAGTTTATTCTGAGATGTGCCCAAGTTCAAAAAACTTCACATTCCCATCGTATCTCTTTGGTCTATATTCGTCAATGTTCCTTCTCACTGAACTTGAGCTCCAAGGTGTGTGTATATCGTAAGCGACACGAAAAAAAAACATCGCGACTAATTCAAAAGGTGATGGAAGAGGTGTGTATTTCGGGAATACAATAATTTACTTTACAAAGTTGCAGCGTGAGTATTAATACCTGGAAATATGTATGTAGACTGTCATATAAGTATATACACTGCAGTCCATAATAGTTCGGACAATTAGCGAAATTTAGTAAACTCTTATATTTACATTAGGTCCTTTACGAGATTTATGACCAATTGCAGGCAAATATATCTATTAGAGCACCTACAAATAACTATTATATTTTATGACCCACTGCAGTAACTCCTGGAATAATTTGTACCGCCACAAATACGATTATTTTTGAGATAATATTGCAAGCAAAAAACTTTCGAAGCTTACCTGCCCTCACCCCAAAGAGTCTTGTTGTGTACCAAAATATGCATTAGTTTTCAAATAAACTTGTGTGCGCATCACTGATAAGACCGTATTTTTTATGTGAACTCCTTAAAATGCCGAGAGGAAAACCAACAAGTTTAGAAAAACGTTCTGTCATTATTCCTTTTCATCAAGATTATTTAGTGCGTCAAATTTCCAAAAAGATACATATTAATAAACCGAGTATTGTAGTATTGTAGTATTGTAGTATGGTATCATTCAGCGACATCAACACACGGGCAGTTTAAGATATACGGCACGTTCAGGTCGTATGGGAATAACATCTCACGCCGACGATGAGCGTATAAAATTGCTGAGTAAACAAAATAGGAGACTGACAGCAACTGAAATCACCGCAGAAATGAATCGTGATCGTGCAAGAAAAATTTCTGTTACTACGGCGAACAGAAGATTAAAAACTGCAAATCTTCACGGCCGCGTTGCTGTAAGAAAACCCTTACTTCGACGGGGAAACAGACAAAACGACAACAATGGGGAGAAGCACACAGAAACACATTGGATGACTGGAAGGGTCTTATGGACTGATAAATCAAAGTTTGAAGTGTTCGGATAATCAGGGCGTGTTTTTGTAAGAAAAGCGAGTGGTCGAAGAATGCTGCGGGATTGTATAGTGCCTACCGCTAAAAGAGGAAGAAGTTCTGTGCTTGTTTGGGATTGTTTTTGCTACGCCGGCACAGGAGGAGTATTTTGCGAAAGCAGGGTTATTTAGAAATATTAAAAAAATGCAATACCATCAGGACTACGTTTAATCCGCGAAAATATTTTGTGTATGCATTACAACGACCCCCAAACACTCTGCAGTAGATGGAGGTTTGAATATGGTTAAGGCTGGAAAGTTACTAAAACAATCTTATCCTCAATTGCTACATGTAACCTGTTTGCTCCATGCATGTCATCTTGTAGCTGAATTTATTAGATACAGTTATCCAAAATTAGGCCAATTTATAGTTTCTACCAAAAGAAGTTTTATTAAATCTCCAAAACGCGTTCGTGAGTTTACAAAGACTTGTCCGGACATTCCTCAGCCACTACATCCGGCATTGACGAGATGGGGAACGTGGCTTAAAGCTGTTTTATATTATGAGAAATGTTTACACACTATTAAACCTTGTATCTTAAATTTATATCCGCAAGATGTTCAAGCAATTTTAGTAAGTCAACGGCTGGTTTCAGTTACCGAAATTCATACTCAAATAGAGTAAATTTCCGAAAATTATTCAATTCTTTTATATACTATTTCCGAATTAGAGAACACCAAACTACCATTACATGAAGCGCTAAATATAGTATCTTACCTCAAAGCCTCGTTAGGAAATCTAACAGATAGTATAGGAAGATTAACAACCGATAAATTGTGTGCGGTTATAAATAAAAATTCCGATTTTCAAACTATAGTGCGTATAGACAAGAGTTTAACTGAAAACCATATGAAACGAATATGATGCGAACGTCCTTTTTAACGCGAACATCACATCATTAGACGCAGAACGCACCTTTTCCAAATATACCAACATATTTTCACCTCGCCGTAGGAGTAATACTGAGTCAGCACTGGAAGGCATACTAATGAAACAATACTACAGTGAATTTTTGCATCACTCTACATAAACAACACAAAAAAAAAGTAAAAGAGTAATTACATTTATTATTTTTAATATTGATTGTAATTGATCCGTACGCTACTGCGAAAGCACTCGTTTCTGCGGCCTTAGTTATTTATGTTTGTAGGTAAATCATAGCAACCTTATCTCCTTAAATTGAGTTTATTGCACTAATTCTTCAGATTTAACCGAACATTCACGCTGTTTAGAACTTACTTTATCTAAATATGGTTATTATAATACTATATCATATATTATAATAACAATTCTACAACGATTGCATTAGTTATGTAGTCTGCTTTTTAATTATTTTTTTTAAATTTGCATTCCTTGTAATCTGTTAGGTAATAAACTTTTTTATTACTATTATTAGCATGCCATTCAAAGAATAAAAGGGAGTTTAGTAATTTGGAAAATATTAGCATTTTACTGATTCTCTCAAAAGTCAGTATTTTTGTAAATATCTATTACATTCCAAATTGATATTTAAGACAGTCAATGTCAGTAATACAAAATTTTTCCAAATAGATTTACCGTAATTAAAAAGAAAATAAGATTTGGAAATATGTTTTGGAGATTTTGGATGTTGAAATTTCAATTTTAAATTAATTTTATTATTTACTCCCCCGGAATGATGTCATTTATACATACAACATAGTGAAGCCTCTACATTGAAGAATACGTTTAAGTTTGGTATATTTAAATTTATTTCAAGCTTTAAAACTGTTTATTTGTACCTACATATATGTAGTAACATAAAAACTAATTCGTTTGTATTTACTTAGTGACCGAATTTAATGAATGTAAGCAGGCTGCTCTGCTACTTAATTAAATATAAATAATATAATTTTTTTGTGGTTTTCTTGCGGCAGTGTTGATTGAACAATTATTTCATTTATTTACGTTTCAGCAATATATATTGCCTTCCTCAGAATTTTATTATTTATTCAATATTATATCTACAAACAAACTCTTGCTAAATATACAATATACAATTAAAGAGTACAATGAAATTACAATTAATTTTTTTTGGTTAATAATTACCTGCCTTGCCAAACTCCAAACATCCCTAAATATTGAATAATATTATTGCCTCCCTTTTTCGTCGAATACAAAAATGTGACCCACAAAGAGAGAACGCGTCTATCTCACATATCGATATCTAAGTTACCAGTGTGTAAAACACAGACGCTTGCGTCATGGCTTTTTGCCAATTAAAGAATGTTAAAAGGTATCATTCTATTATTAATAACACCCTGTCTACTACACATTTTTGTATTGGACGAAAGAGGGAGGCAATATTATTCATTATTTTTCTATACCGAAATGATATGATAAACGCTATGAAGGAATCGTTCATTAATAACACAAATCTGCCTGACGATCAGTGAATTCTGTGAAACATATGTAGTAGATAGGGTGTTATTAATAATAGAATGATTCCTTTTAACATCCCTAAATATTGTCTAAAAATGTGTCACATATATAAAAAAAATTTTTGTAGACGATTAATCAGTACTTTATTATTTTCCATATTCTGGATGTATTTTATTTCTACACATTGTTGAAGCAAGAAGATGTGTGTTTGTTAGCTGTTTTTATACGAGAGTAATTTTTTTTTAAATTTTATTAAAACCATGTATGTCTGTTTTCTATTTTGTGTATGCATGGCGTCTCTTAGGGAGGATTATATGATAGAAGAATATATTGCTGGTAAATTTAACTCAATAAACGACAAAACCGATACGTTAAATAATCAGCAATATATTCTTCTATCACATAATCCTCCCTAAGAGACGACCATGCATATACAAAATGGAAAACAGACATACATGGTTTTAATAAAATTAAAAAAAGATATCCTCATATAAAAACAACTAACAGACAAAATTTCTGCATAAACATAACCAGAATGAAATAAATAAATATCTAGTTTTGCAAATATTTACGCAAATATTATCGTTGTCATCGGTAATTGTTGTTATTACTTTGAAATAACGAAAAGAATAAAACCAATTAAAAATTAAATGAAAAATTTCTTAAAATATAATTATAACACAGAATTGAGAAGCGAAAGTAGGTTAACGAAGATCAATAATAAATATTTTACAAAGAATGGACAAAAAAATAAATGAAAGTTGGATCGGTTACTTTGAGTTTTTAGTAATTGTATTATTCTTATTTGACTTTCCGTCAAAACATGGTATCGCCTATTTTTAATGATTAATTTTACAAAGCGGTCAATAAATTATAGAAAATATAGAAAACATATCAAAAAATTATTTTGTTTTTTATATAAATTTATTGATACGAAACTATGTATGGTTCTGAACAATGAAACAATGAAATTAAACATAAAGCTCAGTTATGTGATTTTCACAAAATTTTTTATGAAAATTGCACAACTGATCTTAGTAATAATATATAAATATATAATTAAGTTCTTTACGATGCGAAATTAATGAAAATTATTATTTTTTACTATTCCATCATTGATTAAATTCACAGAAATTAATTAAAAATTTCTGCGCCGGATAAGGACTCGGACCTCTATCTGTCGTTTTCTAGACGGCTGCCTTACCAATTAGGCCACCGGGCAGTATGACTTCTAGTGTTTTAATACGTCATAAATCGCATTATGGAACTGATCTAATATTTAATTAAAACCTGCAGACCGGTTATTTTGATGCTAATAATTATATAATATTATATAATTTAGGTCTTTACGATGGGAAAATAATTAAAAAATTTAATTAATTTCTGTGAATTTAATTAACGATGGAATATAGCAGAAAATAATAATTTTCATTAACTTCCCAACACATCAAAATAACCTGACCACGGGCTTTAAATAAATATTAGATTTGTTCCACAATGCGATTTATGACGTGTTAAAACATTCGAAGTCATATTGCCCGGTGGCCTAATTGGTAAAGCAACCGTCTAGAACACGGCAGATAGAGGTTCGAGCCCTACTCCGGCGCAGAAATTTTTAACTCATTTCTATGAATTTAATTAACAATGGCATAGCAGAACATAATAATTTTCATATAACTGAGCTTTTGTTTTCAATTTCCTACGGATTTTAATCAAATAAAAACCATATCAGTTAATTATTCAATACAATGTTTCAACTATATGTAACTAATATGTGAAGAATGGTAAAAAGTCAAGAGCTTACAAAAGAAGAAATAGGGGAAATGAAGAGAAGGATGAATAGTAATATAAAATCAGAAACTAGATTAAGAAAGCAATTAGTACATGAAATGAGTTAAATTAACAAGATACGCTTGGAGAAAAGAATTAGGAACAGGAACAAAAAGTAATAATACGTCAAAATTGCAGAGGTATCTTTCCAGAAGATAAGCTATACAAAATCTTAGCAATAACAATGGACAGTAAGCGAAAATTTAAATACAGAAAGCTAGAAGAATTGGTAGGAATAAAACTAAAGTTATGACCAAAAACAATAGAATAGCATATTTTCGTGGAAAGGTGAAAGTGAAGAACTTCCGCATCTATGGATCCAAGATTTATATATGATTATGACGATAATGACTACGACACTAATAATTTTTTTCATATTTCAATTGTAATTTGTCTTTTACTTTTTTTCTACTTCATTTTAGTTCTTAAGATTGAACACCAAAAAGTTGAGGATGATTGGCAGCCTTTATTTCAATATTAATAGCTAGACAGATATTGAGGTTATCAGAGATAGTAATCTGATCGACACTTTTCTATAGCGATAAGTAATAAACAAGAAAATACAAAACGGTATCGAGTGTGCGGACGAAAAATACGGGAAATATATGGGGGAAAGAAGACAAATGAAGAATGAGAGAGAAAGACTAATGTAGAATTAATTAACATATTTAAACTAAACAGAGTGCAACAATGTAGTAAAAATTAGAAAGTTGCATTAGTTGGAGCATCTAGTACGCATTTGAGGAAAGAATTAAATCATATTATAGTTGAAGCGCGAAAGCAAAAGGAAGATGGGGACACGGATAAGGAAATGGAATGAGAAGAACAGAATAGATGAGAGTAGCAAGTAAGCGACTTACAAAAGAAAGAACGCAACAGACAAACCTAATGAAACATACACCACCGTCTATATTAGTTCAGATATTCAAATAAATTTTAAAAAAAGGAAAACAGTCAAACTAATTTATGTCGAAACATACATACATTTTTATTGCATTATTGTTTATAGATGTTTATAAAACATAATAATAAAAATTAAAGTAATTCTAAAGTTAAATAAACAAAGATATCTTAAACATTCCGCTCATCGAAGAAACCCCATTTTGCGCGAAGAACAGTCCGTACAATTCGAGGTATCCGTTTCACGAGTTTTTCAAGGACTCTATTCGGTATACTATTCCATTCTTCCTGCAATATGTTGGACAAGTGATTTGTTGAGGTAGCATACACTTTTCGGGCCCTCCTGTCCAATTCATCCCATAACAATTCCACGGGGTTTAGGATCGGGGCTTTGCGGTGGCCATGTCATTAATTCTAAGGTATTATTGCTTTGTTCGCTATTTAAGAAATTCTTACATATTACTGCTGAGTATTTGGGGTCGTTGTTCTGCATAAACACAAAATTTTCGCCGATTAAACATAGCTCCGATGATATTGCATTTTCTTGCGATATTTCTAAATAACCCTCGTTTCGCAAAATACCCTAGATGCACCTCAACTCCCCTGTGCTGGCGTAGCAAAAACAACCCCAAACAAGCACAGAACTTCTTCCTTGTTTGACGGTTGGCACTATACAATTCCGCAGCATTCTTTGACCACTCTCTCTTCTTACAGAAACGAATTGATTGTCCAAACACTTCAAACTTTAATTCATCAGTTCATAATACCCATGTCCGGTCATCCACTATCCAATCTCTGTATGTTTCTGCCCATTGTTATTGCAGCTTTCAATCTTCCGTTCACTGTAGTAACAGAAATTTTTCTTGCACGGTCGCGAATCATTTCTGCGGCGATTTCGGGTGCTGTCAGTCTCCTCTTTCGTTGACTCAGCAATTTTATACGTTCATCGTCGGCCTGAGATGATATTCGCTAACGAGCTGAATGTGCCGGACCTCTCAAACTGCCCGTACGTTGATGTTTATTAACACGTGTCTTTTCGGAAATTTGACGCAACTTCTTGATGGAAAGCAATAATTACAGAACGCTTTTCTAAACTTGTTAGTTTTCCTCTCGGCATTTTAAGAAGTTTACATAAAAAATACGATCTTATCAGTGATACGGGCGCCAGTAAGTTTATTTGAAAATTAATGCATATCTCGGTACACACGACTCTTTGCGGGAGGGCAGGCAAGTTTCGCAAGTTTTTTGCTTGCAATATTATCTCAAAAATAATCATATTTATGGCGGCACGGATTATTCCAGGAATTACCGCAGTGAGTCATTAAATATAATACTTATTTGTAGGTGCTCTAACAGATACATTTGCCTGTAATTGGTTATAAATCTCGTAAAGGACCTAATGTAAATATATTATTTATATTTAAACGGAATTATATTATTCTTTAGAAGAGTTTACGAAATTTCACTAGTTGTCCGAACTAATATGGACGATAGTGTACATATAAGTATATAGAATTAATGCCTACAGCACATCGACATCGATTGTGCATGAAAAAAAATAATTGGCTAACGTTTAACTTCTTCGCTAAAAATATTTACGTCATCTAAATTACTTTCGATTTTTATATTCTAAAAAAAGGAAACTTATTTTGTTGCAATGCCTGTATAATGTTTTTATGCATTTGTTTGTTTATTACGCCGAATAAATCTGCAAAGTTAATGATCATAATACGCAAATACTTCTCTCGTTAATTTTCGCGTTATACTGTCATCCATATGCGATGATGTAGATAATTGCATAAAAGAATATTGGGTTACTGAATTGTACTTACAAAATTCTAATTTTTAACATTTAACTTATGTTGTTTATTAATAATGTAATGTATTGCAGTTTACTCATTTTCACCATATGACAAAAGAAAACATGATTCTATAATCAAAATACGGTAACCTAATATTCTCCTATACAACTATCTGCGACAACGTCTAGTTTAACTGATTTCGAGTGTGAATGACTTGAGGGGAATAAGGTAATGGGAAATAGCAGGAGAAACACATACGTATTATGACGGCGCAGCCCTGGTTTATATTAAAAAGAATTTATGACGAAGTAGAGTAAATTTGAAATAATTTTTAATGAGTGGTGTATTACTAGTGGTTAACTTTACACCGTCTATAGCGCATTCTTATAAACAAAACGATACAAATAAAACATGTTCCAAGCTGTGGGGGGAAGTTTCAATTCTGCAATTTAAGTTAAACAAGAATAGCGCACCTTTTTATAGTCGTAAAAGTAATAAATATTATAAACACTAAAAACAAAATTATGGAATTCTTTTATTAAACCACTTAAACAAATTGTAAAAGTTGGATGCAATTTTCAAATTATGGAACATCGTTGAATACATTTTCAAACTGTCACGATGATTATAAAATGCACAAACTCACATTCAAGTACAATACGCCTATGTACTAGATGCATAAACATAGAAAATAGCCACAAGCCATAAGAAACAAGCTTATTCAAAGAAGCACCTTAAAAGCATTCTTACCACGTCAATTAATTCGATGGCTAATTAAATATCGTAAAGTAGGTTAAAAAAATGTATACATATCTTCATATTCAGGTGATATAATATTAATTAAGGCACTTATCACACACTCACATGTACTACTCTGCTGATAAAATACGTTATGAAAAATTAGACCTATTCACCATGATAAGGCTAGAGATAATATTAATCAATAGAATGTTGTGTTCCTCAGACAATTCTAAATTGCAGTGTATAATAAATATATACGTATTTATATATTATAAGTAGATCAGTAAATATTGGGTCATTGCTAAAGTCTTGTTAAGATTGTAGTATGTTACAAAAAATTAGTGATAGAATATAGTTTCTTTAACTAAACTGTTTCATAACGAGTAAAAGAGGTAAAAGTTCGAAGGTATCAGATCCTGAGTTTAAAAAGAATGAACAAAAACACTTCAGTATATGTAATTTCCTTAGCTTCCGTTATATTTTCCCGAACGGTCTACCTACAAAATTAATACTTGAGTTATTTAAAACATTTTATTTTAAAATAAATTTAGTGATATTAATTTAAAATATTTGCAGACTTAGTAAATAAGTAATTTTTTAGCATTACCTAGCATTTTCATTAGCCAAGTAAGTCTAAAAGTGCTAGGTAATCGCAAAAAAGTGACATTAGCTTGATTTCCAGATCAAGATAATGATGAGTCTAATGAAAAAGTGGACGAATTGGTTCAACAAACTTTACTTTTCATAGAATTGAAAGACTTCTACGGTATTATGAAAACGAATTTCAAATCAGTCATAAACAAATGGGTTAGGTTGGGTCTCGAAAAGGATGGGAAAACTTCTCAAATTAAGGGACAGGCAAAACAATTTCTTGGTGAACAGTTGTCCAAATTTATTGTGGAGAGTAGAATAATTGAGTAGGGAGATGGAAGTCTGTTAAGATAGTGGACCAACTAAAATAGCTTTCTAAGTTCAATAAGCATTTGAATAACATAGCTTGATAGAAGAAATCGTATGTGGGTTCTGTCAAGTGGACAAGAAAACCGCGATACACGTACTATACCAATGGTTAATTAATTTCCCGAAGAGGAATTTTATGTAGGAAAAATGCTTTCCAAAAAAAATGATGCTAAAGAATTTGCTCTAGTGAGACATGATAACCACAATAGATCGACAAATGTACCAGTAAAATAGTTTCTATGATCATCTCAAGTAATCTAATCTAGGCAGTAATTTAATAAGTATAAACTATTTGTTGTTGCTTTTGTAGTGGTTTATAAAAGTTTATTTTTCATTAATATTTATTATACATATACGAAAAGCGATTATCCAAAACATCATCGACAAAACGAATTTACATCATTGCTTGAATTCTAATTCTGTAATATTAAATGTGGCCTTTTAAAAAAACGTTCTTTGTTCACGGTTTAGTTTTCTTGTGAATTGAACTATAATAAGTAATTTTGATGGAGCCTGTGGTTGATTAACTTAATCACTGAAGGTTGATATATAACCCCTTTCCACATTAATTTTCGTGTTCTGTATACGCATTTCGCCAACTAAGTTGTCATCATCTGCAGACAATTAAAGTGTCGCAACTGGAAAACTACGGCAATAATACCCGTACGAAAAACAAATTCCGCACACGATCTGTACCGCTGAAAGCCACAACGCACACTGAATAAAAAAATATGAACTCTAATAGTAACGATTCATAAACGTTATAATGACAAATATTGTTGGCATAAAATATATTGATATTTTCACCATTTTCCTTGTTATTTACATTTAATATTTTATTAACACACTTAGTAAGTTTGGTATGTTTAATGAAGCTTATGCTGTTTGATTAGTCTTCTGTAAAGTTAATGATAATTTTGATGAAGCCCGTGGTTAATTAACTTAATCACTTAAGGTTGATATATAACCTCTTTCCACATTAATTTTCGTAGTCTGTATACTTATTTCGATAACCAAGTTGCCATCATCAGGTGATAATCAAACAGTGTCACACCTAAAAACTACGGCAAAACCCCGCATGAAACAAATTTCGCACACGATCTGTACCGTCGAAAGTCAAAACACACACTGTATATTCATTTCATTGCATTTATTGCACCTTCCCTTGTCTATCGTATAACAGATCAAAGAAAGATGAGTTATGATCTGGTACGTAGACTTCCGTGGTCGTGGTCCATCCTATCTTCTTCTGGGCTGCCGGTCTGGAACCGCGTCACTGGTATAACTGCCGACGTTTCGTACCCACTCGTATGGGACATCTTCAGGACTCAACTACTACTACTGTCTGTCGCACTGAAACTGGTGCTTCGGTGTGACTGAAACACCACTTTCAGATAGATATTTGTTGTTAATCTATATACACACAAATTAATAATTCTGCACAATTGTGTATGTCCATCAGTGTTTGTGAAAAAAAAATGGTATTATTTTCGAATAAGCCATGCGTTTACAGGAGTCTACTTAAATTTTTAATATCATCTGTTCTTTAGTTTAACGGATACAGTTGCTTATAGAAGACGTATTTAGTGAAAGTTGTAAAATGGATAAAATTTTGAGATGAACACAACTGAAAAATTGGCGATTTTGCAGCAAATATTTGGTAACAGTGTTCCTCCGAAGACCACAATTTGCCGCTGGGTTGCTCGCTTTAAACGTGGCTACAAGAGTCTCGCAGATGGGGAACGCCCTGGACCACTAAAATATGTTACTATTCCAGAAATGTATGGAAGAACCTTCCTGTCTGATAGAGAGTATAGTAAAAGCGAATTTTTGTTTACTCACGAATATATCCTAACGATTGATATGAACATAATTCACACTCACTTACTGTATACTCATAAAGTTAAAAAAAAAAGGTTTAACGAAGTGATTGGATATAAAATTACAAGCATATTTTTGAAGCTAACTAAAATGATAAGGAATAAGTTAAATCAAAAAAGTACTAATTGGTGTATTTTTCATTCAACCTTTTTCTTATCATTTTAATGTTTAACCAATTAGTAAAGCAAAAAATATGAATTTTATCAGGCTAACATTCGTATTAGATTGTTAGTTCTTTTGGTATTCGGTTTTGAAAGAATGAAAAATACTTATTTTTGCTATTACACACGATATTAAAATTTATTGCACTTGCCAAAAGGGATATGTAACACCCATGATTCATGAAATTTCTCAAATTACTTGATTAAAACTGTTTTTTCTCTGTTATCGTAAAAATATGTGCAATTTCTTAATTCCCGTTAATACATAGTTTTAATAAAAGCATTAATCATAATTCCAAATCCATATTCGTCTTCGGATATAATTAATTTTTGCTGAAGCAGAAACGGTTAAAACTATTCATCTTAAGTAAGTCTTGTAATACTACAATCTCACAAAGTAAATTACGCAAGGAAATATTATTAACAGTTCTTTGGGTATTTATCACCTGGCCTAAATATGTCTAACTTTCCGGAACTATAAAAGAAAAATAAAGAAGTTTAAGTTTGAAACACTGCCAACTCCAATTCGCAATTACATAAAATATTACATTCCAAAATACGTTTCTGGTTTTAAGCACAGTTATTCTTAAATCTATAAGTAATTCATGGTTAGAATTTATAAAATACATAATGTACTTTGTAAATTTAAAAGAATATTTATGGCTCAGACAATAAGAAGATGATTTAAAATATGTTGGAACATCTCGAAAACCTTATACATCTTTGACATTTTGTGAAGGAGGTACTGATACAAGAGTATATTTTCTTAATTTTACAGTGAAAATATCAGGTTGTAACATAAATCCTGTCCGAAAATTTGTAAAACTTGTTTATTAAATTTTTGTACAAGGTTTTTATTTATCAATCGTCAATGTATTTTCCCTCATTATTTATTACCGCTAGCCATCTTTCAGGTAACATATGAATTCCTCTACGGAAAAATTCTTCGGATTTTGAATCAAAAAATAAAGTTACTGCGGTTTGAACATCTTCTTGGGAATTGAAGCTTTTTCCATCAAGGTGGTTTTCTAAACTTCGAAATAAGTGGTAATCCGTAGGAGCAAGCTCTACAGAGTACGGTGGATGTGAAATTTTTTTGCAGCCAAGTTCTTCCAATTTCTGAGAAGTGATGCGAGCCGTATGTGGGCGGGCATTATCTTGATGGAACAGAACACCGCGTCGATTGACCAGTGCTGGGCGTTTTTTTCGCAGGGCTTCCATTAAACGGTCGAGTTGCTGACAGTAAAGTGCGGCAGTGATGGTTTCGTTCATTCCCAGCATCTCAAAATGAATTACACCTTTAATATCCCACCAAACACAGAGCAATGTTTTCATTGGATGCAGTCCAGCTTTAGGCGTTTGCACCGCCTTCTCACCAGGACTAAGCCATTGATGATGACGCTTAATATTTTTGTATTGCACCCACTTTTCATCTCCGGTAACAATTTGATTTAAAAACGGAGCACGGAGATGACGAGAGTGCATTGAAATGCACACATCAATACGATGTTGGAGTTGTGCTGGCGATAGTTCATGCGGTACCCATTTTCCTAACTTTACCACTTTTCCCAATGATTGCAAATGACGATGTATAGTCATATGACTTACGTCAAATTCTTGTGCAAGTTCTCGCACTGTTGTAAATGGATTATTTTCAACCCGAGTTCGAAGGACCTCCCTATCAAATCCAGAAGGCCGCCCGGTACGCTCGTCATCCTTCAAACTTAAGTCACCGTTTCGAAACTTTTCAAACCATCTCCGACACATCCGTTCACTAACAACATCATTGCCATAGACACCTTGAATGTTTCTAGCCGACTCACTCGCGTTATTTCCTTTTTTGTATTCGTAAAGCATAACATGTCGAATATGTTCTTTTGTCACTTCCATCTTTAATGGACGAAAAAGAAATTGAGAATAATATGTACACTCTTCAAAAGTTGCAGAAGTACTGACTCATATTGCAGAGATTTCGCAACGTTTCGTCGTAATGCGTATATATGCGAGTTGCTGCGAGAATCGGACAGAATATATGTTACAACCTGATATTTTCATCATTACTGTCCTCTCATCGGTAAATGTAGTTTGGAAAATAGATAGTAACCACAGGTAGCCAAATCCGGTGAATACGGTGAATGATTGATGGTTAAAATGCCATTTGTAGGTAAAAAGTCAGTAAGCGCCGAATGATGAGATGGTGCATTATCATGTAACAAACGCCAGCTACCATTTTCACGATATTGAGGGCGCACACAACGAATACACGCCAAAACACGCTTCAGAACACCAAGATAATATACAACATTGACTGCTTGACTAGTTGGTACAAACTTTTTATGCACTACGCCTTTCGAATCATAAAAATAAGTCAACATTGTCTTGACTTTTGACTTCTTCTCTTGTCTTTTCATCATTATTAGACAAGTATAGTTCCTCTGGAAAAACCCTTTTTCTAAATTATTACTAATAGTTTTGTATAAATCAGAAGCTTCCGTTTTCTACTCGTAACTTTGCTGTTAAGTAAGAGACCCGAAATTTGGCATTTCGAAAGCAAAATTCTTACTGCTTTAGTAGCATATTAACGCATCCAATAGAGCAAAAAAACGAGACACAACACGCAATGTTTCTAAACGCAATGCATCTAAATAATAACCGAGGTGCTCTTTGTTTTATGTGAACAAACGAGCACTGATCCTATCAGCATAGTGTGGTAGTTTCCAAAAATGGATTGCATTTATTATATTTGAATTCATCTACACTTGCACTCGTCACTTGTAAGTTAATGATTATTGCTTCTAGATTTAGCATTTTAAACTATCTAAAAGACTTTAACAAATGTTAGATCTGGTTACGCAAAAAAGTAATTAAAATGTTAGTGAGATCCTGATTGTGACGCGTTTCCAGTAATTCAAACTCTCATCAAGCAACCTGTGAACGAACTATTCTCTAGAGTTTATCGTATCTTTTGGGATACAACGGAAGATGGAAAAAACTATACTTCCCTCTATCCTACAAACAAGCAAGCAAGATCTCATTTCAATATGAAAAAGTTATCCTTCAACTCCCAGAGTTATCTTTGAAGACTTTCAGAGTTTATCACGGCTACATCAAAAGAATTATACAAAATTTGTATCGAAATCGGCACATTATTTTCCTTTTCAAATTCATAAAACATAAACTTACAAAACACTATACTTTCCGTAATTGTACATTTATTACTAATAAATTTTGTTTCAGAAGTACTTACGAATACAGACAACCCAAGATTCTCAAAGGACCCAACAGTCCATTTTACTTTAGTCTAGTATTGGTTTACTCTAGTCTAGTTTTATTTATATTCATCTATGTATCGTGTGTTACCAAATAAAGGTATTCTAAATATTGTTTTATTAAACCCCCGACAGGTACAATTAGGACCCAGAGCGAAGGACTAGCTTCAGCCCGACAAAAAGGAACAGGCAACACATGAACAGTGCCTCGATGAATTTTATTGTTGAAACCTTTTTTGTTTATAAACACGGCACGAACTGACGGCTGTATTATGTATGTATTAAACACATCGACATATAATTTTAATCCTACAAGAAGACATTTACCGGTTTTAAAAACGTCTTTCACAACTGGTATTTAATGCCCGTTTTTTTTTTTAGGAGACAAACAACTGATGTAATACATATTTAATTTCATAAATAGTAATATTGATACCGTTAGGTATATTCTATTTTTGATTTTTGTCAGAAGATATTTAAAAGAACGGTACAAATTACAAGAAAATAATCGTAGAAAATAACGAGGAAATAAACGCTAATTTGAATGTTTTTGAACGATCTATGTAATAAACTATCTAAATAATGTAATATATGTTATTGTGATTATAAAAAATTCTTAAAATTGAATTAATAACACAAGCCGACCATGGAAAAACTTCTTTTATAAATTTGGTTCCCCTTTATGTTTTTTGACGTGCTGAATCCGAAAATGAACTTTGAAATACCACAGGACGTAAAGCTTCCTCGCATGTTTACTTTACGTTATTTATGCATTGTAAGCGTATAATAATACCTTTGTCTCTACACCTAATTAGTAGTAAATGCTCAAAGTGCACTTTTGAGTATCTGCGTGACTAACGCAAAGAAAATCACGAAGGCATATACTTTCTAATCTGCAGGTGTATTTTTTACAATCACATTTAAATTTTTTCGCTGACAATCTTGGAGCTGTAAGTGGGGAACAAGGGCAGCGTTTCCACCAAGTTATAAAGGAGATGGAGAAACAGTATCAGGGTCGTTGGAATGCTAACGTGATGAGAGATTACTGTTGGACCCTTCTACGAACAACTCCAGAAGCATCATATAAAAGGAAAAGCTACGCTCGAACTTTTACCATGAAGAGGTTGAGGAATTACAAATCTTTGGATTATTAAGTAAAAAACTGTTCATATTCCAACTTACGCTACCAATGTAATAATAAAATGTTAAATTTTTCAGTTATACTCTGATTACGTACCTTTAAATCTTAACTATATATTTTAATACTATCATGCCCAACAAGAGATAAAGATTGCGAAAAATTGGTACGTGGCAGAAAAAAAATAATTAAAAATTTGGATTCAGCACATCAAAATACATAAGAAACAGGTTGAACTTTGAAAAAAGTTTTTAAAAAACATTTATTGGTTGGCCTGTGTAATTTAAATCAAATATCTATTTTAGTATATTAAGGAACATCATAAAAGGGGCCATTAAAACCTAGTACGTCAGTAGTAGTTGGGTATACACGACATTTGTCAGTTTAAATTTTGAATTTGTCAATTTCTATTGAATATTTTGTACTTGTTAAAGTGAAGGAGAATTTTTCATATATTTCACCTGAACTTAGAGAGGTTAATAAAAACATTGTAAATAATTTACTGCTCATTAAGTCTTGTGTCAATTATGAAAAAAGTTTATGAAATTTGAGGAATGGTACAAAAAAAATTAAAAAGTTGTATCGGAAAATATTTTACCTGCACATTTTTCAATGACAATGGTTTGTGACTTTATATGATATTTAGTTAATTACATTTTTATTTGATGATTTAACTTCACATTGTTTCGTTTAGATTTGAACCACTCTACCCTTACCAAATTATTTTGCACTAGACTAAACCAGTGCACTTATAATAGATTTTTTTCGGTGCTTTAATAACGTTATTATAGCAGAAAACTACTGAAAAAAAATTATACGGTTAATGATTATTAATATTTTTATATAACTTTTTTGTATCAACTATACATTTCAAGTATGTACTTTTTACTATACTAAATTGTACCCTACTGATTCCTTCTTAACTTTTGTCTTTTAACATTTAATCATAACAGAAAATTCATTTCTTTGACACGCAAACGCAATTTGTAATAATAATATATGTGGAAATAACTTAAATAGTAAACGCAAAACTTGCGCGCTAAACTAAAATAAAAGATTCGACCCTAACCTATCTTCACAGCAGCGCAGCTACAACTGCCAAGGGAACAGCACGCACGCACGACTTTATAAACGTTATTGTGCCTCTATGCGTTCTCCTGTATCTGTTCTCCTGAACGCACCAAACGTGAATATTTTTTTCTCTACTAAATGAACTTTGCCATCATTTTCAACACCGGTCAACTTCGATTTAACACATAGCACACCAAATACACACATTGGTACGACTGTCAATTGTCCACCACAAACAGTCCGAGTGGTTTTAAGGCCATATGCGATGGTAACGTAGTGAACACAGTACCCACGTATCTACATTTGACACAGCGTTTAGTTTGTGGACTATCACGACGGTTCGTTTGCTTACTATACCTGCTTGGTGCGCCTGCGTTGATATTATTATGTAATTGAGTGCCTTGAGTGAAGTATTCGTCGACTTGTTTGTTGTTTTGGTACGGTGAAAACATAAGAGAATGACTTACCTCAAATTTGACGTTTCGAGCATATACTTAAAATTAAAAATACTTAAGAAGGGTAACGCGTGTTTTATTAATAATTTTATTATTTGTGACTAAATCGGTATCGTTTAATTCTGATAATAAATAGATAAGAACTTTCGACATCGAATTCCTCATTTTTTGAAAAATTTTGTGCTTTTGATTAAAAATTTATTACACAATAACATATTTTTCATTACAAATACTTCTTATAAAATAAATTAAATGATTGAAACCTGACTCTAATACAACTGGCATAAATGTGGTAATTTTTGTCTATTTCTTCCTGTCTTCTTACATTTTATTCTTCGTTTTCATTAGATATAATCCTGTAAACATAATATTTCCTCAACATTCTCTCGACGCTGCTATTCCATTATTTTTTCGATTTTCTTACTTCTTTTGTATGGATAATAAAGAATACCTGAGACAATTTCTTTTTTTTTATTTCAGAAAAAAGTACCTTGAAATGAATCACCCCTTGTAAAAATAAGTGCATTTGAACACTCAAAACAACAATACAATCTTATATAAACAAAGTATTAAAATTATAGAGAATCCAAAGGGTACTAGGAAAGTTTTGCAATATGACGCAACAATGAATCCTAGGAAGCTGCTTGTTGCTGCATGTTGAGACATGTCGATGGGCTCAGCTATTCATCAGCAGTGAGAGTGTAAAGTACTTGGATGGCATTGTGGTCACGAAATAAGATAAGGGCAGTTTCGAGATATAATTTCGTGCGTGGTTTAAACATAGACCAGTGCTCCGAAGAAATGACTTGCACTAAGTGATGTTTGTCCACATCGCACAAAGATATTCAGGTTATATAAAGAATTCCAAAGGGGAAATTTAACTGTGAAGGATGCTGAGAGGCCGGGGTGGCCACGAACGTCAGTTACGGAGGAAAACATTACTACTGTGAGGAAACTGCTTGGCGAAGACAGGCGAGTGACCTACCAACATATAGAGGGTACTTCAGGCCTAAATGCATCAGCAATTCGTTCGATTCTGCATGATCATTTGCACGTGAAGAAACTTTGTTCTCTCTGGGTGCAGCATTGGCTGACGGAAGAGCAGATGACACGACGTGTGACTTGGTGCCGGGAGATGCTAAAAAAGTTTAATAAGGTACAATCTCGGTATGTGAACAACATCGTGACGGGTGACGAGACTTGGCTGTACTATTACGATGTGCCGACTAAAGGTTAAAACAAAGTTTGGGTCTTTGATGATGACACACCCGTAGTTGTCAAAAACTCCCGATCTGTAAAGAAGAAAATGATAGCTGTTTTTCAAATCGAGTGGAATTGTGGAACGCGTCGTTTTGGACACACAGAAAACAGTCACCACTAAGTGGTATACTGAACAGTGCCTGCCTAAAGTCATGGGATCTATGAAGAACCTGCGGCCAAAGTCAAGAATGGACACCTGATTCCTCCATCACGATAATACTTTTAAAACTTTTCTACTACCTTTTGTATCGACTAACGATTCTACATGCACATAAACCTCAACAAACCGTGGATTTGTCTGGATGTAATGACAGCTCTTGAACCTGTTCGAGTTTGCTCTTCACTCCAAATACGACAATTATGCTTATTGACGTAGCCATTAGCCAAAAATGGGCCTCACCGCTGAACAAAGTTTTTATCGAAAACAGTGGATCTTTTTTAAGCTTTTTAAGAGCCCAAAGACTGAAACTCTGACGATTCGAAAAGTCAGCCACTTTCAATTTTGTACGCTTTTAAACCAAGATCCTTACATAAAATAAGCCAAGTTGTGGCATACGACAAGCCAAGCTGTTGAGATCTACGTTGAATTGATTCTTCACGATCATCGCGTACACTCTCAGCTACGATCACTATATTTTTATCACTATGTGCTGGATGTGGTCTATTAGGTCGCGTATTATCCAATAATGAAAGTTCAGTTTTTTCAATGATATAGCGAATTGTACGTTTGGTGGGCCGATTACGTAGACCACAAGTTGCTCTAAGAGCACGAAACACATTTCTCATGGAACGCTGATTTTCATAATACAACTGAATAATTTGAGAACATTGTGCCGGGTTGAGTCTTTCCATAATAAAATGTTATACGATACTTACCTAAAACAGAGTGAAAGATTGATACCACACACGCTTTATCTGTCAAAAAATCGCTATTGAAAAAATTACAATCATAATGAATCACCCATATTAAATATATATATATATATATATATATATATATATATATATATATATATATATACATATGTATGTATATATACATATGTATATATACATAAGTATATCAACTTAAGTATTCGTTTTTCTTTCTCCGTATTTGTGTCTCTTCAAAGTATTTAATAAACTTTTCATATTAATTGACTAGCTTTTGTTTTTTGGACGTACATGAATCTGCCTAATATTCTTTGACTTAATATAAAATAATCCAAATTCCATTTTAATACTCATGCATCTATCAAAATTAATGATTTTCTTTTGAAAATTATTTATCTTTTACGTCAATCGTTGCATAATCCCTTTCTCTATCTTTAATTATGTATTTCGTAGAATTAATATCGAACCATTCATTGCGTCTTTTTCTATATATGTGCAGTAGAATACAGTGAATTCGCGTCTTTAATAAATTGTTCTAAACTATTCGTATTTTTCTTTCTCGATAATTCTAAACTAAAGTGAGTATCTTTAGTCATTTTCTAAAATTAACTAGTGGTCTTTCAATTATTTTTATAGAAGTATTAATAACAATAATTGTTCCATCATTCACCGCTTCCTATTTTTCATTTATCATTATTAGGAACGTTTTTATTTATTACATTTTTAGTACTTATTAATGTTTCAGAAAAATCAATCTTGTAATTTATGTTATTTCTTTAATTGTTGAAGAGGAAAGAAATGATAGGCGGAAAGAGAAATGTACGTCAGGTGGTATAAAATAATAGAGTATTTTGCTGAGGTGTGTGAAACGTGTGTATGTACAACAAATTGATCATCACACTCTTGGATAACAGTTCATGCATCTTTTTACAATTTATGTCACATGAAATTATAGTCCCCGATTGCGCCACAATACTAGAACAAAATCTTTTCTAATAGATTTATGAAAAGCAAATGAAAAAGAAAAAGCAGTAACTTTATATGTTAATCATAACCAAATCTCTATGCTAATGACACAGTTCAAAAAGCTAAAACATATTTTTTGAAAGGTCTGAAATCGACCATGATTCATGTTAGGTACCCACTTTGCAGAAACTTTTTTGAAAACATAAAACTCGAGATGAACAAGAGCAGAGATCTAATTACCAGGTGTACCGGAAAGTCATTACCTGTCTTTCTGACAGATGTCGCTGGGCTTAAGTATACAACGTCATGATTTGACACATATATCTTTTTATTCTACTGACATCGAGGTTCAAAGCTTATATTTTTGCAAAAAAAAACTGTTATCCTTTGAGCAAAACCATACATCGATCCACTTTATAACTTCTTTGTAATTGGCGAAGAGCTATTCTGCAAGCGCGTCTCCCATTAATGCGAAAAGGCGATAGTCGGACGGGGCAAGGTCTGGAGAGTACGACGGGGCCGATATTATGCCCCATCCAAGTGCTTTTAATGCTTGATTGACCGATTTTGCTGTATGAAACGATGCGTTATTATGCTGTAAAATCACTTCACCGTGTCTTCGGACCCATTCTGGACATTTTTCTGTCAATACATGGTTTAAATTGATAATTTGCTATCGATAGCGACCAGTATTAACTGTTTCAACAACTACGGACAGGCTTCGCCAGGTGATAATCATGAATTTTTGCGTTTAGGGTTTTCAAAATAAATCCATTTTTCATCACCCGTCACTATTCGATGCACAAAATGAGTTCCAATCATACCTTTGAAGCAGCATTTCACAGACGATTTTTTGATTTTCCATTTACCTGTCATTCAATTGGTGTGGCACCCATTTTCCCATCTTTTGGATTTTTCCCATTGCTCGTCATCTGTCACTAATCGTTTCTTGGGCTACATTTAACGCTTCTGCCGATTGATTTTGAGTTTGGATTGGGTATTCATCCAATAACTTCTGCGGTTTCGCATCTTCAAACTTTTTCGGTTTACCAGAACGTTCTTTGTCTTGCACATCGAAATCACCACTTTTGAATTATCGAAACCACGCCTCAAAGGCTGACTTTCGGTGGCTTTTTTCTTTTGATTAAATAAGAAAAGTAATGCGTGCCGCAAATACGCCTTTGTAGGCACGAAACTCGATATTTTCAGAGAGATGTAAATCTGTGACAGTGTTACTTTCGCAAAATTAACATGCAATAAAATGACATAACATTGCATTCTTAAGCCTAGCGACATCTGTTAGAAAAACCGGTAATGACTTTCCGGTGCACTTGGTATCTGCTTTTAGGTAGACCTCCAGTTTTGACAATTAAAACTAAACTGATTTTTTTTCACTTTTTTTTTATTTTTTATTCCACGAAGTACATGAAACAAGCTTAATCAGAGTAACAGAAACAATATAGCCATTAATAATAATAGAAATCAACCCGTTCTAACCATTCGAATTAGTGGTAAACGCATTCGTGGTACACAAAACCCGACGGTGGTCTCCTATTTTTAGCCTGTAAACTACTTAACGTCTTAATGCCTTGTAATAAAAATCTAGGGGTAAAACCCCCTTTTTTTTGCTCAGTCTGTTTTTCCAGACAAACAAGCGCACATGTAGTCGTTTATTATCACTCCAGTCATAACTCATTCATCGGACATTAGGTAGACTGTAGTTTTGCTTCGCAAAATCAATTAGATTTAAGTAGCTATGAATAGAATTGAGATCCGACGGTCTAGACGTGAAACCTACAATAGATGACGCCCGCGATAAAAGGTTTAATGTATCGCGTCGACTCAAATGACTAAGATCGTCAGCGATATACATAACTAAAGAAGCTTGCGAAGATAGTAAACAATCAGAGAAATGACGGCAGGAAATGTCAGGCTGTACCGTAAAATGATCGAATTTTGTTTTATTAATCTTAAAGAGCGTACTTCCTGTATTTATTAATAAATAATGTGTAAACAGAAGAAAGATTTTCGAACAAATTTCTTGTAGTTACTAAAATACTTACAATTAGCATGCAGAGGAAATAACGACGGGCATAATTTGAAGGGAATTAAAGATGAAATAACAAAAACATAAGACTTCAAAGTATTATGTACGTATAAAAAAATAAATCCATGCTCTGCAAAAATATCTGAATGATCTAACGTTTCAATGTTAATGTTGTATATGTAGTAGCCACATTTACAACTGAAGCTCAACCTGTAATGGGCGATTCATTGTGATGTACGGCCTACCTTTTGAAACGTCAGTCTTTGAGCTTTAGAAAAGCATGAAGAAGATCCACCGTTTTTGACCAAAATTTTGTTCAGTGATGAGGTTCATTTCTGGCTTAATGGCTACGTCAATAAGCACAATTGTCATATTTGGAGTGAAGAGCAACTCGAAGAGAATCAAGAGCTGCTATTACATCCACACAAAAGGATTTGGTATGGTTTATAGGCAAGTGGAATCATTGGTCCATATTTCTTTAAAAATGAAGACGGTTGCAACGAAACTGTGAATAGCGCCCGTTATCGCACCAAGACAACGGACTATTTGCTGCCTGAAATTGAAGCCCGTAATCTCGACGACATTTGGCTCCAACGAGACGGCGCTACTTTAACACAAGCCGTGAAAGCATACCTTCATTGTGAGAACAATTTGGTGGACATTTAATTTCACGTAACGGACCTGTGCAATGACCGCCTAGATCATGTGATATCACACCTTTAAACTTTTTCCTTCAGGGCTACACCCAGTCCAAAGTTTACATGGCCAGCTACGATTGAGCAATTGGAAGCGAACATAACTCTCGTTATTCGCCAAATGCCACTTGAAATGCTCGAACGCGTCAAACAAAATTGGAACTTCAGAATTGACCACGTTAGGCGCAGTTACGGCCGATATTTGAAGGAAATAATTAAAAAAATCATATTTGCATGAATATTAATCAATATATGCATTTCTTTATGTCAATACGATTCAATAGAAACATCGAGAAAAAAAACGTCGATAATTAAATATTAATGTTAAATAAAACGTACACGTATTTTATATGGTGACAAAGACTGAAAATACATAATACTTAATTTTCAGATGAATAATATGAGATCTGTTGTTGGGCAAGTATGATATTTGTTTTAAATAAACTATCGAATAAATATGACTTATGAAAAGCACTTTGCTGTCACTAATTTCCTCTTGATTTTTACATAATTTATCTGAAATGTGAAGAATGACACAAAACAATTAGCATCATTTATAAAAAAAAGAAGAATTTTAAATGCATCACTTTTACCTATTAAACCAAAGCGTTTAACCAATTAAAGTTAATATAACCTCACCCACCCACACCCTGCAGTGTGTGTTTGGCTTTTGACGGTGTAAGTTCGAACTTTGTTTCTGTGCGGATTTTGCCGTGGGTCCAGGTGCGACACTATGATTGTTTATAATGGTGACACCTTAGTTGTCGAAACACGTATACAGAATACGAAAATTAATTATTGTAGAAAGCCGTTATATTAATATTTAATAATTAATTGACTAATATAATCAAGGACAGTTTCCATTAAAATTGACCTAAGCTTTTGCAAAAGTACAGTTACAGTTCGACATCATACGAAAAGATCTATCTAAGACATTTTGTTAAACCATTACATATAACTTTTACACCTAATAAGGATGGAATCGGTAATTTAATGTATTTAGTAATTAAATAACCATTTCATGAAATTATGCATTGAAATCATTGAAATTGTCTGAATAAAAATCCAGGTAATAAATTATTGATACAAGCGTATCGCAATATTGCAGACATTGCAGTCTTACCTTCCGTACGTCATTTATGTATGCTTGATGAATATTTAAACAATTGCATTTTAATTTGCAAGTCACATGCAAGCTAACACATGTTTCGCGAATGGGTATGTCTTTACAATTCAACCATATAACACCGTACACATAACTGTTTAATTATCTGGTACCAAACGATACGTTACGAAATGAAAATACGATAAACTCTTGTTTCGGAATTGATTGACATCTTTCCATTTAATTAAAATTCTTCTCTACATGATCTGATCAAAAAGTTTATAATTTTTGGACTTATCAAGTGTATTTTACAAACGTTACGTTGTGTTTCATGTATGTGGGTAAAGTAAATTTAACCTAAATTCAACCAATGACTTTCGGAAATATTGGGATGAATGATTGAAAAATTAATAGAAACCAGAAATTCATTTTACAAGTCAGAGACATCAAGATTTGTTTGTATGATCAATTTCCGATCAAACAAGTATAAAGAAGAAACGACAAGAAATAAATATATGTTCTTAACGTTATAAGAATCATTCAAGTGTTAATAACACCGCGGCTACTACACGTTTCAAGGAATTCAACTATCATCAGGTAAACTTGTGTTATTAACCAACTATTATTTGTGGGTTTATGGTATCTTTTCAAAACAAAAAGATGATGAAAAAATAATACTTCATTCTTTCAACATCAGGACATTACTAAAATCGGTAACAATGCTACCACTGCGTAAATAGACGAACACTTTAAAATTTTGGCGAAATGCTATTAGATCAATTTCCGATCAAACTAGTATAAATAAGAAACGACAAAAAATAAATATATGTTCTTAACGTTATAAGAATCATTCAAGTGTTAATAACACCGCGATTACTACACGTTTCAAGGAATTCACCTATCATCAGGTAAACTTGTGTTATTAACCAACTATTATTTGTGGGTTTTTTGGTATCTTTTCAAAACAGAAAGATGATGAAAAAATAATACTTCATTGTTTCAACATTAGGACATCACTAAAATCTGTAACAAAGCTATCACTGCGTAAATAGACGAACACTTTAAAATTTTGGCGAAATGCCATTAGATCAATTTCCGATCAAACTAGTATAAATAAGAAATGACAAAAAATAAATATATGTTCTTAACGTTATAAGAATCATTCAAGTGTTAATAACACCGCGATTACTACACGTTTCAAGGAATTCACCTATCATCAGGTAAACTTGTGTTATTAACCAACTATTATTTGTGGGTTTTCTGGTATCTTTTCAAAACAGAAAGATGATGAAAAAATAATACTTCATTCTTTCAACATTAAGACATCACTAAAATCTGTAATAAAGCTATCACTGCGTAAATAGACGAACACTTTGAAATTTTGGCGAAATGCCATTAGATGAACGTTATAAGAAAATCATTCAAATGTTTAATTAACTAAACTAAACTTAAGTAAATAATCATTTTCCTGTATCGAAAGGGTGGGATAAGCTCACAAAGAGTCTTTCATTAATAACACAAATTTACCTGATGAGAAGTGAATTCCTTGAAACGCGTAGTAAACAGGGTGTAAATTCCTTAAAACGCGTAGTAAGCAAGGTGTTATTACCATTTGAATGATTCTTATAACGTTCATCTAATGGCAATTCGCCGAGATTTTAAAGTGTTCGTCTATTTACGCACTATTTTTCATTCGTGCGTTCGTATGTGTTTAGACGATAGAGGGAGGTGTGGTTTTTTAATCATTTTTCTGAATCGAAAAGGTACGATAAGCTCACGGAGTTTTACCTGATGAAAAGTGAATTCCTTGAAACGTGTAGTAAATAGGGTGTTATTAATATTTGAAGGATTCTTAAAACGTTCATCTAATGGCAATTGGCCAAGATTTTAAAGTATTCGTCTATTTACGTACTAGTAACTTTGATACCGATTTTGGTGAGATGGTCCGCTCTTCTTCTTTCGTTCGTACATTCGTATGTTTTAACGACATACAGATGCATTGTTTTTTCATCGTTTATGTGTTTAATTATAATCTTTTTCTATTTGAATGCATTTTTAAACTTGAATGTTTATGGTCAATGGCCGTACATAATTTTATTAGCGTATTACCATAAGTAACTGCTGTTATTGTAGCTTTAACATATGTCAACAAAAATAACTCATGCTTACTCTTAAAAGATAGTGGGTCATCTTCAATGGATTTGACCAATATCTCATTAAAATAAGAAGGAGTCTCGTCCTCATACTCAATAATATTTCGTTCGTGAATAGCTTTGGAAAAATTAAGTTCCTTTGTCAAAAACTTGATGACACTGCGATGTTCTAATTCAACAAAACTCATTTTTTGGCACTTTATCAAGCACAAAATATAAGCAAATCGAAGTTAAATTTAACACCTAAATATAAAATTTTTTACTTACTATTTAACCTTACTAGGCAACGCACAATTAGTTGTTTCGATAATGGCTATATAGATTTTTTTCTAGTGCCCTCGTATTTAAAATCTTAAAATTCTTTTTTTACCAATTAATGTAGCTTATGCTACAGTTCAATTAATTATTTTTAATAGCAACGAAAATATAAACTAAATGCTAATAAGCACTCTGTATATGAAAGCTTCCTAATATGTTTCCGTAATACACATAATACTTGAGTGGGATGAAAAAGTATGCATCTGTTAGTTAATTGGAGTTTCAAATTAAATTTGCAATTTTTATTATCTACGTATTACACTGCCTACGGTCTGCAAACACTACTACACCTATCTGCTATAAACATATTCATACAGCTGCTATTGATATGTATGTATATATGCATTTATGTGGCTGTGGGTTTTATTACGCAACTGAAAATAGCTTTCACAAATTTTGTAAGAGGGATAGGTAAATTTGAAAGGTACATAAATATAAAAGAAATGTATATACAAGGTGCAGTAATATCTTTTATAATTTTTTTATTCAATCGAAACTATAATTCCACATTTTCCCCTTCAAAGTAGTTGCCTTGGTGAGCCATACAGCGCTGTAGACAGTTTCTTCGCTCTTCATAGTAGTGCTGGAACTCATATACTAAAACCGCTTTCAGCTAGTCAGCTATAGCCTGTTCTTCAATTCCTAAAGCATGTTCTTTAAGTTGAATTTTCAATTTTGGAAAGAAAAACTGACGAAGAATCAATTCTGATGAATAAGAGGGCTGCAAAGCGACAAAAATGTTTTTACTTTGTGAAAAGCTTGTTAGTTGAAATCGCTGTATATTGAAGCGCATTGTTGTGATGCAGCACCAAGGTGTTTGTCACAGAAGGCTGCTGACGCTATTTCCTCCCCTCTTGGCATGAATTTAACAAGTAGTAAACCTTTACAATTGCAAAAGACAGTTACCATGTGTTTCCTTGTGATCCGATTTGCATTTTCTATTCTTTGTCTTGAAGGTGCGATACCAGTCTGTTGTTGATGAATTCATCACCACAAGAATTGTACTGCGTACGACAATCTAGAGTTGCGCCCATCCGTTGAGTCTTGCAGACTTCTGTCGAAGTTTGGGGATTCAGCTAGCACTGTGAAAATTCGCGTAAAATTTCGAAATATTTGGGAAAGATTCGTTTAAAGTGTTGAGGATGAAATGCCTGTTGTCACGGATGTTTTTGTGGTTTTTCAGCTCGCTCGTAGCAAGTCTAGATTGAGCAGGAAGAGGCGGTAACCTGCAAGAAGCGTAATATGCGATCGTGCAATGCAATTTACGGTAAGTTAGAAGACTCGAATTCACCATTCTCCGTGGTCTGAGGGTGACGAAACATGTCCGGTTAGCATAAGGTAGTGTATTCGTGTATCGTACAGAGGGTAGTAATTTTTTCAAAAAATTTCTGTATTATATATGCGTTATAAAAAGTGGTTCAATTAAACAAATTTTTTCGTATAATTATGTTCAACGAAAATAATATTATTCTCTTTATGAAAATTCGCAGTACCTTTTTCAGTTTACCAGTTCTGGTAAACTGAAAAAGTTTGAGGATGCGAAACTGTAGGAGTTATTGAGTGAAGAACCCAAACTCAAAAACAATTGGTGGAAGCGTTAAATGTGGCCTAAGGAACAGTTAGCGACTGATTACGAGCAATAAGAAAAATCAAAAAGATGGGCAAATGGGTGCCACATTAATTGAATAACAAGTAAATAGAAAATCGAAAAATCGTCTGTGAAAGGTATGCTGGAAAGTCATTTCTGCATTGAATAGTGACGGGTGATGAAAAATATATTTATTTCGAAAATCTTATGCGCAAAAAATCATGGTTATCAGCTGGCGAAGCCGGCCCATCGACTCCAAGGTCAAATCGTTTTGGTCGCAAGACAACGCTCTATGTTTGGTGGGACCAGAGTGGCGTGGTGTATTACGAACTGTTGAAACCTGATGAAACAGTTCATATTGATCGCTACAGACAACAAATTATCAATTTGAACCATGCATTGATAGAAAAACGTCCAGAATGGGCCCCAAGACACGGTAAAGTGACAGCACGATAACGCGCCGTCTCATATAGCAAAACTCGTCAAGGAAGCGTTGATGCACTTGGATGGGACATACTATCTCACCCTCCGTACTCTCCAGCCATTTCCCCGTCGGCTATCACCTTTTGGCATCAATGGGAAACGCACTTACAGAGCAGCACTTCGCCAATTTCGAAGAAATTAGAAAATGACTCGATGAATGATTTTGCTCAAAGGACAAACAGTTTTTTAGGCATGGCTACCATAAATTGTCTGAAAGACGGGCAAGATGTATAGAATCAAATAGCCAATACTTTGAATAAATGTTTCCAATTTTTTTGAAAATTTATATAGTTTTTTTACGAAACCGGTAATGACTTTTCGGTACACCTGGTATGTTATACGTTAGCGCGACCGTTTCCGGATCAGAAAAAGAAAAAAAACTACGATAATGAATCGTTTTGATTTCATAATCGTACATCACGTATTTTTTGGCAAATTTCATGTATCGATTATAGTTAGCCATCGGCCCTAAAAAGAAGCAAATATGTATATAAAATAGAAAGTTTATAAGTTTGCATGCACAGTACATTTTCTCCGTAAATGTATAGCAACATAAAATCCACTGGTGCAATGTAAAATTGCAAATTCATGTGCAAATTACCAGTTATTATCTAACAATGATCTAACGAAGTCGTAAATTAAAGTACAGCAGAATAATGAAACGATTTAAAAAGTACATTTTGTTATATCCTTTATTATATACATACGTGTTCATTTGCCATATTACGTCTATTGTTAATAATGGGGAAATTACGTTAATAGAAGATTAGTCATTTTCTAAAATTTACGTTTAAGCATACATGTAATTTATTGTACTATTTTTTAAATTTAAAAGTTAGAATTTGAAGAGAAAACGAATTTTATATAAAGACTGTCTCGCTGGATTCGCAACGGGTTCTTATTTAATTGATAAATAAAATAACACAATGTTCGATGTAATAATGTAATATATACTGATTAAAATATTCAAATACAACATAAAATGAACAGTAAGTACTAGATAATATAAGAATATAATAACACGCTGATACACGTCCCTCTACGTACTCGTGTAGACAATCGCCTAAACCCGTATTGCTTACCCTAGTAAATATTCTAAATTACGTCCGGTGTTGAAACAAATCAGTATGACTTGGAGAGTGGGGGGTTATTGAAAAATCTTATAAAGGGCGCCACAGCATTGAATTCCCTGTAAGTTATGACACTGAAGCAGTTGAATGCTAACTATGTACGTGCTATTGGAACGTTTCAAGTGACCAGAAAGCCACAGTACCAATATCAACAAATGGGAGAAAACAAAACGGAAAAAAAAATAAAAAAAACAATTGATAAAATAACAATTTATCAGTTTATTCGTACTACAAAGAGGAAATAATTGAAATCTTATCGAATTTAATTTTATGCTGAGATGTTGTCAAATTAAGTATAACATTCCATGTTTAATTCAAAACAGTATAATTTCCATTTCCAGGTACAAGAACTAACAAAATAAAAATTAATCTGCTTTTCCAGAAAATATATATACGAGGGAGCGTTTTTATATTCGCGGAATGGGGGACAAGGGGTGGAAATAAAAAAACCAAATTATTTTTCTTTTTCGATATATTCACCTGCAAGACGGATACATTTTTCACATCTTTCAATTAATTTATTTATACCCTCATAAAAAAATGATTTCTCTTTATCTGCAAAATACGCCGAAACTGCCTCCATGACTTCATCATTGGCAGTAAATTTTTTACCCCGCAGCTCTCTTTTCATTTTCGGAAACAGGTAATAATCACTCGGGGCCAGGTCTGGGCTGTAGGGTGGGTGATTCACAATTTCGAAGCCCACCTTATGCAGGGCAGCTAACGCAACGCGGCTCTTGTGGACGGGCGCGTTGTCGTGCAAAAGCAAAAACACCTTTTGTCAATTTTCCTCGTCTTTTCTCTTTAATGGCTTCTTTTAGTCGCTCTAATATTGAAGCGTAATATTCTCCGGTTATAGAAACACCTTTATCTTTATAATCAATCAACAATATTCCTTCCGAGTCCCAAAATACCGTTGCCATAAGTTTCCCAGCTGATTGTGACACTTTAAATTTCTTGGGAGGTACTGTGCCCTTTTTATGCCACTGCATGGAGTCTTGTTTGGACTCAGGTTCATAATGATGAACCCAAATTTCATCTCCAGTAACAATTCCACTCAATACACCATCCTTGTCTTCATTACAGAGGTCCAAAAATGCACGCGAACATTCTACGCGCTGTTGTTTTTGCGGCGGCGTGAGCATTCTCGGCACCCATCTTGCGTTGACCTTAGACATGCCGAGATGATCGTGTAGGATTTTAAAAATTGTTGTATCGGATACTCCAACCATTTCTGCGAGTTGTTTCTTCTTTAGTCGAGCATCTTCGAGTACAATTTGTTCAACTTTTTGGATAAGTGCTGGTGTGGTCACCTCAATGCTCCTGCCCGGCCTCGGGTCGTCTTCAAGAGATTCCCTTCCTTGTTTAAATAAACTATGCCACTTGTACACCATGGTTTTTCCTGGACAAGAGTCGCCGTAAACCAATGACATCTCAGTCATTATGGTCGCGACTGATTTTCCTTGCCTGGTAAGGAACTTTATAACGGCACGATATTCGATTTTTTCCATATTTCACTTTTCACTCCTGATTATGTTACTTGGTTGACGATAGCTCAAAGACTAACTGTCTAATAACAATGAAACTTCGTATTTATACTAATCATGAGTCGCTGCATAGGCCACGCCCCAATGCGCCTACTCTCCCCTCTACAACCCGCTCATTCCGCGAATATAAAAACGCTCCCTCGTATAAGATTAGAATGGTTCTCAGAAACAATTTATAGGAATTTGTGGTACAACACAGAATATTGCAATCTTAGAAAAATTTAGTATTCGTCTAAAATCTATCCGAGTAAGTTGTAATTAAGTTAAAGTATTCATGAACAAACATACAAAATGGTAAAAAGAAAGCAATTGAGTGCAGAAATTCGTAGTGCTATAATAACATTACACAAAGAAAAATTGTTACTGCGGACAATAGCGTAAAAATTAAAATTAACATATCATGCAGTGCAAGGTACAGTGAAAAGGTACATAACAATGGGTGCAATGCAACTAAAAAAAACGTGTCAGAAGACAAAGAATGACAAGAAAATGTGCAACTGGGACTGTTATCTAAACGGAATAGACGCTTAACGGCTCTACAGCTTCGCGCAGAATTAAATAAAAATCGTGAAAATACGGTATCGCTGACTACCGTAAAAAGACATTATCAAAGACTGGACTGAAAGAGATATTTGCTGTTCGTAAACCATTGCTTCGATCACAAAATCGTAAAAAACGATTACAATTTGCCCCATTGTAATCGTTGGAGCACCAACATTGGGATGTGGAAATGTGCAAGTGGGTTCTGTGGACGGACGAATCCAAATTCCAAATGTTTCCAATTTTTTTTTTGCAGACGAGTTGGCGAAAGGACGATACCAGAATGCATTGTGCCAACAATTAAACACGGTGGAGGTTCAGTTCTTGTTTAGGAATCATTTTCTTCTAATGTTGTTGGAGATTTGTATAAAATTGATTGAATTTTAGGAAAAAAGGATATTTGAAAATTTTATAGGAACATGCAATTCTACCGGAATTAAATTGATATGAGAATATTTTTATATTCAACAAGCTAATGGCCCCAAATATAAACTTTGTAAGGACTATATGAAATAAAAAGAAGAAGAACTTCTTGTAAATATGGTTTGGCCCGCACAATCGCATATATTAATCCTATTGAGTTGCTGTGGGATGAACTAGACAGACAAGTGAGGAAACATTGCCCAAACTCGCAGCAACAGCTGTGGGAACACCTTACAAATGCTTGGAACAATATTCCAGTTGAAACTCTTCAGAAACTTGTGTTGAGACTATCCAAAATTTATAAGGAAGCTATTAAGTGTAAAGATGGATATTTTGAAAGTCGTTTAAAATAGAACTTGCCAATTTTTCTTCATAGAACCAATGATATTATTTTGTTTTATAAGGATATATAGTTTATTTTTATAGTAATTACATTTTTATTAGTATATACATTGTTTTACCAAAAGTGTACCATTTTTTTTATATTTTACTTATAGTGATTCCACATTTATGGCCGATAGTGTATGTCACTGAGTACGTACTCAGATGCTAAAGGTTTGGTTGCAAGGCTACTACTAAACTACTATACATATGCCCCTTAACAACTTCAACAAAAAGGGTCAGACTGTATACTGATAAGGTACAACTATTTCTAACGAAATATTCTGACATGGATTTGATTGTATCTACGTCTTATAAGAAGCTTTACAACATAACTAATACTTCTGTTCTCACTACATTAAGGATTTAATCAAACAAAAAAAAATATTGTTTTCAGAGTTCAAATTTGTCTTGTCATTTGTGCGAATACAAAAAATTATGTAGATTAATTATGTGTTAAATACGAAAAGCATTTTCGGAAATATCAAAATTATATCCAAACTGCAATTATTTGGAGCTTTAAAACATTTTTGGAATTCATTAGGAGGAGGAGCTGTTAAAAAACTTTGGGAAGTACAGTCAGTCTCTGATCGTATTGAAGTCAACACACCACAGAAAATTGTTTACGCCTTCACCATACTCTTTGAGAGTGCCCTTCGCCCACATACTACCCTTTAGTCTACTATCCAGCTACATACTATTGGGTCTGGGAAAAAGTTCGTGGCGTTTTTTCAGTAAAATTCAACTGGTCCCCGCATGGCGCGTGGACGAATTCATTTAAACCGAATATGCTCCACTATTATCGACAATGTTTCGCCATTTTTTTGGTAGATCCATGATCCCATCGGTGAAAAACTTCTGTGGTTTCTGGTCGAAAAACTGAATCAAGTAGTTTTCACAGGCTTCTTTTAAAACCAACTTAATTCCATTGAGAGAGTTCTGCAGAGATCGAAACAGATGATAGTCAGAGGGTGCTATATCCGGACTGTAAGGTGGGTGCATCAAAACTTCCCAACCAAACTCTCTCAATTTTTGACGGGTCATCAAAGAAGTGTGTGGTCGGGCGTTGTCATGATGGAAGACAACACCTCTCCTATTAATCAATTCGGGCCGTTTTCTTTCAATCGCCTGGCGTAATCTCTCTAGTTGTGCACAGTAGAGTTGAGAATCAATCGTCTGACCAGTTGGAAGTAGCTCGTAGTGGACGATTCCCCTCCAGTCCCACCATACACACAGCATCACTTTTTTTGGCGTCAATGTTGGCTTAGCGAACGCTTGTGACGGCTCACCATCCTTTATCCACGATCTTTTACGTTTCCGATTATCGTACGTAATCCATTTTTCATCTCCGGTTATTAAACGTTTCAGAAACGGCTCGATTTCATTCCGTTTCAGCAGCGCATCGCAGATGTTAATTCGGTCCATCATGTTTTTCACGCTCAACTCATGAGGAACCCATACGTCAAGCTTTTTTTTTGTAACCAGCTTTGTGTAAATGGTTCAAAACAGTTTTGTGGTCAATGCCTAGCTCCATGCTAATATCGACACTGCTGATATGCTTATCTTGTTGGACTTTTTCAAGAATTTCATCAGATTTTTCAGTGATTGGACGACCGGAGCGTGACTCATCTTTCACATTGAAATTTCCAGAACGAAAGCGAGCGAACCATTTCCGCGCAACAGATTTCGATAAAGTACCTTCACCGTACACAGCACAAATTTTATCACAAGCCTGCGCAGCGTTCTTCCCCTTATCATAATAATATTGCAGAATATAGCGAAATTTCTCATTATTCTTCTCCATTTTCAAGTGCGAATAACTTTCCAACCACTGCACCGATTACAATGTTTCTACGCTCAAACTAACGTTCGGAAGGTCATCTAAAAAACGAGCCGTCGGTGGTGTCGCTGTGACTTGTTGTTCTTTAGTTATCGGCAACCAATGCCATCTATCGGGAAAAACGCCACGAACTTTTTCCCAGACCCAATATAATTTTCGTATTACAATTTTTACTTTATTTCCAACTATTGCATACTACAGTATATCGCACTTGAACAATGGTATTATTTGGATGCTACACGTATTACGTACGTATGTTTGTATGTAGTATGTAGTGCCTGCATTTCTCCGTAAGACGAACAGCCTAGTTCGTATGCTATCGTATATTTCTCGAGTGATTCTTAATAGTATTCAAACATTACAATGAATGCTACGAAAAAATTGTAATAGATCATTTAATAATTCTTTAACTTAGTTTAGCACACATTTATAGCGTTTAGTTATAATGCAGAGTGCTTCGAATACAAAATATTATAAAAAAACACACATAAATATGTACTAGTTTGATTTTATTAGATCAATAAAGATTCAAATTCCAAAAGTTATATTCAAAAAATATGTTTTACAAATTTGAATTCACATAATCCTTACACATCGTTTATTGCTAATAGTCTGAAAACAATAAAGGTAAAATAACAGTAAAGATGTACGGTAGTTTCTTGATTCATATTATTAAACACGGAAAAAGTCCAAGCACGTTCTATGTGTGGTAAGTTTTTATTTAAAAAATAAACTCAAGGAAGGTCAAGGTATATCAAGTACATTGATCCTGTAAATTAGATGTACAATAAAAACGTCGAACAAATAAAATAGGACTTAGTAGAATTAACAAAAGACTTCCATAACAGAGACGTAAACAAACATAAATCAATTGTGTGATTCGGCGGTTCTAATGGAATAATACTACGAAGAATGCAAAAAGGAATTATTCAATTTGAAAAGGACAGACTTAACAGTTCCAAATGAAATTCATTTGTCAATTGCATGGGCTATTCAATTATTTTATGGGTTGCATAAATTGTTTTAAAAACAATAAAATTCAATTTACAACTTGAACTGTGAAATGGCGTTAGCAATAGATTGACGCGATTGTTTTTTTTTAATTAGAATTTCGTATACCAAACAAGAATATAGATAACGATTAAAGTAGAGAATCGATTAGAAAATTATTTTATGGCTATGACAAATGCGATGTAATTTGATAATTCATATTACCTGTTTCATTCTATATTCATATTCTCTTTATTTACTTAATGAAAACCTACTTTTGTATATAATTAAGATAACTAATTTTCTTTAAATTTTAACATACAAAGGGTATTAGGAAAGTTTTGCAATATGACGCAACAATGAATCGTAGGAAGTTGCTGAGTGTAAAGCGCTTGCGATGGCATCGCGGTCATGAAATGAGACAAGGGCAGTTTTGCGTTAAAATTTTTCTGCATAAAAAATGGTGAAATCGTTGTATCGTTCTCTCTATCTACTACTAACGTCGACAGTTAAGAAGTCTACCATCGTTCACGCCATTAATAGTTCAACTTTGGCTATTGATTGTACATATTTATTTAAGTAAAGAAATTACTTAGCAACGATTGTATTGGAAAATACTATGCCGATCAATTTATATATCAACTTGTAGTTGGATTGTGTCAGATAAGTCAATAATCCACAAACACGTGGTTCCTTGTTGAATTAAGCGTTGACGTCTTACTGTAAGGAAGATTCAATCTTATTAATTAACCCTCAATACCAACCGTGAGGTATGTAATTTGTAAACTTTGCATTACGTAGTGGCCTAATTTTTCTCTTTGTCTTTTGTTCTACGTTGACTTTATGGTTCTTTACTTCCCTACCTTTGGTTGCTCGTTAATCATTTAAAGAAGATTCCATATCATCTGTTAAAGAAGACGGAGCTTTTCTTCAATTCAAAACATCACAGAATTGTAATTTAGCCAGGGATCCAGGACGTTCGTAATTATTTTCACATAAATGGTTTATTATTATTTATGTTTGATTCATAAGACTGGAATTAATTGTTTAGTTTATATGCAATCGTTCATTTAGCGGTTAAATCCTGATTTGTTACATTCACGCAATAGTTTAAATTTGATGGCTGGTTAGATTGAAAATAATTATACAATTATTTATACAAATAATATTGGGTCTGGGATATAGATGGCATTGGTTGCCGATAACTAAAGAACAACAAGTCACAGCGACACCACCGACGGCTCGTTTTTTAGATGACCTTCCGAACGTTAGTTTGAGCGTAGGAACATTGTAATCGGTGCAGTGGTTGGAAAGTTATTCGCACTTGAAAATGGAGAAGAATAATGAGAAATTTCGCTATATTCTGCAATATTATTATGATAAGGGGAAGAACGCTGCGCAGGCTTGTGATAAAATTTGTGCTGTGTACGGTGAAGGTACTTTATCGAAATCTGTTGCGCGGATGGTTCGCTCGCTTTCGTTCTGGAAATTTCAATGTGAAAGATGAGTCACGCTCCGGTCGTCCAATCACTGAAAAATCTGATGAAATTCTTGAAAAAGTCCAACAAGATAAGCATATCAGCAGTGTCGATATTGGCATGGAGCTAGGCATTGACCACAAAACTGTTTTGAACCATTTACACAAAGCTTTACAAAAAAAAGCTTTGGGTTCCTCATGAGTTGAGCGTTCATCTGCGATGCGCTGCTGAAACGGAATGAAATCGTTTCTGAAACGTTTAATAACCGGAGATGAAAAATGGATTACGTACGATAATCGGAAGCGTAAAAGATCGTGGATAAAGGATGGTGAGCCGTCACAAGCGTTCGCTAAGCCAACATTGACGCCAAAAAAAGTGATGCTGTGTGTATGGTGGGACTGGAGGGGAATCGTCCACTACGAGCTACTTCCAACTGGTCAGACGATTGATTCTCAACTCTACTGTGCACAACTTTACGCCAGGCGATTGCAAGAAAACGGCCCGAATTGATTAATAGGAAAGGTGTTGTCTTCCATCATGACAACGCCCGACCACACACTTCTTTGATGACCCGTCAAAAATTGAGAGAGTTTGGTTGGGAAGTTTTGATGCACCCAAAAATAGCACCCTCTGACTATCATTTTTCGATCTCTGCAGAACTCTCTCAATGGAATTAAGTTGGTTTCAAAAGAAGCCTGTGAAAACTACTTGATTCAGTTTTTCGATTTTTCACCGATGGGATCATGGATCTACCAAAAAAATGGCGAAACATTGTCGATAATAATGGAGCATATTCGGTTTAAATGAATTCGTCCACGCGCCATGCGGGGACCAGTTGAATTTTACTGAAAAAACGCCACGAACTTTTTCCCAGACCCAATATATAGATTTAATCGCTTTCACTAGTTACTGACTCGTTAGACAAAAGTTGCATACTTAGTTTATCGCTATGACTTAATCAATGATTTGTTAATGAACTGTTCCTTATTTAAATATTACTTATAAAATTTGACCATGTTATTTTCTCAGTTCCAAAAAGTTTTAAATCATAAGCCCATAAAATAAAATTGGCTACATACAACCTTCAACAATCTGTTTGATTTATTCAAAAAAGGCAAAAAAAGCACTTTCCAACTTAATGTTAGTACTCTATATATGTATTTCGACAACTAAGTTTTCATCATCAGCAGATAAATAAACCAATCAACATTGGCAGAAACTGTGATTAGTAATCTGCTGATGATGACAACTTAGTTTTCGAAATATGAATACAGAGTACAAACATTGATGTGGTAAGAGGTTTTTGCCATTTTTATTAAGTTAATTAACAACAGTCTCCAACAATATTTACTTAAACTGTCTGATAATATATTTACCGCAAATGTGTATATTATATTTGTATGTGTGTATATTGCATGTTCATTTAATAAATTAGCGTAGAAAGTAAGACAGATTTGATTATACCTCATTACATGCTATTATTTTTTCAGGCGTCTACTTTAAAGCAAATAATTCGCTGCATTTATGTGTCAAAACAACGTGGGTGTAAATGTCTCCAAACAAGTGGTATAGATTGCAAATGTCATAGTCAACTACTTCAGTAGGTAGTCACTAATTTTGTTTACATAATTCCGTCCATTTGTGATGTAAAAATTACGTATGTAAAGATACCGAGGCCGAACCGTGATTTGACTATATTTCGTGTTGATCTGGTATCAATCCTAGCTTTTCCATAAATTAAAATTTTCATTTGGCTTCTTGCATTTTAATTTTTTAACCGTAATCTAGATGAACTTGACACGATTTATGGACACGTGTAAACGGAGCGACACCTAGACTGACAATTTATGTTATTTACTTCATTTGTATAACTGTGTTGGCGAAAAATATTTAGTAACCTTGGTAACGCGGTTTATGATAATGGATATCTTGATTGCAAAGAGACAAATATGAAACAAGAATTTTAATGCTTTCGTGTTCATGCTTCGAGGTTAGGGCGATCCTATGAATGGAATTCTAGACAAAGTATATGAAAATCTAATGTGATAAAAGACGAAAAATTCAAGTACAATTTATAAAACGAATTCGATTAAATGTAGAAATGAAAAAACAACTAGTGATATACGAGTCAGATGAAAACAAAACTAATTAAATTAATGTAATTTTTAATATACCGCACAGAAATCGCTGAAATATGTAAGTAAATGCTTTTATACACTGTATTTTGTTTATAATTTGCCTAAAATTTCGTAGAAGTATATTTACGAACTAAAATACTGTGCTGATTGGGAATAAATTGCGTTACATTTGCAGGGGAGCTTTAGCAATCTTGCAGTCAATAATTCTCTGAACTGTCCAATTTTTCATATTCTCTTTGCTGCTATTTTTTAAACTATGACAGCGTTTACAATTGGAATTCCGAGTAGGAGCTATACGTAGGTTGCTCTAAAAAATTTGCGGATGATTCAGAAAAAAACAATTATTTTAACCATTTTTTTAAAATTGTTTTTCGAAATATTTGCCTTCATGATATATGCACTTCTGCATTCGATAGAGCTCATTCACATCAGTAATTCCAATTTTTTTTTTTTCTTCAGAATTAGTTAGGGTCCAATTATGCATCTGAAGCAATAGAAACGGAGTTATTACTTCACCATCATTAAATAAATAAAATACTTCATGTGGATTGGTTGTAGTAGCAGATAAATGCTTGAGCAGACCCGAAGTACCAGTAAAAGAAAATGTTTTCACCCATTCAACAACAACAAGAATCCCATTGCAGTCCCAAAAGATAGTAGCCATAATCTTTCCATCCAAGTGAATGATCCTTGCCTTCTCTTCAGAATACTTATGCCAGCCTTAGCCCATTTTTTAAATAGTTGCTTCTTTTCATGTGTATAACTGTGAACCCAGATTTCATCAACTCCTTCTATATCTCAACATCGTTAAATTGAGTGCTGATTTGCGCTTGTGGTCCACAGTCAACAAATGCAGCATATACATATAACTTTTCATACTCAATTCGAAATGTGTAGAGTCTGTACTACTTTTCATAATTTTCTTCGACAACCATGTAGTACCATATTATGTACTTTTTTAATAATTTTTGGAGACCACACATCTTTTGAGTATCTGCTGCGTTGTTCATTAGATATACTGATTCAACCACGTTCTCAGCCCAGATGTCGATAGTTTTATGGTTGCAATCTGTGGAGATTGGTGTCTGTAGAAAGACTCCAGTTCGGCTGATTTCATCGTGTTTTATTCTTTAAAAATAAGTTTAGTCATTGATTGATACTTTACTTTCACTTTCTCTATATCTATTCAAATAAGAAGCGTCCTTACGATGGAATAAACGCAAACTTTGATAGTTTTGAAGGGTAGCCAAGTTGAAAAACAAATAAGATTTCCTAATAAATTCCTTTCGTTAGGTTTACTAATTATTAACCCACGTTTGTAATTACAAATTTGTCTAAATATCGGTCGCCAACTTGACGACTTGAGTCGTTGGGGTCAGTGATCAAAATTTATTTTGTCTTCTTCAATGCGAGGCGCTTATGCACTTATACACTTAATAATCCAGTCATCGAAATCTTTCTTGTAATCACTTCTTCCGCGAAGTAGTAATTTGCATTTTTGAGTTTGGGAAATAGGGAAAAATTATGCTGGGCCACATGTGACCATCCTTCCAAGCTATTCGTAAAACTTTTGTTTAAAAATTCGCGTGCAAATGTCGATGTACAGAATCTGTCGCAGAGAAAACCGAACTTTTTTAAAATAGTAATTCTTAGTGGCGCCATCTATTAAAAAAGATTTGCCTCAGCAAGGTATATCTTTCATCAATGTTATGTGAATATATAATGACATTTGCATCATTAGAAGCAGAGAAATTGCGCATAAAGTAAAAGTGTGTATTTGGTATTGGTCGAAAAATGAATTTTGATAAAGCGCAAATATCAAGTTTTGTTTTAAACTCGTTAAATCTTTTACAGAAACGTTTAATTTGATGAAACGAGCGTATTGATCACGTACGAGTGCGTATGAGTAGTATAAACAATTTAAAGACGGTGGTACGGACATACATGACAACGAACATCCTGCAAAAACATCTGTGGTTACGGAAAGTACGAACTTGTGCGTGAATTTATAAGAAATGAGCCGAAATCCTCATTGCGATACGTGAGAATGGAATTAAATGCTTCCAAAGATTCAATTTATCTCATTTTGACACAGCATTTAGGACTGAGAAAGATTTGTGTAAGGTTTGTACCACACAAGCTAACTGAATTTAACATTGTACAGACTTGATTAAAGACTGAAAAAACGACGAAAACTTTAGGTATTCTATTGTAACTGGCGATAAGACAATATGATCCAGAGACCAAGCGTCAAAGCTCTGAATGGAAGCATCCAAAGGAAGACCGAAAACAAACATTTGGAGAAGTCAAAAGCGAAAACAATATTGATTTGTTTTTATAGTCAAACGGTCAATGCTGTATATTATATTGGTATTATGTAGCTTCCTTGGCGCGTATTCGCCATGTGCATCCTCAATATTGTGAAAATGGTAGCTGGCGTTTGCTACATGATAGTGCACCATCTCATCGCTCGACGCTTGTCACTGATTTTCTAACTACAATTGCTATTTTAACCATCAACCACTCACCATATTCACCAGATTTGGCCCCATGATTTCTACTTATTCTCCCAACTACATTTGCCGATAAATGGACGGCGTTATGTCGACGTCGAAGTCATTAATAAGGCGTCAACAACGATCATGATGGACACCTCTAAAGATGAACTTAAAAATTCATTCGACATATTAATTGACCGTGCAAAACATTGTATTGAAGCCGAAGGCGACTGCTTCGAATAAAATAAATGAATTTTACCAAAACAGTAAGCTTTTGTTTTTATTTTAAAAAATTCGGTTGTGTGGCCATTTCCGCCGAACACACCTTCTCACACCTAGGTAGATCGAAGATCGCCTTCATTATTTTTTTTAATTATCGTTATCCATTCGGAATTTCTTCCTGATAGGTAAGCAGCCATCAATTTTATCTTGCTACTGCTAATATTTATATCTAAATATGTTAGCAAATGAAGTATATGACGATCGTCAGCACATCTCTTTCATGAGGTATATATCCATTAAAACAATACTAATTATTTAATGCTAGGGATTGGAAACAATAGTTCAATATTACAGCTACTTCGATCACCAATTCTTAGGCTAGCGGATTACCTCTTACATCATTTTGTATGTTTACTTAACCTTATCCATGCCATCATAGAATTAAGAAATATAATGACTTTTTCATCTTCGATTCAGCTTTCAAAACGTTGTCTGAGAATCTTTAATAAGTTATGTAATATATAACATTAATGGTTTTCAAGTAGTCAGCCAATATGCAAAATTATTTCGAAACATATTGAATCAAATATAAGCTGAGGAATAAATAATTTAATGAAACAAATTTATTAATATTTTTTATTTGTTGTGCAATGTTTGTTCCCTGTTCCATATAATTACTTTAAAATATTTTAGCTGGCAATATCATAAAATTGAAACTATAATGAATAAAAATACGACAAATTTTGTATTTTTCTTATATATCAGAGACATCTATGGCACATTAGCCGCACCTTATGGTCATTTGTTAATTGATGAAGATGTAGTAAACTACGTCAATTTGGAAAGCAGTTAACTGTAACAATTTGCAAAGCAGTGAACTATACCAATTTGGAAGGCAATAGGTCGTAAAATTTAAAATTAAAATACTACCTACGTATATATGCAAATTATTTTATTCTTGCTCATGACAGGAATGTTTAGTATCGTGTGTACCATTCACTTTATAAATTGAAACTTCTAAAATTACAAATGTTCTGTGACACGCAATACCACTGAGTTTTTAGTGGTAATGGAATTATAGCAGTTGGAATAGCTATCACGAAAATGAATAATTTATATGTAAATAATTAAAACACAAATGTGTACTGAATATAATTATATCATTACGAAATAAATTTCGAATATTATAGAATAAGTTAATCAAAACTTTGACAAAATATTTACAAAAATTTTACAAATACAAAATTATTATACAGAATTATGTATAATTAGCCTATTTGATATTAATTTTGAAATATCTTTTCCGTAATACAACATTTTGTGAGATTATGAGATTATGTAAAAACAAACACTAGTTTCGAAGAAATATAATTCTAACGTATAAACAAAATACGTAATGCACAAGTTCCTAGCGTTTTTATTGAATTAATAAATTGGAAATTTATAAACTTTTTAAAAAAAAATACGTGAAGTTTCAGTGCGACAGATAGTAGCAGTAGTTAAGCCCTGAAGATGTCCCATGCGAGTGGGTACGAAACGTCAGCAGTTATAGTAGTGATGCGGTTCCAGCTCGGAAGACCGGAAGCAGATAGTATGGACCACAACCGCGGAAGTCTACGTATCAGTTTATACATGAACAATTTAAAAATATATTATTTATGACTTCCTCTAATTACCAATTTATCGATTCCGCGGCTAAAAAAATGCGAAAATTTGGAAGCAAAGAAGTTATCAAGCCAATTTGAAAGGACAACATTGTCATTAAAACCGCTTTCGTGCTGTACTCTCCCCAATTACGTTTTCTCCGTAAACGGCACAAACGGTTTTAGTGGCTTCCAATGCAATAACTCCTCTATTGAACTCGAATAAAGGTCATATTGAATATGCTCGTTTTTTTCTACTTGACATTCAATTTTCTTTTGTTGATAAATAAAACAATCTTTGTACAAATTTAAAAACTACTCAAAAAAATATAAAATACAACGTTGATATAACTTTTGAAATATACTCTGTTACACAGATGGCGCCGCTGTAATAACGGAATTTGATGACTACTTGTAAAGATTGCTCCATACTTTCAAACAAAATCACTCACTATGACAGAATACCATATGATTATATTAACATGCAAAACAATGACAATATCGAAAGAATAATTACAATGTAGGTTGGTCTTCGATGCTGTTCCAATTAAACAGGTTATGTATTTCGATTACCTGGACACAAGACCTAAAGAATATAGCCAATCATCAAATGAACAAAGCAGCAATTGCCGCAGAACATAAATATAGAAACCAGAACGAGAATATACAAGAATGTCAAGAATGAAAATGATTTATGGACGAAAAGTAGAACCGATGATTCACTTGATAAAAAGAAATGATAATAAGCGAAAGAAGACGTTAAGGATGATTGTTGGACACACACTGTGGGACAGATTAAAGAATACATACATTAGAGATAAATGTCAAGTAGAGTACGTGGTACTTTGGGTTACAGCAGCGTTTCTCAACGTTTGGATTGCGACCAAATATAGGTTCGCCGTAAAATTTTTAAGGGTCCCAAAATGATAAATAAATCATGTAAATATTAGAGGTCGGCACTTGTCTTCAATTTGAAATATTAAAAAAAGACAATTTTGTTAAATCGCGATATATCTGGGTCGCAGAACCAGTACAAACAAATTTATTAGGCTGCTGTGTAAAACGACTGAAACTGACGGGGATGCTAGTTAAACGCATCTGTAGCTGGAGTGATTGGTAACAAATTGACCAAAATGAATGAAATGGAAAAAAAAAACTCAGTACAAGTAGTTAGTTTCAAGTAATTTTATTCGATATTTTATTTTTTTAAGTTGTATTTTAGTTGGTAATTTTGATTGATATATAAGCCTTTTTCACATTAATTTTCGTATTCTGCATATGTGTTTCGACAACTAAGTTTTCGTCATCAGCAGATGATTAAACAGTGTCGCACCTGAAAATTAAACTAAAACTGTGAGTGTACGTTTTGGCTTTCGGCGGTACACATCGTGTACGGAATTTATTTCATACGGGTTTTTGCCCTAGTTTTCCAGGTGCGACACTGTTTAATTATCTGCTGATAATCACAACTTAGTTATCGAAATACGTACACATAATACGAAAATTAATGTGGAAAGGGGTTATACGAGGTGCGGCTATTAAATAACGAGACTGACGCTGGTACAGACGAAGTGCGCATGCGCCAAACCCCAACGACTGACAGCTATTTATTGTGAAGTCTTCTCTATCGAATGCAGTGCCTCTCGCCTCTGTAAACAAATCAGTATAGCCGTAGCCTTCGTTCGCATTAGAGTTGCTTTTTTTTGTTTCGCCGGAAAAATGTAACAATAGTGAAACGAATTGTTATGAAATTTCACATGAAACTTGGAAAAACCGCTACTGTAGCTTATAATTTATTGAAAGAAGTGTATGGCAATAAATGTTTATCGCGTGCACGTATTTTGATTGGTTTAAGCGTTTTCAAGATTTAAAGTAATGATGATTGTTTTTTTTCGATATTCTTGGGATTGTGTACCTTCCTGAAGGTCAAACTATTAATTAACATTACTACCTTCACGTTCTTGCTCAACACCGTGAAAGAATAAGGAAAAAACGACCCGAATTGTGGAAGGACAAGTCATGGGTTCTCCACCAAGACAATGCACCGGCTCATTCCGCATTGTCAGTCAAGAGATTTCTAACCAAGTACAGCATCCCGGAGTTAGACCATCCGGCTTCTTCGCCGGATCTTGCGCCGTGCGACTTCTATTTGTTTCCTAAGGTGAAATCTGAATTAAAGGGAACAAAATTTGAGTCCGTTGAAGCGAAAGCGGCACGCGTCCTGAAGGAGCTGACAGAAGAAGACTTCCAGCACTGTTTCAAACAATGGAAGATTCGCGTGGAGTGTTGTAGGGATAGAGGAGGGGTGTATATTGAAGGTGATAATAAGTAAATATGTATGAAATTAAAATAAAATGTTTTACAGCGTCGGTCTTGTTATTTAATAGCCACACGTCGTATATCAACCTTAAGTGATTTAGTTTTTAAAACATTTAATATTACTTTTTTTATTTCTCCAATCCTTATATTTTTTGTTTAGTTACTTCTATCCTCTCATTGAATTTTATTTATTTTAATTTTCAATTTATTTTCTTTTCATATAGTTCGTTAAGATTTTAATTTTATCTACGAATGTTTAAAATGCATGGCAGAATAATAATGACGAATTTCGAAACTTCGAACAAGTATAGCCTGACAAAAAATCTGGAACAGAATTGTATAAGTGTGTAGCTTGCTTCTAAAGACATTAATCATGACAGCATTAATATAATGACTATCATTATAAATGTTTGAGAAATTTAAATGTCTCAGAAACATCGAAAAAATTATTTGAACATACCTTGTAAGCCAATATTTCATATTTTTTCATGCGCAATATGTGACAGTTATACATATACATATTAATTTTCTCTCTAGTTAAAATTAATGGGTCGTTAGGTAATCAAAAAAGAGGTAAAATACTACATAAATAAAAACATTAATAGATTAGACCTTGTTTTTTAATAAATAAAGATTATATCGCATATTAGTAAATATGCATATACAAAAAAATTCATTGCGTCATTTATTTATAAGCTTATTACATCACTACATGTTGCATAGATAGAACATATCTTATTTTATTGTTTATGTAAATGTTGAACAAAATGTTTGAACCGTAAGCAATGAATTGCCTTGTTTCGTAAATGCCTCTAAATAAACAAGAAACATTAAATTAAATAGGTATACCGGTCGTCAGAGAGTATTATTTTATGCTTGGTAAGATGCTAAAATAGTAACTTGAAGATGTGATTATGTTTACGTAAGTACAATAAAATAAAAAACAATATAATTATCATGTATACGTACATACACTACCGGTCATATTTATTTGCCCACCCTTAGTTTTAGCCAAAATTATTAAACTATCAAATGTGTACTGAAAATTTATTTATTGTACCAATACAATAGTGTAAAATAAACATAAAATAGTTACATTTTTCTTATATAAAAACTTTATCATTAATTATTATTAAATTTTGCTCTCATCAATGTGCCCACCTTTATTTTTGATAATTGCGGCACATAACCGCGGCATCCTTTCAATTAATTTTTGCAGTGTATCTTCTGTAATTTGTGTCCAGGCTTCTTGAAGTTGTTCCCACAGTACAGTGGTGGATGATAGAGCACGTTCTCGAACCTTCCGGTCCAATTCTTCCCAAAGAAGCTCTATTGGGTTCAGATCAGGACTTTGAGCTTGGCCATACCATTATAGAGATTTGCCCTTGCTCTTCTAGTTGACGCAAGTAATCGTCACACAATCTAGAAGTGTGTTTCGGATCGTTGTCCTGTTGAAATACAAAGTTTTCGCCAAGAATCCTTAGTCCTGAATGAACAGCGTTATTTTCTAAAATTTCCTTGTAGCCTTCTTTTCTTAGGATTCCGGTCATCTGCAGATGTCGTCGCTTTGCGTCGTCCAGATCTTCTTTTGTTGGAAAATGTACCACTTTCTTCAAATTTTTTAACGTTATAATCAACGGTTCTGCGATTTAATCGTAATTCTTTTGCAATTTCGCTACTACTTTTACCCGTACGATGTTAAGCAATTATCATAGCACGCACTTCAACAGATAATTCCTTCGTCTTCGGCATTGCATTAAAATATTCACAATAACTCTCTATTTTACTGTTTTCGCAACAAAAGATGAACGATGACTGACATAAAATTTATTTTCCTTTTTGAATAACACATCCTAATATTGTAATTAGTTAGTACAATAACAAAATATTGATAATACCTTTCGGAAATGCAGGTAAAACTGTTAATACTGTAAGGATTAGCCTATATAATATTTATGGTATTGTTCCAATTTATGACACCTTTACGATATATCAAACAATTTAAGATTTTCGTAGAAATTCATATGGAATTACTTCCACTAATAATATTGTTGAATAATTATAATGCAGATTTTTCGAAAGATAATCCGTATTTCAGGAAACACATAAAATTGGGGTGGGCAAATAAATATGACCGGTAGTGTACGTTAATAAGTAACGTCTATTTCGGGAAGAACCTGAGTATTTGAAAATCGCGCCAGAAACAATCGAAAAAATTTTATTATACGTAGCACCAGAATTATTTATCACCTAAAATGATATTTAAGAACAGATAAATCTCTTCTTGCGTGGAATATGGGATTATAAATTCAAGGTGAAACATTTGTTTAAAGAATTAAAACTATTTTCAAGGTATGTGCTTTTTATTACAACAGAATACGCGCTTTAAAGCAAAAGAAAATTTGTAATAATTATTAAATAACATGAAAATGTATAGATATGCAGAAAATACATTTTATATTTCGAACTAACAAACATTTAATGCCAGTACTAATAAAAATTACTCCTGGTATGCAGCAATATCCAAGCAGACCCGTATATATGGTTGCATACAGTATAAACTGCTAAGTATAAAAATAAAAATTCGTTTCCGTGGATTTCATTAAAAAAAAATAATAAGAAGATTAAATAATATTCATCTGCTGCCATTTTTTATAGCTTTATTATTCGAACACATAATGAAAAGCGTGATAAAAGTAATTTAATGGCCGTCAATTTAAAAATAAAATTAATTACTCCAGATTATTTTCCCTCAAAATTACAAACAAGGTTTGAGTACGTACACTACTATATTAGTTCGGACACCTAGTTAAATTTAGTAAACTCTACTAAAGAATCATATAACTGCGTTTAAATAAAAATAATATATTTACATTAGGTCTTTTATGAGATTTATAACCAGTTGCAGGCAAATATATCTATTAGAACATCTATAAATAATTATTATATTTTACGACTCACTGGAATAATCCGTAACGCCAGAAATATGATTACTTTTAAGATAATATTGTAAACAAAAAACTTGAGAAATTTACCTGCCCTCACCCCAAAGAGTCTTGGTATCGAAATATGCATTAATTTCAAATAAACTTGCTGGCGTGCGCATCACTGCTAAGCCCGTATTTTTTATGTGATCTTAAAATGCCAAGAGGAAAACCAACAAGTTTAGAAAAACGCTCTGCAATTATTGCTTTTCATCAAGAACGTTATTTAGTGCGTCGAATTTCCGAAAAGACATGTTAATAACCGACTGTTAATTATATCATTCGACGACATCAACGCACGGGCAGTTTAAGAGATCTGGCACATTCAGGTCGTAAGCGAATAACATCTAACGTATAAAATTGCTGAGTAAACGAAATAGTAGACCGACAGGACCCGAAATCGCCGCAGATATGAATCGCCGCCGTGCAAGAAAAATGTCTGTTTCTATGGTGACAAGAAGATTAAAAGCTGCAAATCTTCACGGTCGCATTGCTGTAAGAAGACTCTTACTTTGATGGGGGAAACAGACAAAAACGACAACAATTAACAGAAACACAGAGATTGGCCACTGGATGATTGGAAAAGCGTCTTATAAACTGATGAATCAAAATTTCAAGTCTTTGCACAATCAGGGAGCGTTTTTGTAAGAAGAGCGAGTAGTCGAATAATGCTGCGGGATTGTATAGCTCCAGCCGTCAGATAAGGAAGAAGTTCTGTGCTTGTTTGGGGTAAGTTGACACAGGGGACTTGAAGCAAATCGAGGATATTTTGTGAAATGGGGGTTATTTAGAAATATTGCAAGAAAATGCAATACCATCGGGGCTACGTTTAATCGGTGAAACTTTTGTGTTTATGCAGGACAACGACCGCAAGTAATATTGTAAGAATTTCTTAAATAGCGAACAAAACAATTATACCTTACAAACAATGACATGGCCACCGCAAAGCCCCGACCTGAAGTCCATAGAATTGCTATGGGACGAATTGGGCAGGAAGGTCCGAAAAGTGTGTCCTACCTCAACAAATCACTGGTGAAACATAACGCAAGAAGAATGGAATAGAATGGACTGTTCTTCGCGCAAAAGGGAGTTACTTCGATGAACAGGATGTTTAAGATATCTTTGTTTATTTAATGTTAGAATTACTTTAATTTTTATTATACTTTATAAACATCTATAAACAACAATGCAATAAAAATTTTAAATTTGGCATAAATTAATTTAACTGTTTTCCCTCTTTTCAAATTTAGTGTGTGTCCGAACTAATATGGATGTGTATGTACATACGCAATCTGTCGCAGAGAAAACCGAACTTTTTAAAATTGTAATTCTTAGTGGTGCCATCTATTAAAAAAAAATATGCGTCGCTAAGGTAGATCTTTCATCAATGTTATGTCAAAATATGACATTTGCGTCATTAGAAGCAGAGAAATTGCGCATAAAGTAACAAAGAGCAAATATCAAGTTCTGTTTTAAACTCGGTAAATCGTTTACTGAACCGTTTAGTTTGATGAAACAAGTGTATACTGATGCGTGTTTATCACGTACGAGTGGGTATGAGTGGTATAAACGATTTAAAGACGGTTGTACGGACATAAATGACGATGAGCATCCTGGTGCAAAAAAATTTGTAGTTACGGAAAGTAACACCTAACTTGAGCATGAATTTTTCAGAAATGAACCGAGAATCTCATGTGGAAATGGAATTCATCGCATTTTGACACAGCACTTGGTATTTAGAAACATTTGTGCAAGGTTTGTACCACACAAGCTAGCTGAATTCAACATTGTGCAGACTTGCTCAAAGACTCAAAAAAACACGAAAACTCCAGATATTCTATTGTCACTGGCGATTAGACGTGATGTTTTCAATGTGATTTACAGACCGAGCGTCAAAGCTGTTATGAAGCGTCTTTTGGCGCTTATTCGACGTATGCGCACACCCTCAATATCGTGAAAATGGTAGCTGGGTTTTGTTACATGATAATGCACCATCTCATCGCTTGATGCCTATCACTGATTTTCTAACTATAAATGGCATTTTAACCAGCAATCATTCACCGTATTTATCGGGTTTGGCTCCCTGTGATTTCTATTTCAGTCTCCAAACTACATTTACCGATGAAAAGACAGCATTATGCCGACTTCGAAGCCATTAAAAAGGCGTCGACAGCGATCTTGAAGGACATCTCTCAAGATGAACTTAAAAATTCATTCGACATGTTAATTAACCGTGCAAAACGTTGCATTGAAGCCAAAGGCGACTACTTTGAATAAAATAAATGAATTTTACCAAAATAGTAAGCTTTTATTTTTATTTTAAGATAAACTGTATACAAAGGAATCACGTAGAAGTGACTAATAAAATTAAATCATCAAAATATAAACATGTAATGTTATTATTTTTGTATTGCAGTGATGACAAGACGCATTTCTTTTCCGTTACACAGAAGACGGAATCAGCATTTCTAATACAATCTGAGGAACGTCATTCATACAAACAAGTCACACGTCACGCAGCTTGAAAAAATACGACGGATAAGTTTATCCAAGTGTGATCGTCTGACAAAGAATTGCTGGCGATTCAGTTTTCAGTAGTTACATATGCATATGTTTGTAGCTACAATCTTATAATCTTATAAATACACAGATTATCTTGCCACGAAAAATATGTGTGACCTTTTGAATAAAGAGATGAAAAGATTAAGCCGAAAGGTTGGTCCATATTATACACTACGTCGATATTATCAAAACACCTTGACCCGATGACAAATGTTATCGATAACATCTTTATAGTTTCATATGCACATTCTTCATAAAAGCCGCCAGCATGCAGTTAGTTAAATGTAGTACTCGTGGTGTGAAGCAATCTTTTACAACGGAACAGCACAAAACGAAACGAGGAAATTATATGTACGACACAGAATTTTAATGTTATTTAAGTTATATATACATATTTGAGGTATCAAAAAAAGCTTGGAAATTATATTTTTAGAAGGCCACAGATAAGACCACAACCGCTATATAAAATACGTTGCAATGAATTGCGGCTAAATATACAGTTCTTCCCAAAACCAAAACGTACACTATTTAAGAAAAATTAAGTACAGCATGTTTCGCGAACAGTGCCGTTTACTCTTCAAGCTGTGTAATAGTATTACGTGCGCAACTAAGTTCTTGCTGTTTTTCAAGAGATGGCTCTAGTAGTAAGTGCTGGTCGATTGTGACATAACCAAAACGTCATGAACCAAGCTTAGGCATATGGTAAACAAACCGCTTTGACACGTTAGTGATTTTGTTTTTGCGTCATATACTTTTGGTTGTGTGAAAATGTCTGATTTTGTGCCAAATAATCGTCATTTGCGGAAACTGTTGCTTTTCTTCTTTCATTCGAAGAAAACGGCGACTGAAGCGCATCGAGAACTCCAAAAAGTTTACAGAGATGCTGCTGTAAATGAAACAACGTGCCGTGATTGGTTCCGTCGCTTCAAAAACAATGATTTCGATGTCGATGGCCATTCGTGTGAAGGAAGACCAAAAACCTTCGAAGACGCAGAATTGGAGGCATTGCTCGATGAGGATCCGTGCCAAACGCAAAAAGAGCTTGCTTCAGCATTAGGAGTTACCCGCCAAGCCATTTCCCAGCGATTGCATGCGTTGGGAATGATTCAAAAACAAGGAACTTGGGTTCCTTATGATTTGAAGCCAAGAGACGTTGAGAGTCGTTTTTTCGCCTGTGAACAACTGCTCCAGCGGTAAAAAAGGAAGGGTTTTCTTCATCGCATCGTTACGGGTGATTAAAAATGGATTCATTACAGCAACCCAAAGAGAACAAAATCATGGGGACTGCCCGCTCATGCTTCTATGTCGTCGTTTCAGCCGAATATTCACGCTGCGAAAGTTTGGCTGTGTATTTGGTGGGACCAGGGCGGTGTTATTTATTATGAGCTGTTGAAACCGAACGAAACCATCACTGGGGAACGGTATCGAACTCAATTGATGCGATTGAGCCGAGCACTGCGCGAAAAGCGGCCACAATACGAGCAGAGGCACGAAAAAGTGATTCTACAGCATGACAACGCTCGGCTTCACGTTGCCAAACCCGTTAAAACCTACTTAGAAACGCTGAAATGGGAGGTCCTACCCCACCCGCCATATTCCCCAGATATTGCGCCATCCGATTATTACATGTTCCGTTCGATGGCACATGGTCTGGCTAATCAGCAGTTCCGCTCATATGAAGACATCTCAAAATGGCTTGATTCGTGGATAGCCTCAAAAGACGAACACTTCAACGGTGACGGTATTCGAGCTCTGCCGGAAAGATGGGAAAAGTTATCGCTAGCGATGGGCAATATTTTGAATGATTCATTTGTAAACATTTTTTCACAATAAAGTTGCATTTTCATCAAAAAAACAGCGAGAACTTAGTTGCGCACCTAATATGTATTTTAAAGATTATATTTTTCATAAATGTAAATACATTATCACAATTCTAATTTTTTACAAACGAAAAATTTGTGCAGCTACCGAGAGTAAACTACAAGAACCGCTGCGGAAATTCAAAGATATAATACCAACACAGCAACTGAATTCATATGAATAAAAAGCTGGTATTTTATTACATAAGAAAATTGTAAAAACTGTGTCTATATTTTTTTCCAATCATGGGCAACAAGTTTTTTTAAATTTTAAGTAGTATGGATCTTCCACGGAAACACTCGTACGATGATTTATTTTTGTTTAAAGTTGATCACATTCGGCTTCATTGTTTCTTAACAAGAACATTTTTAAATGGTTTGTAGACGCCATTACAATATCCCAGTGACATCAGAAGATCATCTAGTAGAGTACATTAAAAAGCGGAAGGATCAGAGTAGATTCCTGCAGTATACCTGAAGTCGGAATAAAATGTTCAAATTGAAATCTATTACAGCATAAATAACTAGAACGATGAAGGTGATACGACGACATAAGATTGGGTGGTCATGAGAAAGGCCAAACTTATCCAGTTTATGTAAAAATAAAGAGTGATCAATATTGATCAAACACCTTGAAAATTCTGTGTAAATAACATTCATTTTTTTGTCTCCTTTATTTAGCAATCTGCCCAGAGGCAATAAGCCATTTCTATTGGCTGTACATGGTACGTATAGGTTAGCTCCATCGAACTTAATTGAATAAACAGAGAATTCTTTTTTTTTTGTGTGTGTTTTTAGTAAACTAGAGTCATTTCAGATCGGTCTATTTCCCAAATCGGAAGGTTTTACTCATTTCTTTTTGACGCACTGCACTGCTCACTTTAAATAACTGTTGGGCTCCTGGCCCCTGACCCATTATTTGGGTGATGTGAAACTCTACTCCGATATTTGTCGCTGTATATCTTAATCACTTCCTTAACGGGAGCGATGGAGATGTCTCGTTGAATAACATAGTTTGGCACGTACCATGGGGCGTCAACAATGGTTCGCATTATCTTATTTTAAAATCTTTGTATAATCTCTATATTTGAAACGCTTGCTGTCCCCATAGCTGGATGCCGTACGTCCAAATCGGCATAATGATATACGAGAAGCTTGTTTTCCATAGATAATTGTGATTTCCGCCCTATAAGCCAATATAGTTGATGCAATTTCATTCCCAATTGTTGCCTCTTAGTAAATATATGTTATCGCCATGTGAGCCTTCTATCCAGATGAATTCCAAAGTATTTGACTGAGGCAGCTGAGTGTTATTTAAATTGCTGGGGGACATGTTCCTTTTCGCAATGTAAATGTGATATGTACTGACTTAGATTCGTTGACACAATCTTGAATATTTGTGAAGTTTGTTTGAAGAATTCTTGATACCATTTCTGGGTCGATGTGGGATACCATCACTGAGGTGTCATCGGCGAACGTTGCTGTAGTCGAGGTGCGTGTTATCGGGAGATCAATTGTGTAGATTAGAAATAGAATGGGCGACGATTGTTTAAAGCTTTGGGCAGATATTAGTTTCTTCTATTAAACTGTACAAAGTGTACTAGGAAAGTTTTGCAATACAGCTTTGTTTATTTAATTTTTTCAAAGTAATTTCCTCTACACTCAATACGCCTCTCCATCCTCCAAAACCAATCTTTAAATCAGTTCTGCCAAGCTTTATTAGGGAGTAAAGCACACTCGTTGTCCCAAGCCCGCAGAAGGTGCGGGAACAGTGCAAAGTTTAAATGGCGATTGTGTTAGTTTTCATACATTAAAAAAATTTCAACTTGTGTAAGATTACTATTTATCCTTTTATAATAGTTTCTTGTAAAATTCAAGAAGAGGCTTCTTTCTATATCATATTATTTTAATAATAATGTTTGTATAAAATCTTCATAGATAATCGTTTAGAGAAATTAATAAATACATACAAATTCTTAAATTCCAATCGAAATTTAATGTATATTTCATAAAAGTTTAAAAAATAATTTTAACGTATGACAAAATGAAATTTTATTTTTTTATGTAATAAAAAAAATCAACCTTACCAGCTCGAAAAATGGAAGGATGACGAGAATCAAAAAACGTACCTGAAACAATAGAATATGTTATTAATTCGAGTGAATACTTTTTAAAATCGTATCTATGTTTACGTAACATCCTGCATTATTCATATATACTCATGGAAAAAAAATAATTCAGAAAAGGTTATTTGAATAAAATTTGCATTAGTGAGATTGTTTTAGATTTCTAGAACACTCCGGTTATAAAAATTCTGCTGCGCTTCGTGTATGGAAATTGAGAATTTTAAATCTCATTTGTATGTATCGATATGCTGTCGAAATAATGTTTTAGCGAATAAATTGCATATCTAATGTAATTACAATATAAAAACAATTACATACGTGGTGGGAGGGAACACAACGAATGTGTGTGCGTGTGTTTTTTGCAGTGATTTTATTCATATATTGACGAAGTTAATTCTGATAAAATACCGTTATAACTAAAAATTAAAAATGCCAAATAAATTTATTTACAATACAGGGTGTTTCAAAAAGAATATACGTATTTCGAATGCATATATTTATTAAACTTTAAGACGTACGAATATGAAACTTTACACACATATTTACGAACCTCTCAAGTTCAGATTACAGATGTTCAATATGTTCTCCATCAGCGACACGAAAAATATCACATCAATACTCAAATTCCTCCTATACTCGGGCAAGCATGTCCTTCCCACTGATGTTATGGCAGTGCGGATCCGGTTCTTCAACTCCCCACAGGAAGAAGTCACATGGTGTCAAATCCGGTGAGTTTCATTCAGATATTCTCGCACTTGGCCACTCCAGTGAGGGGGTGCCCCGTCTTGTTCAAAGATGAAATTGTCTTCGTGTAGCCTCCGAAACAACCAGTTTGGTAACATAGCGAGATACTGCTGACCGTTAACCGTGTTCCCATCAAAGAAGAATGGGCCGTAAACAGATGATCGAGATATCGCACAAAACGCATTGATTTTAGGCGAATCTCGTACATGTTCAATGGTAGCATGTTGGTTCTGTAGACCCCCAAGTTTGTTTACCAGACTACTAACATGGAAAGTCGCTTCATCACTGAACACGATGCGTTGTGCGAAAGTGTTATCATTGTCAATAGCATCATGAATCTCGTTACAAAATGCCACACGTTTCCGTTTATCATCAGGACGCAGAGCTTGTAAGAACTGTAACTTGTACGGCTTCATAACCAACCGACGTCTCAAAACACGCCAAAATGTTGTTGTAGGCAGTTGTAATTCCCGACTGGCTCGACGAGTTCATTTTGAAGGATTACGTTGGAAAGCAGTTTGAATTCGTGCAACATTTTCTTCAGAAACACAAGGGAGTCTAGGACTCTTTCCTTTACATACAGATCCTGTATCTACAAACTCAGGAGGATCAATTTGGTAGCTCAACCTCAAACGTCTTTGTACGGTAATCACGGAATTGCACTTCGTAAACTCGAGAACACAAAATGATTTCTGCTGCGGAGTAGCCATTTTAAACATATGAGGGTTACCAAGAAAAACAAAAGACAACTGACATCTAGCGGCTATTAAATAAACTAGACAATGTATTCGTTTTTCCAATAGCCGAGCCGAGGCGCAGCGATCGATAGTTTGAACAAAATAATACTTTGTAATACGTACATTATTTTTGAAACACGCTGTACATGCAGTTGCATATACACACGTGTAAATACACAATTATTTAATTTCTACTTATTATATCGTCGTAATTAATGCAGAAATTAATGAAATAATGGAATTGAAACCCAGTCCTCCGCTTAGAGCATCTGATCGGTCTCATCGAAGTGCAACATTTTTTTATTAATTTCTGCCTTAATTGCAACGACATAATAAGCAGAAAATTACGAGTTTTGATAGACTTATTTACTTAATTATACTGGGCAACATTCGCTACCACTCGTACTTATTTACCCGTCTAAATTAATCAATTCTCTTTCAAATACTAAAAATAAAGAGATTAAAATTAAACAAAAGAATTACAAATAATATATTTTCTAAAGTATTTACGTGGGTTGTCTTTTAAGTTATGCATATTAAACTGGAATAAAACAGTAGATAGCTTTTAAAGACTTAATTGTTTTTCGAAGTATTCTCCACGAAGATCAAAACACTCTTGCATGCGCTCGAACCAACTCTGGAAGCAGTTGCTCCCCTCGTTTGTTGGTTCAGTCAAAACTGCGCTTTTAAAAGCATTGACTGCTCCTTCTGAGGACTGGAACTTTTGACCATACAGTCCGTTCTTAATTTTCGGAAAGGTAAGGAAATCCTGAGGACTTAAATCAGGACTATACGAAGGATGGTCCAACAATTCAACGATTTGTTGAGTTAAAAATTTAATTGTCTTGCGTGCTGCGCGAACTTGCATTGCCTTGGTGGAGGATGATTCGTTGATCGGGGTTGATTTTTCCGACACTCAGCGATGACCTGCGGCAAACAAATAGTTTTTGTTCACAGCGGAGTTGGCGAATGGACGGTACCAGAATGTGTTGTGCCAACACGGTGGAGGTTCAGTTCTTTCTTTTAATGATGGAAATTTGCATAGAACTGATTGATGAATTTGAAAATTTTAAAGGAACACGCAATTCTATTCGGAATTAAATTGATAGAAGGTTTTTATTTCAAACAAGATAATGACCCCAAATATAGTGCTAAACTTTATAAGGACTATGTGAAACAAAAAGGACTTCTTGTAATATGGTTTGGGCCGCACAATCGCCCGATACGAATCCTATCGAGTTTCTGTGGGATGAGCTAGACAGAAAAGTAAGAGAACACTGTCCAAAATCGCAGCAACAGCTGTGGGAACACCTTACAAATGCTTGGAACAATATTCCTGTTAAAGCCTTTCAAAAACTTGTATTGAGACTTCAGAAAATTTGCAAAGAAGTTATTAAGAGAAAATGTGGATATTTCGACGAAAGTCGCCTAAAATATAAAGTGTAAATTTTTCTTCATTGAACTAATAATATTATTTTGTTTTATAAGGATATGTATTTGTTGAGCGCTAAAGAAGAGGCACCTGGACAAAAAAGGAAAGGAGAGGGAAGATTAATACAGCTCAAATCCCAACAACAAATTCTACTTTCTAATCATAGGCTAGATACTACAGCCGCCCAACATAAACATCTTCATTTACTAAATACACTATCACTATCATGGACTGGAAAACCATTTCGAAATTTAAAAATTATTTAAATTCATTTCTTCTCAAAAATGGTTTCTACACGATAACAGAGTTCCTGGAGAGGGCAAAGTCAATGAAGCATTAATCTATATATTTTCTTATGCATACATTCACACCGTTACACAAAATACATACATAAGCACACACACACACGTACACATACACACCAACTTATGGCGATACCAATACATTTATAAGTTTATATGTATGGTAAAATAAAGTATATTATTATTATTATTATTATTATTATTATTATTATTATTATTATTATTATTATTATTATTATTATTATATATGTATATGTGGCATGTGTGCTTACTCTAGTCTCCTCAATATATCGCAATTTTTTTGGTAGTTGCTTCTGCCCACCTACATTTTTTTAGGGGTGGAAACATACTTTACAAAATCAACGACATAGATTAAAACATACTCAAAAAAAATGAACAAATATAATAAAAGCGCCAAAAGACTCACTATTACAAAGCAATTAATAAATTATTAGTAAATAAATTATACGTAAACAAAGAAATGCATTTAGATGTTGCGAGTGTCTCCTGTGACCTCCAGTAAGATAAACGCGTTCCAGATGACTACATACTTTAACTTATATTTATTATATTTTATTATAATATTTCAACAAGATATGCAACGCACAATAACAAATTCATGTTGGCGCCCCGGACGAGCCTTATGAAATTAGTGTGGTATTCAACGAGCTAAAACTCTTTCCTCAGAAATTTTATTGTTACGGAGAAAAGAGTTATCGACTGAAACGCGTGCTTAAATATTGTCTTGTCATATTATTGGTAAGAGTAACAAAAAAATGGTAAAGTTATTGAGATTAATTCATGGAACTGTGGATTGCAATATTAAAAAGTAAGAAACTAGTGGATCTACAATATTAAACAAATAGCAATTTTAAGAAAACCAAAAATAACATCCGCAATTAATTATGCAATTTCAATGATAAACAAGAGAACTTGAAAGAAAACATCACCAAAAATTACAGTCAGAATAAACATCCTTCGTTATCTTTATAGCAGTTACTGTGCGATTACGCAAAGCTGGTGTGCAAGGAAGAATTGCTATGTAAAAACCGACTCAAAAAGAAACACGTTTATACAAAGATTAGTAATACGTATGCGGTTTTATCCGGAATATGACAAACCGGAGAAAATTTTGTATTCCAACAATGAACAATGTAATGATCCCGAGAATGCAGAATATGCTGCAAATGGGATGAGAAGGAGAACTGTTATTATGAAATTTTGTTTACAAAGTTCCGACCTAAATCCTATAAAGTTTTCGAGAAGGGCCCGATTAATAGATATAAAAAACCTCTTTTCGAGTAACTACAGGATCTATTGTCCAAAACAGAATCACTAATACTGACGAAACTATCAAGAAAGACTCGAAGATTACCAATTTGATAAACCAAAAAACTCTTTTAAAAGAACTAAAATGGCTAGGGGTTTGATAATAAAAAAGTGAAATATTTGATGACAATATATAAATATAATCCAAAGAAAAATTATATAAGACGCAAATATGTACCGAAAAATTCCTTAATAAAACTGGATCGCCAATAAAAATGTTAACATATTTTTAATAAGAGAAAGAACAGAGCTGACGGTAAACAATAATCAAATTGGTGTCAAATGTTTCAAAGTATAAATTTGAATTTCTTGGATTTAATTCTGATCCCTTCTCAAATAGATCATATGATTATCAAAGACCTGAGTTTGCTATTGTCCGTTTTATTAATGTTCTAGGATCCACTTTTTTTACAAGTGGTGGTAAGTCGTAGAGATGACAAGTCGCACCGCTATTATAGTGTAGTAAATATTCAATTCTACTGCTAGTGTATTGAATTTACTTATTAACCCACGTGTATATAAAGATAGACAGTAATTACTCTTATTAATGAAAAGCTAGTTGCCTAAAACTAGGAGATGGAAACTCGGTAACGTCCCTTACAAATGATGGAAGAATTAAAGATTAATCCGTAAGTTCATAGCGGTTTTGGTTTCTAGTGTCTTCAAAAAGAAATTAGTAGGCATATGTGGAAGTTACCATGTTAATGTAGTATTATTGTTTAATTTTATTTATTGACAAAAGAACGAGCATTTCCGATATATTCTTTTGTTAGGGTTCAGAGCATTTATACCGTTTACGGAGAAAACATAATTAGGAAGAGTACAGCACAGAAATAGTTTTCTCTATTTCAATAGAGTCAATTTTGACATAAACAATTTTCAACGTTCAGGAAGACTATTGGGCTTAGATGAAGGTCATCCGAACATTTAAATTCATGATGATCCACGTCATCAATCAACTCGCGCATTGGCCAATTATAATGAATTGTAACTAATCGACGATAATACAACATTTGCATTCCATCAATACATTTTGTGTTCAATAAAAATGCCACGAACTTGTGCAACCAAATATTTTGACTAAACAATAACAATTAGAAAGTAGAAAACTAAATGAGATGAAAAAGCAAGCGTCTTAAGTTATTCTCCAATAGTCGAAGGACACTTAACAAACTCAAGAATTAGTTAATAAAATTTATCGGTATTTTCGTACCTATTTATAAGTAAATACGACTTTATTTGGAAATGCAAAGCGACTTTATACATCTACATAGTAACATATGTGTTAACCTCACTTTGCGGAAAAGATATAACACTAAACATTGACGCTCTGTTACTGTATGTGCAGTCCGTACCGAGAATCCCTCGTAAAGCGTTTATGAGTAGTTGAAAGAACACTTAAGTCTTTAAATTATTGCGTCTATAAATCCCGAGTACGGCAATTAACCCTATGCTTTGAACATGGTTTCCTGTTTAATCTTATTTACGTATTTATGAACGAATATACATATGAGTTTCTCAGAGAAATAAATTATTTCTCTAAACCTTAAATACTTGAAATCTCGCCCTTATATGATAAATTTAAATTATTTGTTCTTTACAAGTTTTGTCACGTTTTATCTTGTGTATTTAATTTGATATTCGACGAATTGCAACGTTGCTAACACTCTCAAGATCAAAAAATATCTTATCTGTTTGACACTGTGATTAACAACTTGCTAATGATGACAATTTAGTTATCGAAATACATATACGGAGTACGAACATGGATATGGTAAGCTTTTTTTTGCTTTTTTGGCTAACTCAATTAACCACGGTCTCCAACGATATTTACCAATAAATATTGAGAGCTCCGTCCTTGAGAAATAGTCAAAGTTAAGAACATTAAATTATAAGTATTATTCGATCTGTGTAATCAGTTCATGGGCACGACCATTGGCGAATATATTTCTTTATACGAGGGGTGTTTCCAGTATTCTGGGAATTTGTGCTATAATTAAATAACGCAGAACTTACACGCAATGTTATTGATGCCAGACAAGTCTTGACATGTTTATGCAACTATCTAGTGCAGCATTGTTCAGTCTGATTCAGGTATTCGACTGATGTAGACGCGTTTTAGTAGCACTGTTTTTGTGACCATGGAACACGCGGCAAAATCTCAAAGAGCGATAATTTTCTTTTTGTGGAAAGAAGATGTGAAAACGTCAGAAATTATTAGTCATCTGCAAGGAGTATTTGGTGAATCTGCAGAATCCAAAAGTACTGTTTATCGGTGGATCGATCGTTTTAAAGCCGGTAGAACATCACTAGAAGACGATCCACGCAGTGGGCGGCCAAGCAGGTCGGTCAATGAAAGAAACATTACTGCTGCCGAAAACCTACTGAAAGACGACAGGCGAATGACTATTCGTCAAATTAGTGTACACCTAGGGATAAGTACACGACAAGTTGATGATATCTTGCATGATTGTTTGGGCGTTAGCAAGGTTTCGGCGCGCTGGGTGCCAAGGCCGTTGGGACCAGAACAGAAACTCAATAGGTCCGATACTTGTCGTCAACTGCAAGAGCTGTTAGCCCGTTACGGTGATGAATTTTGGGAAAGAATAATAACTACTGACGAAACGTGGATTCCTTATTTCAATCCTGAGACGAAAAGTCAATCCAAAGAATGGCGCAAACCTGAAGAAGGGCCTCCAATTAAGGCGCGTGCAGTTCCGTCTATTGGAAAGGTAATGCTTACTGCATTCTGGGATTGCGAAGGGATGATTTTCATGGATTATCTGCCGAGAGGTACTGCAATTAATGCAGAATATTATTCAAATTTATTACCCGAACCACTGCGACAGGCACTAGTCAAAAAACGGCCTGGAAAGTTGCATAAGCGTCCGTTATTGCAACAGGATAATGCAAGACCACCGCAAGAAAAACGAACGATGTTTTGAACGATTTACGATGGGAAGTGCTGCCGCACCTACCTTATTCCCCGGAACTTGCACCCAGTGATTACCATCTTTTCCCAGATTTGAAAAAACCCTTACGGGGTGTTCTATTTGAAAGTTTAACAGACGTGAAACGGACCATAAATAGGTGGATCGACAAGACACCGAAAAACTTCTTTGAGGACGGCCTAAAAAAATTAGTTTATCGTTGGGATAAATGTATTCAGTTAAATGGAGATTATGTTGAAAAAGGACATTGTAATATTGACGAAAATTACTAAATTATAAAAATTATATGTAATTCCCAGAGCTTTGGAAACATCCCTCGTATCTTTCGATTTGAAATCAAAAAAACTTACAATGAACATCAATCCCACATAGAATCCCGAGTGGTTTAGATCTCTACATCATTCTGGAAATTTGTAAATAGCAGAAAAGGCAGGCAGTGAGACATATTCATAGTAGCCACAGTATAAGTAAAAGTTGGTACGAAGATACTGCAAGTGCCGTTAAGCAACCTATAGCAAAGGAGCCTCGTTTAATTATTGTAAATGCTGCAGGTAAACATAGATTTGAGCCTAACGGCTTATTTACATTCCGTTCAGGTAAATATGAGAATCCCGATAGCGTAATTCATTTTCAAAATTATATTTTTCATTAAAGGTCAAAAAAGTGGTGAATACCGTAATGACATGAACCACAAAAAGTCCATGCAGTGGGTAAAAAAGCAACAGCTACCCAATACACCACCACGATCTGTGTTTGTAATAAACAAAGCACCTTACCGCAATGTTTTTTTCTACTGAAGATGATAATTTAGATATCGAAATATACATTTAAGATACAATTTGATTAATAGTTTAAGAGGAAATCCATTTTCAACAGAAGTTGATCTGCATTCACACTAGGTTCACTTTTTATTGACCACAACTGTATCTCCATGCAGGAAGAATTAAAACAGGCTAGAACAAAATATTACAAATGTTGAAACGACAACGTTGTTATCTTAAAATAATCAAGAATTGTATAACAATTATACGTCATCAAATTAATTGTTAAATTTACTTTATAATGTTTTGATATTCTCGTTTTAACACTGTATATATTCAATATTCCGCAAACATAATATCCATAAGAAAAAACTAACAGTAAGCGAATCGAATTTTGTTAATTCGTAGGCAATTAATGGTACTACTTCCGCCTTCGAAAATAAATAACGCGAACTTGGCCTTGGCTATGCTTCTATTAAAATGAGAGTATAAAACTTATCGGTTACGGCGAGAATTTAGGAAGTTTGGTGTCACACAGGTCATTAACTTTAATTTATAAAAAAACGAATTTTGTACAGTTTAAAGCGAATAGCATTCAATCCAGATCGGATGTTTCTTGACAAAAAACAAGGTATACATTTACAAATTATATGTAATTATAAACGCATCCACAAGCATAAAAACATGATTAATGAATCTTAAACTATGTATTATACTTACTTGGTTCGCTACTATATATGAGAGAAACGAGTTGTGTTAATAGATGATGATAAGCAGTCGTATTTATCATATGTGGATGGACAACTCAGAAAGCAAAAGAGGAGTTTCGATTGCAATATAATATTTAATTGAAGAAATAGGAGGCTGGCTCTAATAGTTGTGGACTAGAATCTTGTATGAATAGATACTCCCATGAATTCTCTATTAAGTTCGTCTTTTCGTTATTATTTTTTGGTAATTAATGATGCCGATGTAAACATATGTATGTATATACAGTGGAGCAAAAAATAATAGGTGTAAAAGTATAGTGAGATCTAATAATTTTTTATAATGTTTTCAAAGTGCTTTTGCAAGTCGATTTACAGTGGATCACAGCTTATTTGAACCACCCTCTTTGAAAAAAGATAAAGCCGATATAACTTTTAAATGAAACAAGGTATCGCAAAATTTTAAGTAGAATTTAATAAAACACTTTTTTAACTTCAAAAAAAATATTTTATTTATTCTAAAATTCTCATTTTTATAAAATTAAAAAGTAAAAATAAAAAATATACGAGGATAGTTTGACAAGTAGTGAGAATGACGTATACGTGGCGCTCTAATTGGTAAAGCAAATGCACTGTAATTTAGGTTGCCTATTTATATGTTTACATTCCGATATTTAGATAAATCGGTTGATTAGTTGATTTTTGACAGCTGATTGAAAAAGAAGCAACACGTCATTTTGTCAAAATGGAAAAAGCAGAGTATCGGGCGGTGATTAACTACTACGTAATTAAGGGTATGACAGCTACCGAAATAAAAGATGAGTTACGGGAAACATTAGGTGAATCTGCTCCATCATCCGCCACAATAAGGAGATGGGTAAATGAATTTAAACGTGGTAGAACAAGCTGTGTTGATGAGACGCGCTCTGGAACACCCAAAATCGTGACTTCATCACATTTTAATGAAAGTATTGGGCCTTTTCAAGCTTTCGGCAAAATGGGAGCCGAGATTGCTTACGACTGATCAAAAGTTCACTAGTTTGCGCATTTCCAATGAGTGTTTGGACCTTTATAAGCGGAATCCGGTTGATTTTTGTAGGCGATTTGTTACTTGCGATGAAACTTGGATACACTACAGTACACCCGAAACTAAACAACAGTCGAAACAATGGTTAGGACGTGGTTCTGCACCTCCAAAGAAAGCGAAAACACTTTATCGGCAAACAAGGTGATGGCATCAATTTTTTGGGATTCAAAGGGCATTAGCTCATTGATTACCTTCAAAAATGTGCCACAATAAACGGACAATATTATGCAGAACTTCTACAAAAATTAAATATTTAGATTTGTGCTAAACGGCCAGGAATGGCAAAGAAAAAGATTCTGTTTCACCAAGACAACGCCACCTCGCATACCAGCACAGTTGCGATGTCCAAAATCACGAGTTGCATTTCCAATTAGTACCGCATGCGCCTTATTCGCCGGATCTAGCCTCTTCCGACTTCCACCTTTTTCCAAAATTGAAAACGGCACTAGGTGGAAAGAAATTTTCGTCTAACGACGAGCTTATCTTCGTAAATGAGTATTTTGCAAGCCTTCCGGAATCGCATTTTAGAGATGGCATAAGGGCATTGGAGCACCGTTGGAATAAATGTATTGCTCTTTTAGGAGAATATATTGAAAAATAAAAATTATTTTGTATTTAAAAAATTCGTTTTTCTTTTCCATTCTCACCACTTGTCAAACTATCCTCGTAGGTACTTCAGTAGTCACAGCTTATTTCAACCTGTTATAAAAAAAATACAAATTTAGCTATTAGTATTCTACTTTTTTTTAATTTTAAAATTTGGTGACCTTTTTGGTCAATTACAGCTTCCAGCCTGTTTTACATAGAACACACTAATTTTCGTGTGGTTTCGGGAGTTATTTTCGACCACTCCTCCTTTAGTGCTGTTATTAGGTCATTCCGATTTGAGATCTGATGTTGGCGGACGTTTTGGTCGATGGATTTTCGATAACATTTAGATCAGGTGATTGCGCCGGCGGTTGCATCAAGTGGGGACAGTTCCAAATGAGCCAAGTCTGGACAATACCTGATTTATGTTTCGGGTCGTCCTGATAGAAGCGAAACTCATCTCTAATTCCCAATTTTTCGGCACTTTGCAATAGATTGGCTTTTAAGATGTTAAGCTATACGTTCTTGTCCATTGTATTTTCAATGAAATGTAAGTTTCCAACTCCACCTGAAGACATGCAGGCCACACTATGACGCTCTCACCACCGTGTTTTAATGATGGTTTTAGGTTTTTATTTTGCAACTCTGTATTTGGCTTACGCCAGACGTAAGTTTGACCATCAAAGCCGAAGATGTTAAATTTTGACTCATCCGCAAAAGTCACATGCTCCCAAAAACTTGAGTCTTCGGTAATGTGTTGTTTGGCGAATTTTAGTTGTGCAGCTTGATTTTTCTTATTTGTAAATGTTTTTTCCAGGCTACTCTACCATTAAAGTTATGGTTTCTTAGGACGCGACGAATTGTTTCTGCACTGCAAGTTTGGTAAAATCATTTTTAACTTCTGCAGCAAATTTTGGAGCAGCTAGCTTCGGGTTTTTCTTAATTTTTATCACTATGTAACGCTCATCTGCTGCATTAAAAATTTTGTTTGGAGCTTTTCTGCCTTTATCGAGTACTTTAACGCACGATTCCTTCGTAGAATTCTCTCTACTCTTCTCTATGAAGGAATCGTTCGTTAATAACACAAGTCTACCTGACTACATATGTTTCAGAGGTTCACTCATCGTCAGGTAGACTTGTGTTATTAACGAACGATTCCTTCGTAGAATTCTCTCTACTCTTCTCTACGAAGGAATTGTTCGTTAATAACACAAGTCTACCTGACGATGAGTGAATCTCTGAAACATATGTAGTAGACGGGGTATTATTAATATTTGAATGATTCCTTTTAACATTCACTTACTTCCACAATAAAAAAAAAACAAACGAATATAACTTCGGACATATGACATCGCCAAGCTATTTATTATATCTCACATTCTTAAGCAAAGCGGATATTATTTAATTCAGAATTACGACTCTTGACATGCACAAAAGCTAGTCCCCAAAGCCAATATTAAATTCTCAACGACGACAAATTTATTTCATACAACTTACATTCTATTACCCTTACGACATTTCACTACGTATACATACATACATACATATCTCCGCGTTATTCTGAAACTTGATGCGAACGATATCATAAATACAATTCTAGGTGGTACGTAATTTAGAAACGTACGCAAAATGTTTAGGACTGAACCGACTACAACCATGCACTGCACCGACATATATTAATGTTTATTATGAGTTTGTATGGCAGAAAGCAAACACGCGCGCAAGAATGCGGAAAATAAATTGCGTGTATATAATGGAAACAAGTCGGAAAGAAGTCGTTGGTCTAAGGAATAAAGGGCGAAGCATAATTGCATTACAGGAAGTAAAATATTACATTAAACATGCATAAGATGTTTCAGGTTTATATAAAATATACACCACAGGTATCTAATACATGCGGAACATGAAGGGGCAAAGGGTACTGAATACACACGTAAGCAAATGTATTGCAAAGGTAGACGATAATGAATTTCCATTTGGAAAATCAGCTTTATATTACATTTGACTACATTTGACTTCCCGCAACATACTACAAAGTTAAATGATTATTGGACTTTCAGAATACGTGAGCAATAGTAGTAGCCTTAATGATGTTTCGTTTCAAATTTCTTATTTATTTATTACTTTTTAAAAAATTGTTGGCCAATGAAGTGGTAGCAATATTAACGAAAGTAATCCCATTTTTCTTTTTTGTTATACCCTTGTAAGATATTATTTTCTAAAATACAGCGCAGTACTCTAAAGAAATAAAAACACAAACGTGCTTGATTCGTTTTTAAATCAAATAGATATGAAACAAAGAACAATAAACGTTTCAAATAAATGAAAATATACTTAATACAAATACAAACTCAGTTCTGACTCACGATTGTACCATCTACATTTCCCACAAGACGTCGTTGACAAGTTTGCTAATAAATTTTCTTTATGGTTGATGGTTAAAATGCCATTTGTAGTTAGAAATTCAGTGATAAGCGTATTATAATATAACAAACGCCAGCTACCATTTTCACAATATTGAGGGCGTACACGACAAATATATAATAAGTGGCAAAATATGGTGGAGGAAACACTTAGAGCACTGGTCTCGAAATTGCTTAAATGTATCTAACCTTTTATAAAAGCTCGCAGAGATTCAATCAAATTCTTATTTTATAATCAATAAATATTTTCATATATTTGATTTATTTTTAGTTTCTTGGATGATATTTTATAAAATTTAACATTTTAGAGATGTCTAATAATAATGTTAACGGCTGTGCAGAATAATTAATATTAATGAAGTATTAATGTTTAAAAAGCTAATCTAAAATTAGATGATTATTTATAAAAACATGACAAAAAAACCAGTGGTCGATATATTTGAGTGTAATTGTGATTAAAACCACAAGTATTTCATTGTACCGTCTTCAGCATGGTGTTTATCAACCTGATAATATGGTTACCACATAATAGGAATTACTTAACTTTTACAATGTGCTATAAATAATGTTAGGAATTTGCTTTATTTTCGCCGGTATTTATAAACAAACGATACATTTTGGTATGTATTACTCATCATTTACAAACAAACGATACATTTTGGTACGTATTACTATTCATATTTAATGTTTTCAATTAAAAGTTGGAGAGCTATTGAGATGGGTAACTTCAGGGAAAAAGTATGTGGCTCCCTGACCATGGCTAAATACTCTGCTCGAAACTACGGATATTTTATAAAAATGATAAAACGACGTAGGATCCCTTTGCTCCACCCATGGAACCACTCGCAATGAAAAATTGGCAAATATTTTGCATTTATTTTTTCTACTAGTCTCCATTAAGGTTAACACATTATTCCTGTCGATGTTCTAGCATTTCTAATGCTTCCCGAAAAAAAATTGTTCAACCTCTGTAACCACGGATTTACCGCACATATCACTTCATTATTTAATGGAAATCGTTTACCATGTAAGTATTCTGTAAGTTTTGGAAACAGATGGCAATCGCTAGGGGGACGAACATGGCGAATGTTCAAGTAATTCGAAGCCTGCCTGAGCTGTTGTAACTGTTGCAATTACGGACCAGTGACTGGGTGCGTTATCCTGATGCAAGAGAACAACTCTGCGCAACTTCCCCCAACATTTTGGTTTTATCGCGTCATGTAATCTGGGAATTAAGTTGGCATAATAGGCACTTGTAATTTGGTCCCCTTCCGCAAGAAATCTACTAACATTATGTCTTCAGTATCCCAAAATACGAATAGCATAACCTTTCCTGTTGAAGGTTGCATCTTGAATTTTCTCGGCGGTGTGTCCAAAAAAAAAAAGTTTTCTTTGTCATGTCTATAGCGTGTTAACAGACGACTGTAAATGTCTTTACGAGAGGTAGCCATGTTGCAGACAATTTCTTCATGTTTAATTCGGCAGTAATTATATTATATACCAAATGGTATGAGAGACCAGTATCTTCAACTAGTTGTCTAATAATCACACGTTGATCTTGCAGAAGAAGATCATGGACGTTTATGGGCTACACGATTGTCTACCACATTTAAACTCACGACACCACCTTTAAACTATGTCAAATGATGCTGCAGATTCCCCTAATGTATCCACCAAATCTTGATGTATTTGAGTTGGGGTCATCCTCATTAAAAAAAATATTTAATCACCGCTCGTTGCTCTACACGATCCATTTTGATACTAATACGTGATTCTCTCGACCTCGGACGTCTACTGTAGAATTTGTAGCGTTAGTCTATACATAGCGGGTTACAATACAACGTGAAGATAAATAATTGTTTTGGCTTATAAATGAATCAGGGCGGACCAAAGAGATCAGCCCTCGTAAATATAAAAAAATTGTTTACCTTTATTTATTAGTATGAGTAGATTTGTGAAAACAATCGAAAGGCATTATTGTATTTTAATTTGTTTGAACAAGCTTTAATCTGACCTTATTAGGAGAGTAAAAAATATTGTATTTTGGTAGTGAGAAAAATAGACAAATATTCAACTTTAAAGAAGTTTTATTGCGATATTCTTAAAAAGTTGTTCAGATTTTTTTTCCCATGTTTTGATTACTCTGGAGATATTTACGTAGCCTGTAATGTACACGAGGTTAATAGAAGGGCCGTTAATTCAAAGTTCGCCCCAAGGTTAAGAAAGAAAGTTCTCCCTCACAATATATATTTAGAATTCAATTTCTGTGAATTTACATCTTTTCTTACGCGGTAATTTAGTAGATAGACGGCAATATTTTTTTAAAATTTATGCATCGAATTAAATTGACATAAGTTTTCGTTCTTTAACAGTCGTTAATTAATTTTTGCATTTCAAGATTTTCTTATACGGTTAATCCATTTGAGGTTAATTAAGATTATATTGTGTGCTTTAATATCTTTTTCTTCATTTATATAGAACGCAATAAAATTAGATTTCCCTTATGACGTTTTATACAGAAAGCTGTCTTATTACATGAAAATATAATACAGCTGATTTTAACGAAACTAGGCCCAGTTTCGGAAGATTATTCTAATATTGTTTAATTCTTCTTCTCTTGTAGTCAAGTATTTCAGTAAACTTCAAATCTTAGCTAGTGATTAGGTCGTTTTCTTTTTCCCTATTTAAAATAATTATTATTCTGTAACTTGGCATTTTTATTAATTTTCTTAAAATTTTACCATTTGTTTTTTTTCTTTTTTTTAATTAAAAGTGGAATTGCGTTTTTTGTTTTGTTGCCGAGTTTTTGGCGCATACAAGGTGTCTGGTAGCAAAGAAGGGCACGAGATTCCTTGTTAATTGGTCCCACCTACTTATATACAGTGCCGCTTTTTCTTTTTAAACAAGGTGGCGCGTTTTATATTACTTTCCATTTACTGAGTAGCCGACACCAGGGTAGGATTGCAGCTGCACCCCGAGAATACAACTATGGTTTATCAAACATATTTATTAGTTGATTTATTTTTTTTTTGCAGCAATTACTTATTCATGATTGATTCATAAGTTTTTGCAAGACCTGATAAGAAGCTAATTAAGTGATACTGAAAATAGAACAACTTTTCTATTACTATTAAAAACACAGCTATTTATTTGATCGTCACTGTATATATAAGAAAATAAATTTTAAAAAACTTAGATTAAATATAATAGTATAAACTCGTGTAATATTCTGTGCCTTTGTTTTAATAACAGACGGATTATTACGATTTTCTAAATTTACACGGTGTATCCCTAAATACAATACAAATACTAAAATTCGCTACAACATTTCTTCTCCAAAAACATATAGTTTTATCTCTTTTATCGTATAAATAAAATAATTGAGAAACGACATATAATTGGGGTCTGATTAAAAAAATGTACTATCTCTGCTTTAAACGGAGGTTAATTAGTGTCAAGTGATGAATGCATTTAATATAAATGATATAAACATTTAGTTATTTACATCAGATTTAGAAGATAGAAATGTTGATGCTTATGTGAATAATTTATATCTATTTGGAAAAGTGTTTGTTTGCTTAGTATGAATATCCATTGTTATAAATAACTGTTAAGTCATATTTTAGAAGCGTGACAATAGTATTTACATATATACATACAGATCGAAAAATTCCTGTAACTATATATTAACGTATGCTAGCATTTTATTGTAGTACTGGAGTTGTACTTTAATTTTAATTGGATAATCTAAATATCTTATTAAAATTTGTTTTAACAGATTATCGAGATAATATATTGAAAAACTTTCGTTGTGAATATAAACTAATTCTTTTTATTATATTAGTTTTATGTTAAAATTGCAATATTTTCATTTCTATGATGTGTTTAGAATTAAATATCGTTTCTCTTTTATGTAGTACTTTTTATTACTGACATATCATCACCTTTAATTAAATTTGACATTAACAACAGAAATTTAATGTGAAAACTAAATTCTATTATAAATATTTCATACTGCAATTTTGTCTATTCTAATTTAAAAAAAAAACCCTTGAATATAGGAACTGTAAGTAGAGTGCTTTCATTAATTTATCAAAGGATTTGTGAAGAAGTCACGAAACTATGACGACCAGTATTGGAATTAAATGATTTCAGTTTGAAAATTTATCTCAAAATTAATTCCTTCTACATTTTCGAATATTTATACAAAGTCAATTCCACGTAACTTTTTCATGAATTTCGTCTTGTTGCAAGACAACATATATCAATAGTTGTAAATAAAATAACTTCAAATATCAACATGAATTACTCCTGGATACGAGGTGTGGTAACTAAATAACGAGACGTGTGAGAAATTTTATTTATTGCAAATAAACTTATATTTAACTTTCATCCCCTTCGACGTACTCTCCTCCCCTATTTATACATCGCTGTATACGTGTCTTTCATTGTTCTAAACAATGCTGCAGTTCATCAGTTGACAGTCTCTTCAATAATTCTTCCGTTTTAGCTATTACATCTTCAACAGACTGAAAATGTGTTCCATTTAATGCTCTTTTTGGGAACAGGTAGAAATCACGTTTTGCAAGATCTAGCGAATACAGAGAACGATCAAGCACAGCAATGCGCTTGTCGGCCAAAAACTGCTTCACAGATCCTTCAAGCAGTCATGATAATACCCTTGATATCGAAAAGAAACCATCAGCGTTGCCTTCAATGTCGACTTACTCATTCGTAAAAATCACGAATGAGTAAGTCGGTTTTTCGATGTCAAGGATATTATGTCTTGGCGATCTGGTGACCTTCCAGTGCATCAATTGACGCTTTGTTTCCGGGTCATACTGGAAAATCCAAATTTCATCACATGTGATTACTTTTGTGAACAAGTCTGGTTATCCTGTGAGTCCTTCCATGATGTCAGTGCAAATGTTCATCCGATTGTCTTTGTGTTCCTAAGAGAGGTTTCTCGGCGCCATTTACGCACAAGCTTTTGTCGTGTTTAATTCATCATGCAAAATGTGCTTACTATTTCTTTGTTAATATTTACCATATCGGCAATCATCCGAAAACGTGTACAACATTGTCACTGGTAATAAATCTTGGATTTACTCATACGAGTCAGAAAATAAACGCCAGTCGCCTGTTTATGTGTTCCAAGGTGAAGAAAAACCGACAAGTATCTCCAAAAAGATGGTCACGACATTTTCTCGAAAGCAGATCATGTAGCAACAATTCCTCTACAAGATCAGAACTGTTACTGCCGATTGTTATACAACCATTTGTTTGCCGCAAGTAATCGCTGGGCTTCGAAAAACCAACGCCGTACGACGAATCATCCTCCACCAAGACAATGTAAGTTCGCACACGGCACGCAAGACAATTGCATTTTTTTTTTGGACCATTCTTTGTAAAGTCCGGACCTAAATCCCAATGATTTCTTTACCTTTCCGAAAATCAAGAACGGACTGTATGGTCAAAGGTTCCAATCGTCAGAAGGAGCAGTTGATGCCTTCAAAAACGCAATTTTGAATGTACCAACCATCGAGTGGACAACTGCATTAATCTTCGTGGAAAATACTTCGAAAAACAATAAAGTTTTTAAAAGCTATCTACTATTTTATTCTAGTTTTATATATAAAACTTAAAAGGTAACCTACATACTTCAATATTGTTCATCTCTTGTTTTTTTTGTATGTCTAATTTCATTTATCCTTTGTTAAAAAGTTTGTGTAAATAAAATAAATTCATGCACCAAACGATTGATGATGTTATTAACCTTGAACATCAGAGACGCAAACGAACGAATGCTTTTGCGCGTAACTGTATATACTTGAGTACGTCTTATTATGTTAAAAATAAAGATCCTTTCAGAGACAATATATAAATGCTTATATATGGCGCTTATCATAGAAATTAGTATAATATATCAAAATATAGTTTAATAAAACTCGCCAAGGGAGTACAATATGATAGCATATTTTTAGTTACGTAAAATATAGTATTAGAAACAAGTTTTTATAATGTTTAAGCGAATTGTATTTGAACACATTTTCACGTTTAGTATTGCACCATAATCGGAGTGTATCTTAATTTCTAATGTTAAAAGTATTATCATTTAGTGTATTCTAATAACTCTAGTTCTACTAATGTAATTATATCTAGTCAAAATAAACATTATTATTATTATTAATTTAATAACTTAAGAATACACATTAATCAATCAATTTTCATCATATAGTACCAAAAGATAAGTAAGAACGAAATAAGAAAATAAAAAAAAATAATATGCTTCTGCGCAGGGAATAAATTTAAAGAAAATAAGTAATATATTTTTAATTATAATCTATACTTATATATTTAGCGTAAAAATTATTTATAATTCAATGCTTAATTCAAATATAAATAATATATATTTATCAGTAACGTGCATAAAAATGCGTATAGATATGCTTAATTTATTAATTATGCAGTCGAAACGATTTCATAACCGCTAAAAAGATACGGAAACTGATAATCTAATGTGCATTGCATTATTAATAAGGAAGTTAGTTCAGATATAATCGCAACGATAATTACTACATTTCTTTCTCAACGCGCCTTAAAGTATTGAGTGGTGATTTGCAATTTTAACACTAATTTCTAGATCTATGCACAATACACAAGAATCTACGAAGATTATTAAGAGAATTCTATACGCTTAAGCGGCAACATGTCTAACGGGAGCATGTATAAATACACAAAGTAATTTATTAATAGAGATTCAATTATTAACTATAGAACAATGAAGGCTAACATTCAGCAATATGAATTTGTGTGTATCGGGTTTTTCATTTATATTTGTATTTAAATAAAACAGAATAATTGAGATATTGGGCTGAAATTTATTCCAGATGCAGTACACATGTTACATTTACAAATAATTATGGAACTCGATCTCGTTCATATGACCAGCAAGCATGTTTGCTGCGGTCGATTCTTTGGAGCCATTACAATGCTGGCAATTTCGCGTTCAATACTGTTCCTGAGGTCCTCTAACGTTGGGCTTGTTGCCATAACCCAAAGACTTAAAGTTAACTCCATCAAAATAAATACAACAGCGTTAAATCGCATGAGCGAGGTGGCCACTCAACCGAACCATTTCTCGAGATTATACGGTTAGCTAACGTCCCCTTTAATAGATCAATTGCTTAAGCAACTGTGTGGTATATGTATCATTTTGTTGAAACCACAAGTCACTGATGTCGAGTTCATCTAATTCTGACCAAAAATAGTCTTCCAACATGGCACGATAGCGCACTCTATTGATCGTAACATGCGATCATTTTCATCGTTGAAAAAATATGGTCCAATCACATCTCTGGCATAAAATCCACACTACACAGTCACTTTTGGTGGTTGTAATGGAGTCTCTTAAAGAAAATGTATGTTTGTTGCTGTTCAATAACGCATATTTTACTTATTGATAAAGCCATTAAACCAAAAATTAGCTTCATCGCTGAGAATTATTTTTCGAGGAAATTTAGGATTTTCTTCAAACTTTAGCAGAGCCCAATCAGAAAAGTTTCGGCGCTTCAAATGATCAAGAGGCTTCAATTCTTGAGTTAATTTGGTCTTGTAAGGATGTAGGACAAGATCTTTTCGCAAAATTCGCCGCAATGTGGTTTGAGAGATTCCCAATTCCTGTGAACGGTGTGGAGTCGACTGATTTGACTTATTTTAAACTGAAGCACTTACGGCTGCGCTATTTTCGGTACTTAGACCGGTGCGTTGTCTCACTGGCACAGGAATATTCAATAGTGAATATTTTTACTCAAATTTATCCACTATAGAACGCACAGCCTATCTGGTGGAACGATTATTACTACCGAAAACTGGAGCGTCTTAAAGTTGCGACCACCAACTCAGAATTGCGGTAGTATTTTTAATAATTTCCAAACGTTGCTCGTTCGTGATCTTCACCATGATAAAAATGTTAACCTTGACTGACATTTTAACGTTGGCAGATCATGAAAAACGTTCAAGAGTGCGTTCGTATGAAAAGCCAAATTGTGATGTCGTTATTGGAAAACCTGATATTACAAATTTAAGTTTGCATATAACTCATATGTGTTTTGATTGTTAGTAGTATTAAATTTTTTTAATTTTACATTTTATACTTTTTCTTAACAAGATTTTCTTGTTATTTAACATTGGAATTAATATTTGCCACAATTATTTTATTTACATCTAACATAAAACATAAAAGTTGTTCATACATGTTCGATGGGAAAAGAGATTAATACGTTAAAATATATAACAGAATTCGCTATGAAGATATAGTATGGGTTCGTCCGACACAATTTTTCTAATAATAGCTAATGAGCGTTCCTTCACGTACATATGAGGAATATTAATTAAAACAAACCAGGTGTAACTATATAAGATAACGTACATCGACATAAAAAAGAAATACAATTAGGTTAATGACATTACACTTTTATTATGTGATATTTGAATAAAATAAAGTTAATGCACTTATCACCAATACTTAATAAAGAGAATGCAGTTTAATGAATTATAACTATTAAAAGAATTGAGGTAATTTCATCGAAGAGATATAATTCTTTAAGAAAGCTGCTAGATTCTAATGTGCGAACTGGTAGATACTGACTCAGTACATTGGTTTTACATGACACATTAATAATTACCCATCATTAAGAAGCAAAATGGTGTTTACAACTGAGATAAACCTTTGAGTGAGACAGTAAAAGTTACATAAAATGTAAAACTGATTAACTGCTAAACATTTATAACCCAAGAAACTAAATAAATGACCAACCGCGTCACTGTGTCGGTATAATGTGACCGATCTGACAAGGGTCCAGCGAACCTAAGAAAAAAGGAATACAGGGTCACCGAAAACTGTATTTAATATTTAAGGTGGTTGACTCCAACTCATAAGTAAATAAGGTCTACGACGCCTTGTAAATCACCGGAGAAAAAGGCTTCCTTTTACATTATTTTTCGAGGTATTTGCTCAATAAAAATCACATGGAAATGAATAATTAACAAACTTGAGCAAGTAAAAGTTACCCTTCTTATGTTAACTTCCTGGTCTTTCACATAGATCAGAAACAATAGGGGATCTAGTATCGAGCCTTGTAGTACAGCAGGTATTGGGTTGGCAACTAAGTACTTTCGGTTTTGTAGTATAAAATAAAACACTTTTTTTTTAAACAAAGAATAGTTTTTAATCAATTATATATTTTCCATTTTGCTCAATGACCTTTTGCCATCTTTCTTTCAGCTGCATGATTCGCGCTCATAAAATTTCTGGTTCTTATCAGCAAAAAACTGAACCAGGTGCGAGTGAAGGTCATCGTCATTTGCGAAAGTTTTACCATTCAAATAATTCTGCAAACTTCGAAATAAATGGTAATCAGATGGTGCTAGATCAGGGCTGTATGGGGGGATGTGGCATCACTTCCCAGCCAAGCTCCAATAATTTCCCACGAGTTGCCAAAGATGTGTGAGGCCTTGCATTATCTTGGTGGAAAACTACACCTTTCCGATTTGACAATCCTGGCCGTTTTTCTTTGATTGCTTCATCCAGTTTTATTAATTGTTGAGGGTAAACATCAGAATTGATCGTTTGGTTCCTTGGAAGCAGCTCAAAAAAAAACACAACACCTTTGTAATCCCATCAAACTGACAGCATGATTTTTTTTTTGATGCAAATCAGCTTTCGATGTGGTTTGAGCTGGTTTATCGTATTTGCTCCATGATCGTTTTCGAACAGTGTTACTGTACAGGACCCATTTTTCATCACCAGTGATGATTCTTTTTAAGAAAGGGTCGGTTTCATTTCATAAGGTGCATATCGCAAAAGTTGATTCTTTGTGTTAAATGAATTTCTTTAAATTCGTGAGGTACCCAAATATCAAGCTTCTTAACTAGCCCAAGACATTTTAAATGTTTTTCAATTGTTGTGTGCGATACATGTAGCCTCTCCGCAACCTCTCCAACAGTTATATGACGATCCTCTTCAATTATGACTTTGATTTGGTCATCATCAACTTCAGTAGGCCGACCAGAACGTTGCTCATCTTTGAGGGAAAATCTCCAGAACGGAATTTTTTATACCAATTCTGACACGTGCGCTCTGTTAAGCAATTAGCACCATAAACTTCACATATCTTTTTGTGAGCCGCAGCAGCTTTCTTTCCTTTACGGAAATAAAATAGTATAATATGTCGAAAATGCTCGTTTCTGCACTCTATTTAAAATTAACCCACAACTAATAGCTTTAATAAAAATCACGCACTACTTGCTTCTGAAGTTACGTCAATGTGACTAGTATTACGCGACAAACGGTAAAGTACAGCACTAACATACGTTATACAAAAAATAAAGCAACGCTCTCTATCAGTAAAAACCGAAAGTACTTAGTTGCCAACCTAATATAATTGTTGGGATTTTTAACTTCAGACTGTTTACTTCAGAATGTTTTTTTTTCTCGATTGCGATTCCACGTACGCCATACTAATATAATTTAGCCAGCAAAATGTGATGGGCAACTATGTCGAACGCATGGATGAGATCGTAACAATTCATATATACATACGCTTATTTATGGACTCTAGAACCGTATTCTGAATATCTGCAATACCAGTCACAGTAGAGTTCTTCTTTCTATACCCAAGAACAAAATAAAACCAAAATGTTAATATGAAAATTAAGTGTAACGAAGTATGTTAGCAAGTATTTTCCGATTTTTTACTTTACTAAAGGAAAATTTCAATTAGTGAGTAATGTTCAAACATTTTTTTAAATACCAGTCCAAGTTTCTGATTTAATATAAGATGGTGTTTCGTAAAACGTGTCTTATTTTTAACATTTATGTAAAATTCGAAGGTCAAATTAACAGTCAAGCTAGTGCAAAATAATTCTCCGTTAAAAAATCAAATGTAATTAGTTTGTCTTCATTAAATTCTAATTAAACAAAAATGATTTCAATTTTTTGATACCTCTTTATTACTCTCGGGACAGATAAAGGAAGAAGTGATATTCAAACTTTGAAGCTAAAGATGACCATTGGTCTACTATTTTGGAAGCATTTCACACAAGAATTTAACAAATGATTATGAAGAATATAATTAATCGGTGCCGTAAATGTGTTTAACGCGAAAGATAAACTTGCGAGATTGTTTTATAAATTTCTCCCAATTTTCGAGTTGGGGTTTGAACTTGTTAAGCACATGTTGGAACCGCACACCAAATTCGATTTGATTCTGCGAGGACCCATCAAAATTCTAAGGTATCTCCACGATGACTGATTTAAAGGACAAACCCTTCTGTTAAAGAAACTCCATTGTAAACACAACGCTTCAATGACTTACAATAATTTCCATTTGCACCTGATTTGAATTGACGGATCTTTAGTCTCAAGGCAACAACGTCAAGAGCAACAGCAGTCTTGAGGAGTTCCTTGTGAATGGACAAAATTTCGGCAAGTGATGTGATTTCTGCTGTATATTGCACTCAATTAATAATATTGCTTTTTTCTGATGAAACATTTTCAATATGATTTAAGTAGATGCTTTGAAGAGGTGTTCTCAGAATAAAGAATATACATATGACTAAACAATAGTAATAGTTGCTTCCTTAATGAAAGTTCAATTTTGAGTATTTCGACACTTACTTTCAGACATCCTTAACGATCAATCACATCTCCTATATACTGATTACTCACTCCATTTGTATTCGTCATTATCTTCAAACATACACTACTGTTCAGAAGTATTTGGGCACTCATAGATTTAGAGAAATGATTAAAAGTACTAGTGAAAGAGTGAACTTATATATATTATTTACATATACATAGCCAATTACATATCTGAAAATAAGATTACATATATTATATCTAAACTTATGATTCGTCTTTGTGACCTCTGTTTTTTGGTAACGGCAGTACACAATCGCTGATTCTTGCAATTAGTTTTGTCAAGGTACCTAGTGTTATTCGGACCCATGCTTCTGACAGCTTCTTCCACAAATCATCCTCCGATATTAGTACTGCTTTTCGAATCTCCCAATCAAGCTCTTCCCACAATATTTTTATGAGGATTATATCGAGGCTTTGGGGAGATCGCTCCATAATTTTGATGGATCCGTTCGCTTCCAAGTATTGCAAACAGTCTTTGCACGGTTTAGATGTATGTTAATCTTGTTGGAATACAAAATTCGGATCCAAAAGTCTTAATCCTGAAGGAATGCCATTGTTCTCTAAAATGTTTCGATGCTGTTCTTTCTTTAATATTCTCTCGATCTCTACTATATCACCCACGACCGTACTGAACTTGAAAATACCACAGGACGTAAAGTTTCCTCGCATGTTTACTTTACGTTATTTAGGCATTGTAAGCGTATAATAATACCTTGGTCTCTACATCTAATTAGTAGTAAATACTCAAAGTGCACTTTTGAGTATCTGCGTGACTAATACAAAGAAAATCACGAAGGCATATACTTTCTAATCTGCAAGTGCTTTCTTACGCTCACATTTAAATTTTTTCCCTGACGATCTTGGAGCCGTAAGTGACGAACAAGCGTTTCTACAAAGATATAAAAGGTGATGGAGAAACGGTATCAGGGCCGTTGGAATGTCAACATGATGGGAGATTACTGTTGAATCTTTCTACGAGCAACTCCAGAAGCATCACATAAAAATAAAAGCTACACCTCAACTTTTACCGTGAAGAGGTTGAGGAAATACAAAACTTTAGATTAATAGGTAAAAAACTGTTCATATTCAAACTTACACTACCAGTGTAATAATAAAATGTTAAATTTTTCAACTATACTCTGATAATAAATTACGTATGTACCTTTAAATCTTAACTATATATTTTAATACTATCATATCCAACAAAAGATAAAGATTGCGAAAAATTGGTACGTGGTAGAAGAAAACTGTTTGAAAATTTGGATTCGGCACACCAAAATGCATAAGAAACAGGTTGAACTTTGAAAAAAATTTTTAAAGAATGTTTATTGGTTGGCCTGTGTAATCTGTAAAAGAATATACAAAATTCTAAATTTAAAAATCACAAAAGTCAATCAACGATTAAGTGCGATCTGTAAACAGTATGAAATAAGAGCACTATATACATACAACGTAGTCGCCAAGTCACATAAAAAACTCCAAGAATTATAGTTCCTACGAACTCCCTCGGAGCCAAGGCGGTATCAACTCACGCCATTCGATTCAATCGATACGGCGACCCATATTTCACACGCTATTCGTCCGATTTCAATCGAAAGCGGGGTCAAGAACTTTCTGCTTCATGCAGACAGGATTAAAATATTGATATTTAATAATGGAACTGTATTTTTAACAATAAATAGTAACAATAACAGTCTTACATTTATATTTTCTTTTGTACTACTGTAGTCAATACCTATTGGAACTGGCTCGTTTGAACAGCACGAATTAACTCAATCGGTCTCAGTAAGTCTTTTTAAGATAACACGGTTTTTGACATCTACAAAATTGTATATCATTTGTCTTGTTAATTATGTTATTGTCTATTCCTAATGTCATTATTTTGCAAGCTAAATTAGATGTTCTTGGTTTCTCTCTTTCGTTAGTGAATCTCATTTATTCTTAATCTGGTACGTAGACTCCCGCGGTCGTGGTCCATACTATCTGCTTCTGGGCTTTCGGGCTGGAACCGCATCACTTGTATAACTGCTGACGTTTCGTACTCACTCGTATGGGGCATCTTCAGAGCTCAACTACTGCTACTGTCTGTCACACTGAAACTACATACAGTTCAGTGCGACAGACAGCAGCAGAGAGTTTCACTGCGACAGACAGTAGCAGTAGTTGAGCCCTGAAGATGTCCCATATGAGTGGGTACGAAACGTTGGCAGTTATATCAGTGACGCCATTCCAGCCCGGAAGCAGATAGTACTCATTTATTCCTATTTGTTCTCAGTCGTCCTATATTTGTTTTAATGGCTTTCATACTCGTTAACTTTATTCAACTTCCGGTATACTCCAAGGGTCTCATTTAGGGCCTTTACTCTTCGATATTTTTATTAACTTCGTGCTCCGTGCCTTGGATTGCAGAGTTTTGGGTAAGGTGGATGGCCTGAAGATATATGCAAAGCTGGCTATTAACTTGAAGTTGATCCTTAGTTGGCATAGGAAAATATCTCCCTGAATATTAACGAACGTGCCATTGTGTCATGTTAACCCGTTCCACCTGCCTTACGGTGTTGACGGGGTTGAAATTCCTCGGCGATCTGAGGTAAGAGACTTTGGAATTCTCTCTGATGTGTCTCGTCTGGGTACCAAACATATTTCTTTTGTCAGTAACGCTGTCTCCAAGTCATTGGGTTTCTTGATTCGAACTTGCCGAGACTTTAACAATCCTTCAACTCTGAAGTGTCTCTTCTATGCCTATGGATCAGATTCAGAACCGTTTTCTAAAATATCTGTTTCAGGTATGATGGCATCCAGTGTTGGTTCGAGCGCATACAAAAGTACATTAATCTTCGTGGAGAATAGTTCGAAAAGAAATGGTGTCTTTAAAATCTATCTACTGTTTTAGTCAAGTTTTATATGCAAAACTTAAAAGACAACCCACGTAGTGATTTTAAATATTCAGAAGTTATTTTCAGAGAATGTCCGCGATGAAATTCCAATTTAAATTATCTAAACAACGAAAATTATGTATTCTGCGTCTTCTTATGTTTGTTATTACTACTAAAAATACATAAATTGGTATATACTGATTCACATATGTAAGAAAAGCGATATTCGTATTTCGTTGAAGGCGAAGACTGGAAACAAACTCTTACTGCTATTTCACCGGCACTCTCGCTTGATCTTTATTTAACATTCACTGAAACAAGGAAAAGAATATCGCTTTAATCGAGGTATAGTAAAATACATATATTATCGACTAATAAGAGATCGTTGCTAGAGAGAGACGAAAGAACAAGACAGTTCCTTGACCTTCACACCGATTCAGCCGGATGATGCTACGCGTACAGATATACCAGCCGGACTAATCTTTGAAGGAATATTTATGTTCCGTTGCAACTGATGCTTCGTGTTGAATAAACAATATACCGACTTTATTTTATTTCGAAATATAATTTTTATAATATCCAATCGCATAAGTACGTTTATTATTATCCATGTACATATGAGGAAGATTCGATAACTACTTGACCTAACGACGAAAATGAAAAAGTTTTTTGTAAAAAAAACATTTTATTTTTAAATTAGTCTCCTGCTTAGTCAACAAACTTATTCCAATAATATTAGCCATGCTTTCTTGGTGGATAAATCAAAATCTTCGAAATAGCTCTTTACAACAGCGGAAAGAAATTATGAGGTAAATTTCTCTCCGCCTAACTATCGTTTCAACTCTGGACATACATGACAATCGCTGGGAGCCAAATCTGGGGAATGGGACGAATAAAGACTAATTACAATCCAAATTCGTTAATCTGGTACGTAGACTTCCGCGGTCGTGGTCCATACTATCGGCTTCCGGGCTGGAACCGCGTCACTGGTATAACTGCCGACGTTTCAGTTTCAGTGCGACAGACAGTAGCAGTAGTTGAGCCCTGAAGATGTGTCATATGAGTGAGTACGAAACTTCGGTAGTTATACCAGTGACGTGGTTCCAGCCCGGAAGCCCAGAAGCAGATAGTACCCAATTCATTAATTTTGGATATCACACTTGTGGTCTGATGCGTTATTTTGGTGGAAAAGCAGTCTTAGCCAAATAAGGCTGTTTCTCTTTTATTATATCGTTTAATTGCTGCTAAGTCAACGAAGATAATCCCACAACAATCCCAAACACAGTTGCCATAACTTTCCCTGTTGACAAAACCGTTCTTGTCATCTTCGGTAGCCGAAAACTTTTTCTGTCTATAGTTTCCACTGCAAGATTACGCCCAAGCTTGATTACCTCTCAAACATTATTGGATCTTATATGGGATATGCTGCCACATCTAAATTTGCATTTTCATATTTCCACCTGTTTCCTGCGACCAAAGTCAAGAATGGACACCTGGTTCCTCCGTCACGATAATGCTCCAGTTCACCGCCCCAAGACCTGCACCGAATATTTGACCACGACAGGATTGAAACTTCTCGAGCACCCTCCCTACAGTCTAGATCTTGCTCCCTTCGACTTTGCACTGTTCCCACATGTGAAAATAAAGTTAAAACGGAGGCGGTTTTCCAGTGATGAGGACCTTCTGCGGTTTTGGGACATCGAATGTGCTTTACTCCCTAGTGGAACTTGCCAGAACTGGTTTAAAGATTGGTTTCGGAGGGTGGAGAGGTGTACTGAGTGTAGAGGAAATTACTTGGAAAAAATGAAATAAACGAAGCTGTATTGCAAAACTTTCCTAGTACCTTTTGTAGTTGCTTTTTATTTTCTGATATTTTAATCTTTTGTTACCAAATTTCAATGGACGGTAGAGTACATACATACGTCTTTCTATTTTTGGGTGGAATTGTATATTGATTTCCAACTAATATTATCAAAATATCACGGCATTTATAATGTATGTATAGAAACATAATAAAACGTAGTGGTTTCATTACATTCTACACTGTATCATTATTCTTAAATTAATAGTTGTCGCCTTCGGTAATTTAAAGTATCCGCTTTAAAAATTCATTAATTTTAATTGTGAATTAAGCATATCATTAAACGTTCACGTTACTGAAGATTGAACCGTCCGACGTAAACAAATTTATTACTTGCTTGTCGATAAGATCTAAACAGTTAAACGTTATATTCCAACCATGTGTTTATTGAAAATTATCTTCGATAATTAAAATTCGCTTAAACTATCGCCGCAATGCCACATTCTTATTACACACAGACTCAAACGTAAATATAAAATGATAAATTACTTTCGGAAGATGTAAATATTAATTATCAAAAAGTTATCATGCCTAGAACGGTTATTTTAAGAAATTGCTAAGCATATGGTAACGGTTATCTTAATTTATCATAGTTGCATAATATATACGAGGGTGGTCCCATAAGTCTCCGGCCTGACCTAGAGATGACGGTAGTTGTTTGAAAAATATCACTGTATTAGAAAGTACACAATCTATAAAGCATTTGTTTCAAGTTTCAAGCCGCCACGTTGTTTTGTATTTATTTGGCAGGCATCAATAGCGAACGTTTTCAGTGAATTTGTAAAAATGGAGAAAATTGGTCATCGTTACGTGATACAATACTTTTATTTGAAAGGCCTCAGCCCAACCGATATAAAATCTGAACTGGATTCTACTCTGGGTAAGTCTGCTCCTTCATTTACAACAGGGAAATATTGGATAGCATCGCAGTGGTCAATCAAATTAGGTGACGACTCCAGAAATTGTGAAGAAAATACACAAAGCGTACTGGACGATCGTCGATTAAAAGTGCGCGAACTAGCACACATAGTAGGCATTTCAAAAAGTACGGTACATAGCATATTATCTGAAAATTTAGGTATGAGAAAGCTGTATGCGTTTGCTCACACTCGAGCAAAAACAGTGTCGTGAAGATGTTTTAATCGAGTGTTTAGCGAAGTTTCACAGCAACCAATCAGAATTTTTACGCGGTATCATAACCATGGATGAAACATGGGTCCATCTCATTACACCCGAGACAACAGAACAGTCAAAACAATGAACTCAAAAGGGAGAACCGTCTCCAAAGGAGGCGAAGACCATTTCATCTGCAGGCAAGGTCATGGCATTGGTTTTTTGGAATGCGCGTGGAATAATTAATAATAATAATAATAATAATTTATTGATGTATATGTACATACACACGTCATTGCATGATATAAATAAATAAAAACACAAAGAATCTTTGTGCCTCACAATAAATACGCCACCAAACACTTTAAAGCCCGCAAGATTTATACAAAACACCAGTATAACAATGAAAACATAAAAACACAAACATGGCAATGTCAAAATTTATATTTCAAAAAGTCATTGACTGAATAGAAACAATTCTCCACCAGCACTGTTTTTATTAATCTTTTGAGTCTAATCCATGATAGGCCCTTAAACCTATCAGGCAAAGCATGGTATATCTTCGCAGCTAGGTAATTTGAACTACTTTCTCAGGTTCAACTTTGGTTTAGAGATGAAGGGGGCAGGTTTTCCGAATTCAAAATACGCCCTTTTCCTTGCGATGTTTTCATAAGTAATTCACTTTTCATCCCCAGTTATCATCCGGTCGAAGAAGGGTTCGATTTTATTCCGTGCCAGCAGAGATATGCATATGATGAGTCGATTATTCAAATTTTCTCAAATTTTCATCTCCAATATTTCCACACCAATTCTAGTTGCCGAAATGGTTTGTTGAGTTGAATCAAGCCTCTCCGCAATCTCCGATGTTGTAAAAAAAATAATTTTACTCTAACATGATCTTGACAGTATCGTCGTCGATAAAAGATGGTATCCTAGAGCGTGGCTTATCAGAAAGACCGAGATCATCTATTTGCAATTTTTCGAGCCATCTTCTGCATGTTCTATCAGAAACTACACCTTCACCAAACACTTTCAATAAATTTCTACACGCTCCTATAGCATTTCTTCCTTGTTGGAATTCATACAAAATACTGTGGCACACGATCGCATGTCACTAACATGAATCATCTTCGTTTCAGTTCATTTGCTAAGTTAGTATGTACATATTCAGTGATAAAAAGAGAGAGCCAAGTGTGCGTCAAGTGAATATGCGCACACTTGTTGAAATTTGTTGTAACCGGATCAGACAGAACTTTCCGATATACCTGATGTTTTTGATTACTTTTCTTCCAGTAGCTATGGACCACAAAATTAGTTTATTCGTAAATCACATATGTAAATAACTATAGATGGAATAGTAATTTATGAGCATGTAATCATTGGTGACCTAGAGTTATTGACGGTACAGCATTAAATAAGGATGGTCTCGTTAAAAAGCAACAAAACACTTAGGCGTAGTTATGTTATATAATAACGATAATCACAATAAAATTAGGAAATTCGCAAAACGCTCTTAGGTCAATTTATGTCCAGCGGCAAAGTAAAAATAAGGACATCCGTTCTTTAAAGAGACGAAGCATATAACAACTAACCACAACTACTTAGGGTATAATTTATTATACTGGTTTGTCATGAAGTACCAAGGCACTAAGAATAATTTATTGATTAATAGATACATCAACGCCAGCAAACTTTTTTACATTTATCCAAAAATATAAATTAATAACACAAATTATAAAATAAATTTAAAAACAAAAGAAAACTATTATAATATAAATCACTGCAATTCCATTTACAAACAGGCGTAAATAAACAACAAACAAAATATCAGGGATTCCTAGTGGCAAAAATCAAATTAATATGAATGATGAAAGATATAGATTTCAAAGCATTTGCGAAATGTTTATGTAAAATAACAAAACTAGTCTATATAATAATAATAAATTAAAAGACTATTATTAATCTTTTAATGTCCACCATATACAGAATTCAATTATGGGATATACAATATATTTCAGATACAAAGAAAAATTAGTTATATACATACATACATACATATATAAAATGTAAACTACCGGTCATATTTATTTGCCCACTCCAATTTTACGTGTTTCCTGAAATACGGTTTATCTTTCGAAAAATCTGTATTATAATTATTCAACAATATTATTGGTGGAAGTAATTCCATATGAATTTCTACGAAAATCTTAGATTGTTTATGATATATCGTAAAGGTGTCATAAATTGGAAAAATACCATAAATATTATATAGGCTAATCCCTACAGTATTAACAGTTTTACCAGCATTTCCGATAGGTATTACCAGTATTGTGTTATTGTACGAACTAATTACAATATTAGGATGTGTTATTCAAAAAGGAAAATAAATTTTATGTCAGTCATCGTTCATCTTTTGTTGCGAAAACAGTGAAATAGAGAGTTATTGTGAATATTTTAATGCAATGCCGAAGACGAAGGAATTATCTGTTGAAGTGCGTGCTATGACAATTGCTTATCATCGTACGGGTAAAAGTAATCGCGAAATTGCAAAAGAATTACGATTAAATCGCAGAACCTTTGATTATAACGTTAAAAGATTTGAAGAAAGTAGAACATTTTTCAACAAAAGAAGATCTGGACGACGCAAAGCGACGACATCTGCAGATGACCGGCATCTAATACGGATAAGTAGACGCGATAGATGAAAAATAGCACCAGAAATTGCTGCTGAAATGAATAGAGCGTGTGCTAAACCAATTAGTGTGTCCACGGTACAGAGAAGGTTAAGGTAAGCAGGTTTATACGGAAGAATTGCTCTGCGAAAACCACTACTATGAAAGTAAAACAAGATAAAACGACTAAATTGGGCTAAAGAACATAAGAATTGGACGATTGATCAGTGGAATAATGTGTTGTGGACAGACGAATCGAAGTTTGGACTTTTCGGTAGTAAAAGGCGAATACTCGTAAGAAGATCCACAGGAGAAATAGTACTACCAGAATGTATTTCGCCTACCGTAAAACATGGAGGAGGTTCAGTAATGATTTGGGGGTATTTTGGTGGAAGATCTGTAGGCGATCTCGTCAAAATTGAGGGAGTCCTAAGAAAAGAAGGCTACAAGGAAATTTTAGAAAATAACGTTGTTCCTTCAGGACTAAGGATTCTTGGCGAAACTTTGTATTTCAACAGGACAGCGATCCGAAACACACTTCTAGATTGTGTGGCGATTACTTGCGTCAACTAGAAGAGCAAGGGCAAATCTCTATAATGGTATGGCCAGCTCAAAGTCCTGATCTGAACCCAATAGAGCTTCTTTGGGAAGAATTGGACAGGAAGGTTCGAGAACGTGCTCTATTATCCACCACTGTACTGTGGGAACAACTTTAGATAGTAAAAAAGTTGTCGACGATGTAATATTTGGTCTTGACACGATAAATTCAATTTGAGATAGAATCAGTCAAGTTGGAAAACAACATGAAAAGGAAAAGAAAATCTGAAATTATATCTAATGAGTAGGCTGTCATATTCCGTTCCAAAGGCAGGATAATATCCGTTTTCTGAAGACGTTCGAGGAGTAATTGCTAATATGGGCTATGCGGGTAGCACACTACTGAAGCATATTCTACATTATTCTACTTTCTTTTGTTAGGTCCGAGATAGAATTCGTTAGTATTAGGAATAGAGAATCAACGTGTGCAGGTTACCTAAGCCGCTGCATATGAGAATGGAAAACCTTTGACTTCTAAAAGTTGAAGTGGTTAAATCACTTATATAATTAGAAAAGTTTACTTGAGAGTCGAACGGAATTCTAAAGTCCCTGAAATTGAATACCCTTAAGAGAGTAGTGTGATGAATGCTGTACTTGAATGAAACGGAATAACACTTCTTCTAAAAGAGAAAACGGCACATTTGTCAATATCCAACTAAATCTGATTACGAGTACACCTAGTAATGCTATGACAGACTTCTAAATTCGCAGTATAGGCAACTTTATACAATTAAGACATTCCAAGAGATTGTTTACACGTGAGTTGTCTTTTAAGTTTTGCATATAAAACTGGAATAAAACAGTAGATGTCTTTAAATGATTTCATTGTTTTTGGAAGTGTTCTCCACGAAGATTAATGCACTTTTGCATGCGCTCGAACTAACTCGGAAAGCAATTGTTCCATTCGCTTGTTGGTACAGTCAAAATTGCGTTTTTGAAGGCATCGCTGGTCCTTCTGAGGACTGGAACATTTGACCACTCAGTCCTTTCTTGATTTTCGGAAAGATAAAGAAATCGTTGGAACTTAGGTTCGGACTGTGTGGAGGATGGTCCAATAATTCGACGATTCGTTGCGTTAAAAATTCAATTGTGTGCTGTGTTCGAACTTGCATTGTCTTGGTGGAAGATGATTCGTCGTTTGGGGTTGGTTTTTTGAAGCTCAGCGAAGACTTGCGGCACAGAAATAGTTATATATCAATCGGCAGTCACAGTTCTTTGATCTGGTAGAGCACTTCGAGAACGGACGACTTTTGTCGAAATTTCCTCCTTGAAGTTTTGTTGTTAGAGCCAGATATGTTTTGCTATTCGGGTTTTAGTTTATTAGTAGCAAGCCAGTGATTGACCTTTTCTATAACTATATTTGAGTCTACAATCGATCTTTCTTCAAATTCATCTTTTACTAAAATAGTAATGTCATCGACATAGAAGTTGAATATATCATTTATGAAGATTATAAACAGTAGTGGCTCCAAGATCGAACCCTGTGGTACTCCAATTTCAATTGTACTTATTATAGATCTCGTTCTGTCTGAGAGGTAAGATCTCTTACTCCGTAATACTATAGAGTAAGAGATCTCTAGTAGAATTTTGTGGTCCACTAAGTCCACTAAGGTCCAAAGGTCTAAGAGGTTCATCCTCCTCTTTTTTTACTTTTATATTTTATTTATTGTCATTTACTTTAATTAAGGCCTAACGTGGGTTTCATTTACCGCCAGTTTCCATAATGCAATTTTTAGCATGTTAGTAGACTCAATTATCCACCGTTCTCTGTGGTTGAGTGGTAAAACACATGCCCAGTAAGTGTGAGATCGTGAGTTCGATGCTCACATGAGAACAGTAAACTTTTCGTATACACGATGTGAAAAAAGTGATTTTATGTACATGTAGCCACAGTACCATAAAGATTTCTTTTGATAAATCGAATCTGGATTAATTCAATTAACAAGTGCTGTACATCGTGAAATTTGCAAATATATATTTTAAAACAGAATTTGATTTTATCTAAGAAAGAAAAGACCTTTAAATGTCTAATATTATAAAATACATTATACAATGAAACCAGTTTTTCTCTCGAATAGAAAAACAAATGTATAAAAAACATCTGATATTCAAGTTGAACATGGCTGCTACATTCTTCCCGTTAATTTCCGGCAAAACCATTATCATCACAGCACACAATACAAACAGGTGACCGTGTACATAATTTGCACCAATTTCCGGCGTAATCAATTTCACCGTATAATCACAAAATGTAAATACACTAACCTAAACACAATATTTACAATAGAGTAATACATCGTACTATTTTGGTACTATTCATATTTGGTAAATATTTTTATCTATTGAAAAATGTCGCGCGTGAATATTCAACTGACAATATTTATTCGTGATTAAATTTAAGTAAATTAGTGTGTGCGTTCGAACATGCAGAACGTTCTTTATACCATCACATATCCAATGCGTACTCGTGGAGAGTTTGCGCGTTTAGTGGACGCTGAACGATACATTGATTGTAGATACAACGTACTAATAGGCATTACATCGAAATTTAATTAAAATTTACCAGACTGAATAATCTCTTTATGTATTATCAATTCGATGGATTAATAATCTCATTTAAATTATCTTGATGTTTATTGATTTATAGTTTTAATTGTGAAAGTTGATAATTTAAAAAACTAAATAAAAGAAATTATTAACACTTCCATCAATAATTATTATAATTCATGTATGCATCAAGTTTCGAATAAAAATTAGATGATTTTTCAAATAGAAAAAAAACTACTTATTTTTAAAATTTTTATTCTTTTTATTTTTATATTTAAATGAAATGAAATTCTAAATATTACAAAGTAATTGAATAGCAAGCAATATAAGGTAGGAACGTTAAAAGAATCACCCAAATATTAATAACACCCTCTTCACAAAGCGTTTCAAGGAATTCGCCTCTCGTCAGGTAAACCGGAGAATCGTTAATTAATAATACAATGGAAGGTAATTTTGATGATGCCTGTGATTGATTAACTTAATCATTGAAGGTTGATATATAACCCCTTTCCACATTGATTTTCGTGTTCTGCATACGTATTTCAACAGCTAAGTTGTCATCATCAGCAGATAATTAAACGGTGTCGCACCTGGAAAAGTACCGCGAAAATACCTGTACGAAAACAAATTCCGCGGAATTTGTTTTCGTACGTAAAAAAGTAGCTAGAGTGAATTGGTGTCAAAAAACTACAGGTCACTTCAACAACGGAACTCTAAAAACGTGAACATTGTCAGTGGTTATGAATCTTGGATTTACTCATACGAGCCCCACTGCTTCCAGAGTTGGCTCGAGCGCATGCAAAGATGCATTAATCTTTGTGGGGAATACTTCGAGAAACAATAAAGTCTTTAAAAGCTATCTACTGTTTTATTCCAGTTTCCAGCTCAAATCTATTAATTTCTTTTCATGATTTACTCACTTAGTTCGAGTTCACCGTAATTATCTAATCCTGAGTACGGTCCTGCAAAACTTTAAAACTTAAAAGACAACCCACGTACAACTATCAACTATAGTGACAATATACATATATTTATTTACTTCATTCATAGTATTAAGTTTCAGGGTCGCTAATACCTTACCGAATTCATAACATTTACTTGCGCTCACTGAATTGTAGAAAGGTTAATGGGATTGTACAATGCGTTTATACAAGCTACTTATTCAAAATTGTTAGAACCCTCAAAGATTGTGTTTGTGATAATGTATTTACCATTTTTAGTTTAGTATCTTATACTTAGACTAGTGGTGGACCAATTTTATACTTTATATTTTTATAATAAACTTATGCGCGAAAAAATTAGAATAAAAATTTTATTAGGGATCCTCCATTTTCTAAAAATTCTCCTCGTCTTTTTCATAAAAGGGAATTTCCCTCTTATTTATAAACACTGCTGAGGAGCGTTCTGGTGCGTGTTTATGCACTACAACGACAATCGCGTTAACACATGCATTAACATGTTAAGATACAGCTGTGTATTCATCTTCTTGTTTAAAAAGGTTGAAACTAAATTATAGAAATATTTGTAGGTGTTATATTAACTAGCACTATTTACTTATTATCAATTATGTAGAATATTTGAACAGTGTATTACAATAACGATGAATGACGATTATGTTTGGAACAATATGACGCTGAAACTCTAACAGATCCATTTGGGACTTGTTTGCAGTTTTATATAACTTCCACGTATTGACCACAACGGAATTCAACATTGTGGTAAAAAGCGGCCACCACCATTGCTTTCCTCGAAATTTTATTTTTTAAATTGTTCAAGTGGAATAACGTCTTCCCTATCTCTGCCGCAAAATACCTCTATTTCACCTGGCACATCGTATGATATACGGTCAACTTCAATACTTTCGGCGACACTTCTTCATCTGTCGTGGTCTTATCAAAACATAAGTTTTGATAACCCAGCATCACAGCAGCAGCAGCCGCAGGGGATACCCCTCGCCTACGAATACGGCAGGCGCCATTGGGTCTGGTGACCCCGACCTGTGACGCGCGTGACAGGTCGGGGTCACCAGACCCAATGGCTCCTCCTAGCTTCCCTCCTCGCGGTTAAAACATAAATGACAGTGTAGGGAAAAAGCAGCGAAAGCAGGTCGATCCTTTTGCAAGACTCTCGACTCACTAGCGCCCAAATCGTTCTTTTAAAAATGTTAGTTCTATTTGCCATCTATTAATAATCTAGCTGCAGACACCTTACATAAAGGGAACTGTAAGCCATCCCATATTGTATTATATAGTGCGAGGCTAGAGAGGAAAATTAAGTTCGGGGTCTGAAATAGTCAGGTGATTACACTAGCGCCAAATTTTAATGAATAGCATCGATGAACAATGAACAGTGTATTACAATAACACTGACGTACTATATTTAATCAATAGTTTCTATACATACTTTCCAATTGGTTAAAATTATTGAATTTTAAATGTTGAATATATACATTAATATTTATGCATGTTTCACCCCTGAATATTCCACTCGCATACAAAGTAAAGACACAACGCTTCAACAAAATAAATTAAAGATAATAAAACAGCTACGGCACCTAATTATGATAGACATCACGTTTGTACGTTTTTGTATAATAAGTGAGTTAACACGGCTTAAAAGTTACTTTACGTGTCGTTCCAATTCTTCACCATGCGTTTCAAAACATTTCGAATAATTCCATGCATAGGAATTTCCATTTAAACATAGTTAAAATGTAACGTTCGCCGCGCAAAGGTCACCATGAATTAAATGTTTTCGTTACATAATGCGAAAGCAGTGAGAATTCAATTTAATTCGCAACATTTTCGATCGTATCTGAAGTCGGGGAAATTTGATTCATATCACGGATATCACGAACAGTTATTTGGTTCGATTTATGTTCAATTTAAAGTGGTGAGTAATCACAACGCATACACCGTTCGAAGTGTTGAAAGTGCAGAAGTTCTAATTTCGTAAACAATTGTTAGTTTTCCGTTCGTTTAGAAAATTATGTGAACTGCCTTCAAATAATATCTTAATGGATTTGTTTGTTCGAATGGGATATCAAAATACGTACCTCTTAGAAAAATAAACACTATTGAAATAGCACAGCTTGACTTAATGTTACATATAATGCAGCTTGTGAAATTAAAACGTTTAAAGTCAAAACGCTTTAAATCTTTTTACTGAACTTTATTTTTAGAAAAGTTGTTTTAACATTTAAATTATAAAAGGATGACTTTGCTTTCTAAAAACAAACAAAAGTACAGTATTTAAACTGCCAATCTTTCCAAACATAATTGTCCAAATTTGCTGAACCAGAGCTTGTTTACGGGGATCAATCCCCATCAATTGTAACCATACCAGGTGTACTAGAAAGTCATTAGCGGATTTTCTAACAGATGTCGCTAAGTCGTTTAAGTATGCAATGTTATGATTTTTTTTATTTTTTTTTTTTTATTCTGACATCAAACTTCAAAGCCATACATGTTATATTTTGCGAAAGTAAACTGTCATAAATTTATATCTCTTTGAGAATGTCGAGTTTCGTGCCTGAAAAAGTGCGTTTACGGCACGCATTACTTCTCTCATTTAATCAAAAGGAAAAGCCACTGAAAGTCATCGTTTGCTGGTAGAAACTTGCGGTGAGCATGCTCCAACCATTAAAACATATGAGGCGTGGTTTCGACAATTCAAAAGTGGTAATTTCGATGTGCAAGACAAATAACGTTCTGGTAGATCGAAAAAATTTGAAGATGCGATCTGCAGGAGTTATTGGATGGAGACCCAACCCAAGCTCAAAAACAATTGGTAGAACCATTAAATGTGGCCAAGAAATGATTAGCGATCGATTATGAATAATGGGAAAAATCCAAAAGATGGGAAAATGGGTGCCATATCAATTGAATGACAGGCAAATGGAAAATCAAAAAATCATCTGCGAAATGCTGATTCAAAGTTATGATCGGAAGTCATTTTCGCATCGGATAGTGACGGGTGATGAAAAATGGATTTAATTCGAAAACCCTAGGCGCAAAATATTATGGTTAACACCTGGCGAAGTCGACCCATCGTCTCCGCCAAATCGTTTTGGTCTGTGTTTGGTGAGACCGGAGTGGTGTGGTGTATTACAAACAGTTTATAATATATACATAATATAACAATTTATATTTTGCTAACGAAAATATATATGGACTGTATTAGTAGCGTCATCTTAATCATGCAATGCCCAAAGTGCAAACAATTCGACGTTTGGCGTCCCGATTTGAAAAGAGCGGCACAACAAGGAACAGACGAAGCACTGGAAGGCCCTGAACCGACCGTTCGGCTGAAAACTTCGAAGCAAGAACGTGCTCAACAATTGTATATTTCGCGGCGTTCGCTGCGCCGCATTTTTACATTGGACTTAAAAATGTTCCCATACAAAATTCAGGTGGTCCAACAGTTGTTACCAAACGACTGTAGTGCCCGTTTAGAAAACATCCTAAGATTTTGGACCTCAACGACGAAGTGGATGATTTTCCATCAAAATTGATCATGAGTGACGAGGCTTATTTTTATCTCAGCGGCCACGTCAAGAGCAAAATTCTCGGTTCTGAGGGACGAAAAATCCACGCATAATTCACGAAGCGCCATTACACCGTCATAAAGTTACCGTGTGATTCGCACTTACGTCGAAAAAGGTGATTAGACCTAATTTTTTCGAAGGAGCCAACAGTAACGCTATTACGGTGAACGGCATCGCTACAGAGCCATGCTGACTGTATTTTTCTTATCGAAAGTTGACGATCTGAATTTGGAGGACATGTGATTCCAACGAGACGGAACCACTTGTCATACTACACGCGACACAATGTGTATTTTGAAGAATGCATTGTCAGCGCGTGTAATCGCGCGTTTCGATGATTTGGCTTGGCCAGCAAGATCTTCCGATTCATACTACACGCGACACAATGTGTATTTTGAAGAATGCCTTGTCAGCGCGTGTAATCGCGCGTTTCGGTGATTTGGCTTGGCCAACAAGATCTTCCGATTCAACTGCCCCGGACCTCTTCCTCTGGGGATATTTGAAGTCGTTGGTGTACGCGGACAAGCCCCGCACCTTGGAGGAGTGAAAGAACAATATTCGAGCCGAAATTGACGAGACATCACAAATGCTGCACACAGTTATGCAAAATGTAATCAAAAGACTTCAAATTTGCATGAACGCCGGCGACAGCCTTTTGTCGGACATAATTTTCGACAATTAACGCAAACAAAATTTATAAGTGCGAATAAACATAATCAATTAAAAACCAAATAAGTTTTCACTTTAAACAAAAGTTATAACGCAAGAAAATCAGATGATGCTTTTTGCCCCACCCTGTACATAGTATTATTGCATATATAGGATTTGAAAATTAAATATAAAACTATTGTAGTACATATTCATGGAAACAATGGATAATAACATTGCACAAAATGATAAATAATATTGCGAATTTTATAGAACGATCTAATATTATGAAACAGCAATTGAAGCTTAGAAATTTGTTCATAGACAAATTGATCGAGTCAGATGGGAACCGTAAAATTCTGGAAAGGTTATTTAAATTCGTCAAGCACTTCACGGATAACGCTATTCGTCTGTTTCTCCATTTCAAATTAAAACCGAAACAAAAGTTTGCACTTTTTGCGCTGATGCGCTTCAACTGACATACACAAAGAGACCAAGGTTACGGAAGTGTAAAAAAAAAGAAAATTGGCTTTCTGGATAAATATGTCGTGACAATAAGATCGGAATCTTAAAAATAATATATTTTCTTCTGAAATGACGAAAATAATAGTTGGTTTTATTATTTATATCTCGAGTGGTCTATAATTTACTTTTACAAAAATTTTTTTACGAAAATGTTTTATTAAATTACTTGTAAATATGTAGTGAATAGAGTTGCGAATTATTAAGATATTTTCAAATGCAAAATATTTTTAATAAGATTCAAGTTTAAACAACAGCATCCAGCAGTTAACAGTGTCATATTAACACACATTTTTAAATGTAAAAATAATATTTTAAAGGTTGAAAAAACATTGAGTTTAATCGCAACAACGATATAACATTATGTAGATAGGTGGTAACAATTGCCAAATACTTTTTGTTCTCGAGGAGTCGAGGAATTAATATTTCCAGGAAGATCGGAATTACCAAGAAATTCAAGAAAGTTAAATTAGAAGGGAAAATTACAAAACTTTTGGGAAAAGGTCAAATCAGATTACTTCAAAAAAGTTAAATTTAATTCAAGGTTAAAAAATATATAAAAATACAGAATTATAATTCACAAAAAGAAAAATTAACATATTTGTACTTCATATTTTAGTTGTTCAAATATAATGCTTTAAGAAAGGTATACGGTAGAAGGATAAGTCAATAATGGATGATTTTGTTTTTGAATAAAAGTTTTAAAAAGCTACAAGCAACCTTTCCCTTTCAATTGTTTCAATTCAGACTTTTGCAATTTTTTGTTATATTTCCAGTACTTTCTCATACAGTGCATTTGCCGATCTTGAGATTCACGTCAATTCTCCTGAATCAACTTATGTAAATATGTTTATCGTTCAGGATACCTGAATATTTACTTATTGTATATATAGGACATCATACTGCTTCGTGATAATGCCAAGCCACCACATACCGCTTTGGGGACTCGTTAGAAACTCACAAAGACAGGCTGGGAAATTCTGTCGCCATCATACTTTCCGAACCTAGCACCCTCCGATCATCACTTCTTTTTGTCCTTACAAGTTTTTTTGCAGGGCAAAAAATTCAAAAACAAAAAAGATATTAGACTGGTTCAATTTTTCGCCTCAAGGGATAAAACATTTTTTAAAAATGAGATATACAGTATTGTGCAAATTAATGGAATCATGACTATTTTTTTAGTTTTCTGCATGCGGCAACATTGTTAGATCAGTTCTGACAATAGTTTTATGTCAAAAAACATAACCTATATCACTGGGAACACATTACACAGTTATTCAGTGCGTTCTAGAGAGTCTTTCAAAGTTCAAAATTTAATTTATATTGTGCTTTTACCGGTTGTTCGCGATATGGGTATCACGCCCAGAAAACGTGAGAAGAGTGTGACATTAAGTGAGCACACTTCAATGACACAGAGAAATATTGCTCAGGAATGTGGTGCTAGTCAAGGAGCAGTAAGCAAGATCCTAAAGCAAAAAAAGAATGCCGGAATAGTTGAAGTGAAACGAGCGGGAAAATGTGGGAGAAAGAGGAAGATAACGCCCCGGGATGTCACTTTTTTAGTCAGAAATAGCAAGCTGAACCCAAGAAAAATTAGTTTTGGACTTAAAAAAGACTCAGCCGACGCTGGAGTGAAAGTGCATGACGCGACAGTTCGTAGGAGACTTTTAGAGTCTGGAAGAAAAGCCATTCGACCACAGAAGAAACAACTCCTCACTCAACGAATGATGAAACAGAGGCTTATTTGGGCCAAGAAATATGCCGGATGGAATGAGGAAAACTAGAGAAAGGTGTTGTTCTCAGACGAGTCCCATTTTTTGGTGCAGGGGCAGCGATCAAAATTCGTGAGAAAAAGTGGAGATGAAAAACTCACTGCAGCTCATATCGATCAGACTGTCAAACATCCTGTAAAGAGGATGTTTTGGGGATGTTTTTCGTACATGGGGACTGGATCGCTGGTGCCTATAGAAGGCACGATGAACAGCCAGAAATATAAAGAGCTACTGGAAAAGTATTTGGGAAAAGATCTAAAAAAATGTGAGCCAAGCGGAGGTGCAATTTTCCAACAGGACTCAGCTCCATGCCACAAATCGAAGGTTATTGTCAAATATTTCAAGGAAAAAGGAATAACTCTCCTTGACTGACCTGGTAATTCTCCAGACTTAAACCCAATTGAAAATCTGTGGGCCATTTGTAAGGCTAGGTTACATAAAATGGACTGTACAACGAAGACAAAATTGATAGAAGCAGTAATTCAGGTGTGGTTTCTGGACGAGAAAATAAAGGAAAACTGTCAAAAATTAATAGATTCCATGCCGAAAAGAGTTCAGGCCGTCATCGCAGCCAAAGGAGGGCATATCTCTTATTAAATTACTAGTAATTTATAATTATATAATTATAAACGGTTTTCTTACTTGTATTGTGTTTGATTCCATTAATTTGCACAATACTGTACAAACTGCTATCACGCTGACAAAAAGTCATAACTAATGATGGAAATTATATTATTCAATAAAGTTAATTCAAGGTATGAAAAATTATTTTGTTTTATTCTAGAAACGGTCAGAACTTTCCGGTAGACCTAATACACTCCGCGCAACATAAATAGGACCAACTGCATATATGACATTTGTAGTTGGTATAAACATGGTAGCGCGCTGGAATTGTTATTTTCGAAAATAAGAGGGTTGATAAAAAGATGTATGTAGGTACCAAATATAATTTTTGTAAAAGTCAGTGCAAATGTACGTTACTAATGAAAATAAGTAGAGTAATTAAACGCCACTTGAATACGACCAATCTACAAAATAAAAGATTCGTTTGCAATAACAAAATACTTTATTGTTCAATAATGAGTACTTTTGCCATTATTTCTTATAACCTCAAATAGTCGGGATGGAATGGAATTATACAGGGTTCTCAAGTAGTCAACGGGAAGTTCCGCCCAACTTCGTTTCAGCGCCTGCTCTAGTTCGTCAGCGCAACTGAATTGGGTAGCATTGGAGTACAATTTACGCGACAACCATTCCCAAACATTTTCTATGATGTTCAGGTCGGGGGAGAGCGATGGCCAATCGAGAACCTCCATGCCTTGTTCTTGAAACCAGCGTCGAACAATGCGCGCGGTGTGAATACTGGCATTATCCTGTTGGAAAATAAATAGCCCACCTGCCATAACGTTGGAAAATTTGTCTTTCACCTGTTGCAGCAGGTGGACGTACTTTTCCGAATTCTGTCTGCCCTTCACTATTACTAAATCAACAGGTCCGTTATAGGAAACAGCTCCCCATACCATGACTGAACCAACATCGGCTCGCCTTCGTGACTGAATCACTTCATCTTTAAGTAAATCGTGGAAATAATAAGAAAACCCATCCGGGCCATCTAAATTAAACTTCTTCTCGTCACTGAAAATAACAGTTTGCCATTCTCTTGTCCACCCCATTTTTGCTCGAGCAAACTGAAGACGTGCAGTGCGCTGAAATTCCCTTAAAGGAGGCCGCCGTTTAATTTTCAAACGTTTTAAATGCGGACAGGTCTTCAGTAACTTCTGTACAGTTCTTACCGATGCATTCGTTCCAACGTTATTCGCGATTTGTCTTGCCGTTAATGCCGAATTCGATGCTTCGCGTAATATGGCTCGACGTTCTCTCTTACTTGTAACGGATGTTGTTCGCCCTTTAAAACGTTTTCCATAATTCTCGGGATCCCTAATAAAATTGTTCACAACCTGGTGTGATCGACTTATTTTCTTTGCAGTAGCCCTTGAGGAATACCCTTCTTGATGGAACGCTTTAATTTTTACAATTTCTTCCATACTTAAGCACTTCTGTCGTCCCATCGTTGCACAATACCCTTAATTACAGATGCTTGTTTATCCGGATACACGTTGTAACTCGACACTCATCCGGTAGCTTACTATTAAATACTGGTCGTATCCAACCGGCGCGGTGCATTTTATATGTATGTGGTACTTACGTCACCCAATGCATAACGTTAGGCACTATTGCGCAATAATGCGTATTATTTGCCATATCATACCATTACAAACTTGCATTGTATTTTTAGTAAATGAATTGTTTTTCAAACCACCGAAAGCTTGCAACAAGTCGGGTGGTCCTGTTCATGTTGCGCGGAGTGTATATACCTTCAACAGACATTTTAAATAGTTAGGTTATGTGCTATGATTATTGTTTTTTCATACTCTCCTTTATTACTTCTATCGTGACAATTGTCGACAAATTTATTTCACGTTTTTTACGATATTTCGCCTGGTAATAAATGTAAGTGTTTTTATTTCAGAAAATGGCCGGTAAATCATTAAATTCACAAAAATAAGAGCTTGTTTTGAATGCCTTAGATTATTTACGTACGTTTTATAAATATTGTACTTATTTAAAAGAGTAGCGGCTACTCTTCAAATATCCAAAGCAACTATTTTTCGTATTAACAAACGTACGAATAAAACGCCTATTCTTTCTTCTCCTGAAAAGAAAACATCCCGAGCTAAATTAAAAACAAAGGACCAGAATTTTCCAAAATGGAAATACGCAATACTCTTTTTAAACATGTATAGAAAATGTAATATATAAAATTGATTCATAATTTGTATATTTAGTGATTAAAATGTTTATATTATTTTAGATTAAAATGTGTGTATACCTTTACAAACTCCTAAACTACCTATCAAAATAATTCTCATAATAATGCGTCTAATATTGGGAAATCTATAGTCTCATTAGCAACACTTTCATTACTACTAATGACACAACATATTAAATTTATAACATGACTCTCATCTTCCCTTTGTAATATCTGGAAATACCTTTCCCTAAAATTGTGTTGGTGCTTAATAGAAAAAGCTGCAGAATGTATTTTTAAATAAGTACAAGTTATTTTTCTTGAAATTACACTTACAAAAATTAGATAAAAAATTTAGTTTCAGTATACACCGTAAACCAACTCATACAGATACTATTCCATCCGCTAATATCAAACGTACTGCCTTTCACAGTAAGATTCATAGATTATTTAATATTCCATTGGTCCAACAAGATTATGCTAATAGTGGATACACAATATAGTAGATTAAATTCTAAAAAACACGTAGAGGAAATGTTTACAAAAACAAGATGTCGCGAGGCTTAAGTATGCAATGTTACAATTTGACACATATATAATAATAATAATAATAACCTTTATTATATTAATATTCCATTGGTCCAACAAGATTATGCTAATAGTGGATACACAATATAGTAGATTAAATTCTAAAAAACACGTAGAGGAAATGTTTACAAAAACAAGATGTCGCGAGGCTTAAGTATGCAATGTTACAATTTGACACATATATAATAATAATAATAATAACCTTTATTGTCCAACAGATTACATCCACTAACAAGACAAAGCGTTCGAAGTGAATAGATGAATATAATATAAAACAAAAACTTATTCGAAATGTGAAACAAATTAAAAGTAAATACTAACTATTGTACCTAAAACTATAACATACAAAATTAAATAACAAACATTCATTGAAGGTTTTCACCATATGGTACAGCGGGCTCTTGACCATAATGTTGGTTCTAGCTCTTGGGACGCGCAGTACATCCCCAGATCTGGTCCCGCAGGAGAGTACAAGAAAGTAAATTTGAGACAATAATGACGGAGAGTCAATAATATTTTTTATTAAATTAAAAGTGAACCTGGCACTCGAAATGTCATGTCGCAAAGATATATAGATATCGTTCTACTGACATCAAGTTTCAAAGCCACACATGTTATATTTTGCGAAAGTAACAATGTCATAGATTTATACCTCTTTGAAAATATCCAGTTTCGTGCCTGAAAAAGTGTATTTGTGGCACGCATTACTTTTCTTATTTAATCACAAAAAAAAACTGCTGACAGTAATCATTTGTTGGTAGAAACTTACGGTGGGCATACTCCAACTATAAGAACATGTAAGGCGTGGTTTCGATAATTCAAAAGTGTTCGATGTGACAAAGAACGTTCTGGTAGACCGAAAAAGTTTGAAGATGGGAAACTGCAGGAGTTATTAGAAGAAAACCCAACCCAAAATCAAAAACAATTAGCAGAAGCGTTAAATGTGTTCCAAGAAACGATTAGGAGCAATGGGAAGAATCCAAATGATGGGAAAATGGATGACACGCCAATTGAATGACAGGCAAAAATCGAAAAATCGTCTGTGAAATGCTACTTCAAAGGTATGATCGGAAGTCATTTCTGCATCGAATAATGACAGGTAATGAAAAATAGTATTGGGAGATCTATTATCATCATTAGCAATACTTTCATTACTACTAATGACACAATATAGTAAATTTATAACAATTCCCCATCGCTTTGTAATAGCTAGAAATTCCTTTCCCTAAACTTGTGTAAGTGCTTAATACAATGAGCTGCAAAATGTATTCTTAAATGAGTAGAAGTTATTTTTTTTTAAATTAGAGTTAAAAAAATTAGATAAGAAATTTAGTTTCAGTATACACCGTAAACCAACTCAAACAGATATTATTCCATCCGCTAATATCAAACGTACTACCTTTCACATAAGATTCATAGATTATTTAATATTTCATCTGTCCGAGAAGATTATGCTAATAGTGGATACACAATACAGTAGATTAAATTCTAAAAAAGACATAAAGGACACACTTACAAAAACATTTTTACAGTATAAATAACATCTGATTGATTTGGCCTTTACTTAATGATAATGCATTACTAAATTAATGAATTCATAGAGTGTTATAACGTTCTTCCATGGCATAAAATGGAGTTGAAGTGCTAAAAAAATTTGACGTACAAATTTCTGTATAGGAAAAATGAAAATCTGTTCTTTTTTGCTTGAAAAAATATATAGACTACAAAAGAATATATTCTGAAAAGCAATAAAGTAATTGTTCTAGTTCTAAATGTTTTTTCTCTTCTTCTGTGACGAAATCTCCCCTTGTAGAAACTGCTTAGGATTGACCAATAGTCAATTTAAGCATTGCTTCTAGTGAGGTAACATGAAATATCGTTCGATAGTGCAAATGTAGCGATGCGCAAAAAAACTATATTGAAAAAAATAATAGCTTTTCTTCGTAATATTGTAAAACAATTTTACAAATAAAATCCTAGTTAAATATGAATATGAATACCTCTCATATAATGTATCTAATAATTGTACCAACATTGATCTGGCAAAATACTAGAGAATATTGATATACAGTTAGGTTAAAAAGTTTCTAGCAGATAAAATTAAATATGGTTGCTTCAGTAAATAAGTTGCCACAGTTTGACACTCATAAATTGAGTAGTGATAAAACAGTGAATTTTTGAAAACAGCATTTCAAACAAAAAATAGATTTCCAAAAAATCGAGTTTGAGTGTAATCAGTGTCCTTATTGTTAATAACTGGGTTGCGGAATTTAAGAGAAGAAGTTCAAATGTCAAAACACTGCATATTTCCTATGAAATTACACTTCACATTGGCCATAGGCTCTTTTTGCAAGCTGACAACTGGTTTTGAATTGGTTGACTATCCACTCTATTCTTCGGATTTAGCACCATCATACTATTATTTGTTCCCCAAGACTCAAAAACGATTTGAAGAGTAAAAAATGTTCGTCAAATAGTGAAAGCATGTAAGGAGTGGTGGACAGAATTTCAGACCAAAGAATTATTTTAAAGATTTAAATGTTTTGAAATATTGTAGCGTTTTATATGGTAAGCTAAGTACCTAATACCTCTTCAAAACGTCTTCAGCATAGGAGTAATAGGCAAACTAACTTACTACATAAAACAGTAAGAAATAGCAATATTCGTAAAAGAGAGTAAAAAGAAAATAGCTTCTTTTTTAACAACATTTAATATTTGGAAAACTTCCAGTATAAAGCACGTATAAACGTCTAACAAGTGAAGAGGTTGTGTTCGGTAAAAATCTTTTTTGCACCAATTTCTGCAACGCATTTATATTCTATATATGTGGATAAGACCTAGGAAACGAAAAATAATTTTGTATACAAAACAACAGACTTAACAATGCAATTGTTCTGTTTTAAGAAAATTTAAAATAACTTAAACAAAGAAAGCACGCTATATAAAAATAATTTTCCTTTATAAATGCAAATGTGCAGGTTCTTATTTTATTATCAAATAATTCTACCTGTTTATTATCAAAGAAAATACATGCAAGTACCATTAGCGGTACACCCATATGATGGCAGGTGCGTTTGTTCACTGTAACAAGCCTTAATAGTAAAATACAAATACCTACTGTTACACGGTGAAATTCACCGAACCGTGAATTTTTGCTCGACTTGTCATGTCCTTGGTTTTCTTCTTCCTTTCCCTTTTTTTTGTCAGGTCCTATTTTCGTGAAACGATTTCACGAAACACTAGCTAGTTCTGAACTATACGTGTTTATACTTCGTTGAATAAATAATGAGAAATAATTTGTTTTACAGTAGACGGATGTCAGGAATTTCTACATCGATCTTCATAAAATTATTATGAAATATGAAATATAAAAATGGGAACGACGTTATTATTGTATATCAAAAAGAAGAAAAAAAAACAATTATATTAATCTCAAATAAATTATTTTTCAACCATCACATAGACAATATATATATACCTACATACACTACCGGTCATATTTATTTGCCCATCCCAATTTAATGTGTTTCCTGAAATACGGATTATCTTTCGAAAAATCTGTATTATAATTATTCAACAATATTATTAGTGGAAGTAATTCCATATGAATTTCTACGAAAATCTTAAATTGTTTATGATATATCGTAAAGCTGTCATAAATTGGAAAAATACCATAAATATTATATAGGCTAATCCCTACAGTATTAACAGTTTTACCTACAGTTCCGAAAGGTATTATCAATATTGTGTTATTGTACTAACTAATTACAATATTAGGATGTGTTTTATGTCAGTCATCGTTCATCTTTTGTTGCGAAAACAGTGAAATAGAGAGTTATTGTGAATATTTTAATGCAATGCCGAAGACGAAGGAATTATCTGTTGAAGTGCGTGCTATGATAATTGCTTATCATCGTACGGGTAAAAGTAATCGCGAAATTGCAAAAGAATTACGATTAAATCGCAGAACCGTTGATTATAACGTTAAGAAATTTGAAGAAAGTGGTACATTTTCCAACAAAAGAAGATCTGGACGACGCAAAGCGACGACATATGCAGATGACCGGCATCTAATACGGATAAGTAGACGCGATAGACGAAAAACAGGATAGTGGAAACTATAAAACAGACCTTCGGGAAGTTCAATATATCGGTAACCTAACTTATAATGTTGGTTACAGATGGGGGTTCGAATATAGTTAAAGCTGGAAAGTTACTAAAACAATATTATGCCTAATTGCTTCATGTAACCTGTTTGCTCCATACATGTCATCTTGTAACTGAATTTATTAGAAACAGTTGTCTAAAAGTAGATCAATTTATAGTTTCTACCAAAAAAGTTTTTATTAAATCTCCAAAACGCATTCGTGAGTTTCAACAGGCTTGTCTGGACATTCCTCAGTCACCACAGCCGGTACTGATTAAATGAGGAACGTGGCTTAAAGCTGTTTTATATTATGAGAAATTTTTACACATTATTAAACCTTATATCTGAAATTTAAATCCGAAAGATGCTCAAGCAATTTAAGTAAGACAGTGGCTGGTTTCAGATACCGAAATCCATACTCGAATAAAGCAAATTTCCGAAAATTATCCAATTCTTTTAGATCCTATTTCCAAATTAGGGAACACCAAGCTGTCATTACATGAAGCGCTAAATATAATATTATATATTACCTCAAAGCCTTGTTAAGAAATCTAACAGATAGTATAGGAAGATTAACAACCTGTAAATTGTCTGTGGTTATAAATAAGAATCCCGATTTTCAAACTATAATGCGTATAGAAAAGAGTTTAACTGAAAACCAAGAGTGCGAATATGATGTGAACGCCTTTTTTAAATTTGCCAACATCACATCATTAGACGCAGAACGCTCCTTTTCCAAATATACCAACATATTTTCACGTCGCCGTGGGAGTAAGGCTGAGTCGGCACTAGAAGGCATACTAATGACACACAATACTACAGCGAATTTTTGGGTCACTCTACATTAACAACACAAGAAAAAACTAAAATATGATAGTAAGTAATTACATTTATTATTTTTAATATTGATAGTACGAGGGAGCGTTTTTATATTCGCGGATTGAGCGGGTTGTAGAGGGGTGAGTAGGCGCATTGGGGGCGTGGCCTGTGCAGCGACTCATGATTAGTATAAATACGAAGTTTCATTGTTATTAGACAGTTAGTCTTTGAGCTATCGTCAACCAAGTAACATAATCAGGAGTGAAAAGTGAAATATGGAAAAAATCGAATATCGTGCCGTTATAAAGTTCCTTACCAGGCAAGGAAAATCAGTCGCGACCATAATGAATGAGATGTCATTGGTTTACGGCGACTCTTGTCCAGGAAAAACCATGGTGTACAAGTGGCATAGTTTATTTAAACAAGGAAGGGAATCCCTTGAAGACGACCCGAGGCCGGGCAGGAGCATTGTGGTGACCACGCCAGCACTTATCCAAAAAGTTGAACAAATTGTACTCGAAGATGCTCGACTAAACAAGAAACAACTCGCAGAAATGGTTGGTGTATCCGATACAACAATTTTTAAAATCCTACACGATCATCTCGGCATGTCTAAGGTCAGCGCAAGATGGGTGCCGAGAATGCTCACGCCGCCGCAAAAACAACAGCGCGTAGAGTGTTCGCGTGCATTTTTGGACCTCTGTAATGAAGACAAGGATGGTGTATTGAGTGGAATTGTTACTGGAGACGAAACTTGGGTTCATCATTATGAACCTGAGTCCAAACAAGACTCCATGCAGTGGCATAAAAAGGGCACAGTACCTCCCAAGAAATTTAAAGTGTCACAATCAGCTGGGAAACTCATGGCAACGGTATTTTAGGACTCGGAAGGAATATTGTTGATTGATTATAAAGATAAAGGTGTTTCTATAACCGGAGAATATTACGCTTCAATATTAGAGCGACTAAAAGAAGCCACTAAAGAGAAAAGACGGGGAAAATTGACAAAAGGTGTTCTGCTTTTGCACGACAACGCGCCCGTCCACAAGAGCCGCGTTGCGTTAGCTGCCCTGCATAAGGTGGGCTTCGAAATTGTGAATCACCCGCCCTACAGCCCAGATCTGGCCCCGAGTGATTATTACCTGTTTCCGAAAATGAAAAAAGAGCTGCGGGGTAAAAAATTTACTGCCGATGATGAAGTCAAGGAGGCAGTTTCGGCATATTTTGCAGATAAAGAGAAATCATTTTTTTATGAGGGTATAAATAAATTAATTGAAAGATGTGAAAAATGTATCCGTCTTGCAGGTGAATATGTTGAAAAAGAAAAATAATTTGGTTTTTTTATTTCCACCCCTTGCCCCCATTCCGCG